>OX465192.1:3000000-3545694 GCA_949987655.1 Polymixis flavicincta
CCAGGGGTGCGGGTTTGTTCGAAAGAGATACCACAGCCCCTGGCATACGGGCTACTGAGGGAAAACGGGTGGGTTTTAGTCAGTAAAAGTCTGACACGCCCTCCTGCTCTACTCAGCAGGAGAAGTAATTTGATGATTTCCCACCCAAAAAAAAAAAATATCAATCAACGCACAGCCGAAACTACTAGGACTATAGGAACGTGAAATTAGGATATAATGTAGGAGAGCACTAAGAACGGGTTTTTGGAAATTCGACCTTTAAGGGGGTGAAAAGGGGGGATTTTATTTGTATGAAAAATCTTATTCCTTGAGTTAATAAACTTGAAACTTGGCACAAATACTTATGTAAGTAAATTAAAAAGATGTTTTTTTTTTTTCTTAATTACCCCCTAAAGGGGGATTGGGGAGTGTCAAAGTTTGTATGGAATAATTTTAACGCGCTGTCTGATTAACTCGAAACTCAGTATTTATACCTAAAACCAAAAATAAAGAATACCTCAAACCAAAAATAAAGAATAACATGTATCAGGGTTTTTCGAAAATCTACCCCTACAGGGGTAAACTTTGCACAGATATAGATTATAACCTAGATTAACACATACGATACTTTTTATCCCACCGGTACGTTCCCGCAGGATAATTTCCGACTTCCACGGGGGCGAAGCCTTGGGCGAAAGCTAGTTTCATATAAACCTACATGGGCATCTACCACACTGCCTGCCCAGAATCCACCCCGCGTAGCACACCGGGCAAACAACCTTGGTGGGGCGTTGACCTGGAGCGCAAGCGCGGTAAGGTAAGGAAGGCTTTAAATAGAGCCATGAACACTTGTGCGGATGAGGAGTGGGATAGCTACTATGCAGCCAAATCCAGATACAAAAAATGCATCAGATTCAGGAGTACCACGGGTTGGCGCAAATTCTGCGGTAACATTGAATCCTGCCAGCAAGCCAACAGGGTAAGGAAGGTACTGTCGCAACAGAAGACTTCCGGGCCCACCACCCTCCGTAAACCTGATAACACACTCACATCATCACCTGAAGAAACAAGACGCGTCCTAATTGAAACTCACTTCCCTGGATGCGTCTCCGCGCAGGTAATCGACTGGCAGGATGTAATCCAAACACCATCTGAGAATGACTGGCGCTACACATGCAGGGTGATTACGCTGGAAAAACTCCAATGGGCCATCCGCAAAGGCTGGAGAGAAGTGAAAGTTATATTCATCCCAAAGCCAGGTAAAGGTGACTACACTAACGCCAAATCCCACCGACTAATCAGCCTGACCTCTTTTCTACTGAAAACACTGGAAAGGTTATGTGATAGGGAGCTGAGAGACGGCGCCCTCAAAACCATACCGCTACACGGTAACCAACACGCGTATAGCTCAGGTAAGTCGACCGAATCTGCTCTTCATCAAGTGGTCAGTCAGATAGAAGAAGCAATACACCAAAAAGGCACCTGCCTGGGCACCTTCATAGACATCGAAGGAGCCTTCGACAAAACCAATTTCTCAAGCATCGGAAGCGCCCTCTCCAGACATGGGGTAGATCAGGTACTAACGGACTGGATTACAAACATGCTTAGCAAACGAGTGGTTCGCTTGGAGGAAGAGCAGCAGCTGGCCATGATAGCCAGAGGCTGCCCCCAAGGAGGGGTACTGTCCCCCCTCCTATGGAATCTGGTGATTAATGATCTTATCACCAAACTCAACGCCAACCATTATTTTACAATAGGTTATGCAGACGATCTCGCAATTCTTGTTTCGGGGAAGGTGACGGGAACGATCTGTAACCTCACACAACAAGCACTACGTATCGTAGAGAGATGGTGTAGGGAATTTGAGCTATCAGTTAACCCCACCAAAACTGAACTAGTAATGTTCACCCATAAACGAGCATTAGGCCCTTTCTGCCTACCGAAACTATTCAACACGGAACTTCAGTTGGCCAATGAAGTTAAGTATCTCGGGGTTACTTTGGACAGTAAGCTAAACTGGAGCAGTCATTTGGACACCAAGCTAAACAGGGCATGCATCACATTCTGGCAGTGCAGGAAAATGATTGGTAAGAAGTGGGGTCTATCCCCCAAAATTATACTATGGCTGTACACTGCAGTAATCCACCCCATGATCACCTACGGGGCCGTGGTCTGGTGGCCCCGCACCAAGCTAGTTACAGCTACCAACAAACTACAGCGCATGCAAAGACTAGCCTGCATGGCGACCACGGGCTGCATGAGGACTACTCCGACTGCAGCGATCGAGGCCATGCTGGGGCTGCCGCCGCTCCACCTGTTCATTCAGCAGGAAGCAACGATGGCGGCAGTGCGTCTAAAGGCTACAAATCTATGGAGTAAGACAGACACACAACACACCGGGCTGCTTAAGGAACTCAACAGTGAGTTCCCCATTACGAAGGCAATAAATGACCGGGTGCCCAAACAATTTATCTTCGATAAAAAATACAGAATCCAACTGCATGAGGATCGACGATGCGAAGGCTTGCGCCCCGCAGAGCTGCGTATCTTCACGGACGGATCAAAAACAGGTAGTGGCACAGGGGCTGGAGTCTTCTCGGAGGACCTCAACATCCACATAGCCACACCACTGGGGGTCCATAACACAATGTTCCAGGCCGAATGCATGGGCATCTCCCTTGCCGCGTCTGCTATCATAGCCAGGGAAGTTAAGGATCACTCGATTCGTATACTCTCAGACAGCATGGCTGTTCTGCAAGCGCTGAACAGTCACACGGTTGACTCTGGGCTGATACACGAGTGCCACCAGCGCCTCAACGAGGTAGGTAGCCTCAACAATATTACCATTCAGTGGATCAAGGGACACAGCGGTTCGCTAGGCAACGATGCAGCCGATGAACTTGCCAGGAGGGGGTCGAGCATGACACCAGTGGGACCAGAACCCATTGCGCCACTTCCCTTCGGGTATCTACGCACTCTGGTAAGGAAACGAACCAGGGATCATCATCACAAAATATGGATGGACCTAAGTGAGTGCAGGCAGGCTAAGGAAGCACTTCCTGCGTTCGATGTCCGCCTCACGAAACAGGTTCTCCGTTTAACAAAACCACAGCTGCGTACAGTTACAGCAGCCGTAACTGGCCATGGGTCATTTAATAAACATCTCTTTGTCATAGGAGTAACAGACAGTCCGCTGTGCAGGGCCTGCATGGAGGACGACGAGACAGCGGCTCATGTGCTGTTAAACTGCCCGGCGGTTGCTAATTACAGGGCAAAATACTTCGGTAACCCAGGTACCCTAAGTGAGATTGTCAGCAACACCAAGGCGTTGCTGGCCTTTTTCGAGGAGCTGGGGTGGATCGAATGACCGATTCTCCCACCCGTACGCAAAATACGCGCTTTGACGTGGAGTTGCGGACAACAGCCCGTTTTACCTATTACCTATTACCTATGGGCACTAATGAAACGTCAGAAGCTAGGTCCACGGTTCCAAATTGTCGCTTCCTATGGAGAAGAGCCGGCAAGAAACTCCACGGTTACTCTTTTAAAAATAATTGGCTTTAACAATGTTTTCAAATTACAGTGGTTGATGACAATAGGCTCGCTCCCTTTTACATGGGACTTAGCAAAACTGGTGAAAAATGTGGGAAACAAGGCGTGATGTTATGTATATTGTTACGATATTAGATAAGATTCTTAGTTAAAAATGAAGTAAATACCAGATGGCTGGCGTATTTTTAGGTCAAAGAATCAACGTTGCCATCTAATGTGGCAACGCTGCCAGCCTTTTGTCAATCCTTTGATGCCCAGTGAGCTCTTCCCTTTTTTTCTTTGTATATACTTGTACATAGTACATTTATTTTAGTATTCGTATATTACAATAAGGTTAATGTAATTAATAAAATTTCATAAAAACCCGTAAAAAAAAATAAGTACACACAATCGTTATATTTCACGTTTCACAACTCCTACAATCGTTTCAAAGCTCTTCCCACCCGTCAGATGTCCTCTTCGCATGCACAACTCACTATGTGACCTATTTCCTCGACGACAGCGAGGATGCAGCCGTCTTCCACTCTACTTGTCTTCAATAAAGAACCTTATGTGACCACCTTACATCTGCGTTTAACAACAACCTTAACACCCAAGCTTTAAGGGTAGGAGTCATTTGTGCAGAGGAGGAATAAGTTGGTAAATCGGAATTTAATTTTCAATCCCAGCTAGCTTTGAAAGCATCTCAATTTGATGCAGTTTTACGGATTTTCTATTGGATTCGATGTTTTAGGGGTTGTGAAGCCGTTGTTTGTTAGTGGGATGACTTCTTTGTCAATTTGGTTAAGGGGCCTTCAAACGATTCGAACACGGTTCGATCTAAAGTTACGATTCTAAACGAAGCTCACTGTTTTGATATTTTGACCTGCACAAGTTACCTTAAAATCTAGTCTTTTGAGCACTTTTCTGTTGACAGCGATGCGGACGAATTTTTTGATGTCCTTTCTCCTACTTTTAACCGTCTCCAAAAAAAAGAATAAAGTTCTCAATTAGGTTGTATTTTATTTTTATGTTCGTCTCCACAGAACTCGAAAATGTATGAATCAAAACCCAGAAATCGATACGAAATAACTGTATGTGGATCGATTGCTTATTACGAGCAAAATTACCCTACTTATGTCGCAGAACCCAAATCCATGGGGTACCGGAGGTATGGGCTGATAAAGTATGCATGAAAAATTATTCTCTTCAGGATTTTCGAACTGCCAAACTGTTTTAGATTTTCGAACTCTAGTACGAATCAGTCATCCTGTCGACACGTTTGGGACTACGAAACCAACGGGGCAGTTACTACTATTACGCTTCCCACTCAACTATACCTTTGCCCATATTTTTTTACACCATCAAATATGGTCAGGTATAAGTTTACGAAGCCATTAAGAGCCGTGTCCGCTACCGTATTAAAGTAATGCAGTATTCATGTAGCAATAATATAAATTAGAAGTTGAGTTAGATGTCAGCTTTATGGTGTGGTGCCACCATAAACTGTGGGCCGTTATGGTGTTATCTGTTTGAAAGGTTTCAATTCCATGGTGAGTTTAAGATTATGACGTCCTTTTTTTTAAATCTGAATATATATTTTTTCGCAGTCAAACTCAAAAAACCCCCTTATTACAAAACAAGGTTTTACTTTAGGTATGGTTTAAACCATCGAGCCTGTTTTTGAAATAAGAACTTAGAACTGAAATAGAATTACAGCTCCTTTTTCAAAACTGACAATTTAACACTGGACTGTATTTCGATTCATCATTTAGGTTCTAATTTAAAAAACAGGCTCGAAGGTTTAAACCATACCTAAAGAAAAACCTTGTTCCGTAATAAGGGGGAGATGCGTTTATTTCAATTAAACCATTTTTTGGCACTTTTGAACTGTCAAAAACTCGGTCACTTAGTCACAAAGATGAAGCTAGTTGCCCATTACAAAACGTAGATCTCTATGGAAAAGAACGGGCAAGAAACTCCAATGATACTTTTAAATCAAGATATTATTATAAAATCCTGGGTGAATAATTATTGTTGCTTTGATGTGAGACCAATGTCAAAATGAAGATACAATTCCAAATTATATCTTCATTTTTTAGAGAGAGAAGATGACCAGTATCAACTGACAGCGTCTGTTCACGAACACGACGCGTGGATCAGCACCATCCAGCTTAACCATCTTGTAGGAAAACGAATCATCCAACACACGCGCCACCATCATTGAGCATGACAAACTCTCAACTGCCATGCTCTTTCAAGTCAACGTACCTACATCATAAATCATATGAAATGAGTGATTGTCATAGTTCATACACTTTATCGGGATGGCCAAATTCAGTAGACATAATCTGGTAAGGAGTGGTACGTTTAAAAGTCAGCTTCAGTCAGTCTTCTTCTTTTTTATCTTTCATGAATTCTTCTTTCAGTCAACCTCAGGTTAACTTTTCATTAGCCTTCTTGGTTCATTAGGAGTTCTTCGAGTACCAAGTAGTACCTAAAAAAAAAATCAAAATCAAAATATTTTTATTTCATATAAACCTGCATGGGCACTTATGAAACGTCAGAAGCTAGGTGCACGGTTCCAAATTGTTGTTTCCTATGGAGAAGAGCCGGCAAGAAACTCCACGGTTACTCTTTTAAAAATAATTGGCTTTAACAATATTTTCAAATTACAGAGATTAAATATATGGGAGGACAGCGCAGGCCTGTCAATAAGTACCAGGTACTTAGACGAATACAGAATAGAAAATCGTCTACAAATCTACAGTCAGTAAGGCCTACAACGTTCTCTCATTCACAATATGTAAAATAATCTACATAAATAAAATGAACCTAAATAAAATTGATGTATAATGTCAATTATTGACGAGAATATGTCAGCATTGTAAAACCTACATTCGTCGACCAAGTAATATTATCGGCACACGACATGATCTATACTCGTCGATGTAGTAACGAGGATACTTAGTACATGTTGTGAAGAAAACTAAATAATAAATACCAACAAGCAACAAACAATATTGATAGCATTGAAGCTCGGCATCGACACTCGTAGACATATTCTACAAAAACTTCATCGCGCCTGTTTGAAGAAGACTTTAGTCATGTTTCTAAAGAATCCCGTAATCTAACAAGCTACATAGTTCTGTTCAGGAATATAAAGCATTCACTCAATTTTCCTCCGCTGACGTAGATGCATGTCCCAACGTACTCGCGACAAAATATAATTCTTTCTCATACAAAACTAAGTTATCGCGCTCCTAAATCGCATTACTGTCTCAAAAGTTAGTGCGAGTCATGAGTGGAGAGCGATTTTATTTAAATTACAAAGCTAAGAAGAAAGATAGAAGAGAAATTTAGCGAAATGTAGGTCTATTATAGATAGGTACACCTCTGCGATTCAGAATTACAGATTACATTATTATGTTATGTATAGAAAGACTTTCTAAAGTCAATATCCTTTTGTATTGCTATTACTTTCAAAAGTAAACGTCTTAGAAATATCTAATACCTTTAAACGAGCCATTCTTGTATATATATAATCTGAATCTCGAAAACGATTTTCATGAAATTTAGTATGCAGGGGGTTTCGGGAGCGATAAATCGATCTAGCTAGGTTTCATTTTTAGAAAACGTCAAAAAAAGCTCGGTCATCCAGATATTAAACAGTTAAACGACAGTTAAAATACACATTCAGTATAAGAATTCCAATGATTGTCAGCACTATTCCCTATTTTCTGAAAGCTTGTTCAACTGCCTGATCATTTTTTCTTAGCTTGTTGTGATTCTTTGGCAAATGGTTTAAACAACTGCCAATCACGACAGTTGATGTTGATTTAATGTTAATTAGAGACCGTCGGTTAGAGGTTCTTTAAACCTCTTCTCCCGAGCTGGCACGAGTTTTTCACGAATATTCATGGAAGTCCATGACATAAGCCATGACGTGGTAAATTGAAAAGCCAGTAAGCAGGTTGGTATGGGTATGACGTGTAATTGGCATCACCGACACACATGGAAGGCTTTTTTATTCTTTGTTACCCGTGGTATAAAAAATATTTTTTAAACGTTTGTAATTTTTTTAGTAACTATACAAAATTAAAAAAAATGAACAAACTAGTCGTTAGCAACATCTACAGTTCTGAAAGCACGTCACATTCAATACATGTAGGTACAGACGCCAGCACATCAAGCTACCCCAAACTGTCAAATTTTCCCAATTGAACATGAACCCTGTGCTTATGTTATAAAGATTAAAACTATCAAAGAAATTTGACAGATTGAGGTAGCTTGATGTGCGATAGATCGTCATATGTACAACTTTTGACAAGTATCTCAACTTATGTTTGGGTTTAAACGCGGCGTTATAGTCCGCGGTTCACTCACACCTCACACCACAGTACATTTATATACCGCCGCGCGTCTTCCCACTGCATACGAAGAGAACAGCTGTAGTCTGCAATACCGTGTTATTAGATCCGATGGCGAACAACCTGGCTGCAGGTACCACACAGATTGAATGTTCGATTCAATCTGCGTTTCACTGTACTTGCGTTTTAGTTAAGACTGCGCATTGTGCAAATTGTGTGGTCTTGAAGATTTGTGGTCGTGGCGTTGTGAACGATGGGTTTAAGACGGCTCTGATTGGTTCTTGTGGCAGCTTTAATAGCACTCTTTGTTATCCGACTACGGGGATGCAAAAAGGAGGGTTATGATTTATGACCTACACCTACATATGTACTTAGGTGTGTATGTTGATCTGTTCCTTAGTAACTAAAAATGCCCCTTTTATAAAAATAAACGATATTATAATTATTTCCTTTATTTCAACATATATACATATAAATTACATTTTTAAATCTATATAAATAAAAAGACAAGTCCTGACTGACTGACTGATTGACTGACTCATCAACGCCCAGCCTAAACCCTTGGACCTAGAAAGCTGAAATTTTGCACAGAGATTCCCTATAGACAAGGAATAAGGAAGGATTTTTCGAAATTCCACCCTTAAGGGAGTTAACCTATTTAACTCCCTTAATAAACGGATGAAAGTTCCACGCGGGCGAAGCCGCTGGCAAAAGCTAGTATTAGTATAAAAATATAAAAACATTTAAAAATATGAAAAATAGTAGCCCACCGGTATCGGGAACAGGGTCCAAGCTGCCGGCGATCAGGGCTCCAGAGAGAGGAACCTCCTAACAATGCGAGCCGTGTCAAGAAGTACCGCTTTCTGAATCAGGCCCTTGACCCAGCTGCCCAACGAGAGCCTCCTTAGGTGTTGGTCGAGGCTCTTGGCTATCAAGCCATTGGCTGTAACGACTATCGGCACAATGATCGCTGAGTCCATATCCCACATGTCGACAACCTCGCGAGCCAAGTCAAGATACTTGTTCCATAAACATTTATCTTAGTTCCATAATTTCATTTCTTCCAGTATTATCTATATTTTATGCTTTGTGATTTTCTTAGTTTTATCGGAGGTGACATGTGTCATGTCACCTCCGATTCGGCAGCTTTAGAATAAAGTTTCTTACATGTTTGAATATTTCGGTCTCTGATTAAAAAATTTTGTTGGTTTACCGGTTTCTTTTTTGATTGATGAAAAAAAAATACTTTTAAAATTGGTCAAAATTATTAATATTGATGGAATTCAAAAATTAGAGAAACAAGAATTTTATCATTATTTTCTTTATTTATTTTTAGTCCTTATTACTACATTTTTAAATATTTTTATAAAAGAAACATCAAAAAACATTTAAAAATATAAAAATAGTGGTCCGCCGGTAACAAGAGCAGGGTCCAGGCTACCGGTGGTTAGGGCTCCAGAGACAGGAACCTCCTCACGATGCGAGCCGTTTCGAGGAGTACTGCCTTCTGAATCAGGCCTTTGATCCAACCGCCCAACGAGAGCCTCGAGAGATGTTGATTGAGGCTTTCGGCCATCAGTCCATTGGCTGACACGACTATCGGCACAATGACAGCCGAGTCCACATTCCACATGTCAACAACCTCGTGTGCCAAGTCGAGATACTTCATTATTATTATTGCCTTTATTCCATTAAATATACTTATAAATTACATTTTTAAATATTATTATACAAATATAAAAACATTTAAAAATATAAAAAATAGTAGCCCACCGGTATCGGGAACAAGGTCCAAGCTACCGGCGGTCAGGGCTCCAGAGAGAGGAACCTCCTAACGATGCGAGCCGTGTCCAGGAGTACCGCTTTCTGGATCAAGCCCTTGACCCAGCTGCCCAACGAGAGCCTCCTCAGATGTTGGTCGAGGCTCTTGGCTATCAAGCCATTGGCTGAAACGACTATCGGCACAATGATCGCTGAGTCCACATCCCACATGTCGACAACCTCGCGAGCCAAGTCAAGATACTTGATTTGTTTATCTTTCTCGGCTTTCACGAGGTTCTCGTCATGCAGGACTGTTATGTCAACGATCATTGTGCGCCGCTCTAGTCGATCCACCACCACTATATAAGGCTTATTAGCTACAATAGTCCTGTCAGTGATGATGGATCGATCCCAGTACAGTGTGACATGTCCATTTTCGAGAACTGGGTCGGGCACTTACTTATAGTACGGCACTTCTGATTCCACAAGGCTGTATTTCAGAGCAAGTTGCTGGTGAATAATCCTGGCTACAAGGTTGTGCCTATGCAAATATTCTTCGTTAGCTAGACGAGAACACCCGGAGATAATGTGTCTGATGGATTCTCCCGGGCGGTGGCATGCCCGACAAATGTCAACCGTACCGTCTTTCACAATAAATCTCCGGTAATTGTTCGTCATCATAACTTCGTCCATAATTGCACAGACAAAACCTTCGGTTTCCCCAAAGAGGTCACCGAAACGCAGCCAGGCTACGGACGCTAGTGTAAAGCTCCTTACTCTGCCATACTTCCATGCGATCATTAGTGTCAAGCACTAGAGGCTTGCGCCAGTTCTCTTTAGCCAAGGAGAGCGGGGTGAGGCACCACAACTACATCTCGATGCATCTCCCCGTTGGTCTCTAGGAAATATTCCCTGAGACTGCATATCTCGCGATTGTGGAGGGTCTTAGCGTTTAAGAACCCTCGACCTCCACACTTTCGCGGGATATACAGTCTCATTACCGATGACCGTGGGTGATGCATTCGATATGCAGTCAGCAGCGTACGGACCCTCCTATCCAGGGCGTCAAGTTCGGTTTGAGTCCATTTGAGTATGCCGAAAGAGTACATCAAGATCGGCATGACCCAACCGTTGAAGGCGCGCACCTTGTTTCCGCCTGATAAAAGACTCTCTCTCTCCACATCTCTGTCTCTCTCTACATCTCTGTCTCTCTCTCTATTTCTCTCTGTCTCTCTCTCTATCTCTCTCTCTATCTCTCTCTCTCTCTCTCTCTCTCTCTCTCTCCACATCTCTGTCTCTCTCTACATCTCTATATCTCTCTCTCTCTTTCTCTACATCTGGTCATACACGCACACTGCTCCGGTTGCGAAAATTACGAATGGCCCTTTCTTGACTAATGTGAGCGATTAAAAAGTTCCGTAAACAAGTACTACCAACAAAAACGGTAAGTACTGTAATTTCCAATTACCTACCCTTTGAAATGAAAAAGTCATCAGTCACATTTGACAATATTTTTATTGCCGAATCAGCGAACCAATAAACGAATGGAATGACAAGGCAACATAAAAAGGCAATACAAATTCACCTCAATAAGCCTTCCAATAAATCTTACAAGTCTGCCGTCCCCCGTTAGGAAAGGTTTTATGAAGGCAGTAACTCTTTGTACGGAGTAAAAAAATGCAGAAGGCTAACTCATAACCAAACGCAGACAGAGCTCGCACAAGCAACTACAAAGACAAGCATTATTGTAACGGAATGAAGCTGATCAGCAGGCCTATACAAAACACATTTCTGTTAGCGGTCACGCCAAACGCTACGCCAAAATGTATGGAAATGACATTACCTGCGGAAAGGTTACGTTGTGTTCTTTCCGCAGGTAATATCATTTCCATATATTTTGGCGTAGCGTATGGCGTGATCGCTAGCAGAAATATATTTTGTCTCTAGGCCTTGCACCCTAATTTCGTAACACAATAACAATCAGAATCTGATTCATTTTGATAGATATTGCTAATCCATTGTTTCATATGTTCGAAAAATGTGTCTGCTCAGCAACGCAAATAACGCAATGAATGTTGTTGAACTGTCGAAATGAAAGCGATTGCTACTGTTAGTGGTCAACTTGCATTGGATATTATTTTTCAAAGGCCTTACCTATTTTGATTCAATTCGTGCCGAAATGATAAATTTGTTTTATCAAATTGTTTTATTAGGGGTTATAAAGGATGGCATGGACATCTACGCGCAAACTGTAACTATGCAATCAGCACATGATCATAGATATCTTGGCGTAGAAAATATTCGTCGTTTTTCATACAACAAAAAAAAATGGTTGTCTGTAAAGTCGGTTTACGAAGAATAATTTTACGTGATAACGTCATGATGCGTCACAAGCCGAATGCTTAAGCCGATCGTGAGTCTCTATCGCTTGTTCCGCGCTCTCGCTTGCACGGTCGGTTCAAGCGGAACGTGACAATGAGGCATGCTTTTTCCTGCGTGCAGCCCGCGTTCATCGATTCATAAGAAGTTATCACGTCCAAAAAACCCGACAGATAATTTCAACGCAGGGACAATTTTAATACATGAACTGAATCCATCCTATTCGAGTCGATTTCTCTGCCCTGTATACGTTTCTTTTCAGTTCAGTATCATACATATTACCTTTATTGCTAATTGAGCTAAAATAACGATTATCTTTTTTGTTATGGTCTAAGAGAAGAGTTATATATTGCAGCTTGTAATTCGAAATTCGTCCATAATTGTACTTATGAGCTTGTTTGACACAACATGTAAAGTGGACCTTCTGTGCAATATATTTTTGTAGCACATTGACCCACATTAGAACTTACATAATTTTGTATAGAGATGTTCTGATTGATTTAGTGGTGACATTGATTGCTAAGTATTTGAGTAATGATTTAGTATGGCGGAGGGTTTCCTGTAGTGGTTCCGTACTGTCGTGACCACCCTTTATTTTTAGTGGGTGTCACAATGTGGTAGGTGGTATATTACTGCGATTGCCTGTTCATTAATAAATTGCATTAAGGAATGTGGTTTCTTTAAGATTTGGAGAACGTATTTCTAGGATTAATCCAGTAAAAAAGAAATAGTTAAAAATGCATGAGAACAAGTTGATATTTATCTTGTTTTTATTCAATTTGCCTATGCATCATAAGCAAAAGGCGACATAACTTTTAAAACTACGCAAATAGCTGGGTTTTGCAGTATTTACATCTTAGGATGATAATGAACATTTTAAAAACTAAATGCTGCCTGTTGGGGTCGGCTTCCAGACTAACTGGTTGCTGCTGAATCCCAGTATTTTACATCGAGCGACTGCCGATGTGACCTCCACAACCCAGTTACTGGGTAATACAATATCAGCTACTGAAAAATCCCTGACGGAAAAACCCAACAACACTATACCCGACCTTGGAACCGAACCTAGACACATGCGACAACTAGACCAACAAAACATTAGTACTTCAAAATCGCGTTCAGCAATCTCTTTCATAGGCGAACAATTAAATACAGAAAGATTAAAAAGCATAAAAAATTTAAAGCACCGTCGAGTAGATTTCATGAATTTTCAATAAAGGAGTACATACCACAAAACAATAGGGTGAAGACCCCAGTTATAGACAATAGAGCGGGATAATCTTATGAGAGATTCTTGACGCTGCGGGGATGTTTGCCGCGTCTGGCGTGATATCGACGAGGACGAGGACTGGGCGCTCCACCCGACGTCCGCGTCGTTGAGATATTGCCTATTTGAAGGAATGACGCGCAGATATTTGCAGTTTAATGGAGTTTTCGAGGTTTTTGTTGTGTATCAGAGTTTATTAAATGAGTTGTTTTTTTTTTTTTTTTTTGATAAAGTCTTTCGTGAGTGAAATCTTGTAAAAAGAAAGCCTGTAGCGATTGCTGCTGGGTTATTCTTGAACAACATTATTTTGAAGACTAACTTGTTGATTAAAGTTGGAAGTTTACTTTTGTTTTGCAGTAAACTAAATCAATCCTAGTGAAGGCCGCAGGAATCCGCTGGATACGGGAAGCACAGAACCGGTCGTAGTGCTGGAGCTTGGGGAAGGCCTTTGTCCAGCAGTGGACATCTTTCGGCTGAAATGATGATGATATACTATACTATGCTTTCCGTGTGGTGCTGGACGTAAAAGAATAGCACTATCCCATTTCTTAACGAATTCGACGATTAACCTCATTCTCGAAGTTGGATCTACCTAACTGGACAGTTTGTCCTAGGTAAACGAACTCGTCCACAATTTCGAGTGCAGCGTTCAAGAAGCTTCGCCATATCTTCTCGTTCCACATACCGCAGTGTCTTAAGACGAAAGTCTTTAACCAGTGCGTGTTGCCAGTGATGACATGGAACCGAAACGTGGTCGCTCACAATGGGCTTCATAGCAAGGCTACGTGATCGAATCAAGAATGAAGAGGAGAGGAGAGGAGATCGTAGGAGAACCAAGGTAACCGACATAGCCCGAAGAATTGCCAAACTTAAGTGTCAGTGGGCAGGGCACATTGCTCGCAGAACAGATTGCCGATGGGGCCGAAAAGTTTTGGAGTGGCGACCGCGCACCCGAAGACGTAAAGTTGGAAGGCCTCCCACAAGGTGGACCGATGATCTTGTGAGGGCTGCAGGAGTCCGCTGGATGCGGGAAGCACAGAACCGGTTGAAGTGGCGGAGCTTGGGGGAGGCCTATGCCCAGCAGTGGACGTCTTTCGGCTGAAGTGATGACGTACCTACCTATAACAGGTAAGTACCTACTTAATTAGTATAAAAGCCATTAAAAGTCATATTAAATCATAGTAGACGTAATGTGACGATTTAATGCGGTTGTAATGTACGCGTCTATTGTTGCACTATGGCTGCACGCTTGCATACTAAACAGTAGGGTACATGGCACAGTTGTCGACCGACCACTGTCTCTATTTCATCATCAACATCATCATTTCAGCTGAAAGACCACTGCTGCACATAGGCCTCCCCCAAGCACCGCCATTTCCGCCGGTTCTGTGCTTCTCGCATCCAGCAGATTCCTGCAGCCTTCACCAGGTTATCAGTCCATCTTGTGGGAGGCCTTCCAACGCTACGTCTTCCAGTATGCGGTCGCCACTCCAGAACCTTCCGGCCCCTTTTGCCATCAATGTGCGCTGCCCATTGCGATTAAGATTGGCAATTCTCTGTCTTTATTTACAGAACGGAAACTTTTATTTTGCCTTTGGTTGAAAAAAAAGCAATGTATAATGTCTAATGACATGTGAGACGGGCAACACTTTAAAGAAATTAAAATCGGTTTATAACAGTTTTAGAGATATGTATTTGCGTAATAAGTATTAAAAAGTTAAAATTACTTGAGTTTCAAGCATAAATTCCTAAATATTCTGGTAAATCCTAAATGGAACACGCTAGTAAAATAGTTAGAAAACGTAATTTTAGATGCACTGACATTACGATCAATAGATTCCAGTTACTGGTTTCAAAGAAAGTTGTCGTAAATTTTATGGAGATGTATTTGCCACGATGATTGACATAAAACACTTTTATTAGACACACTTTATGCTTTTGACTAGACATAGTCTTGCAAAGCTAAAATATACCTAGATAAATCTGAAAACAGCTAGAATATTAGCCTCGGTGACTGTGGCTAGGTAATCACTGGAGAACGGCGCTGAGGCGGCTATTATTAAAATAATATTAGGATTATTTATGAGTGTATAGTGTGTATATGACGATGTAACAACTTAATATAACACCACGTCTTGTGCCCCGAAGGGTTAAGAAGAACTGTACCTAACCTATATTACCCACATTTGTGTTAATTTTAAAAGTTATAATTAGAAAGTGTAGTGAAGTGTGAAGTGTACCGTGTGGTGCCATACGTAAAGAATAGCATCATTCCATTTCTTCCCGTGGGTGTCGTAGTAGGCGACTAAGGGACTTACTAAAGAATGGGCAGTAGCGTTCTCTATGCATTTTACTACCATATTATACTGCGATCGCCAACTCGCCTGCCAAGCGTGGCGATTATGGCAAGCCCCCCCAAATTGGGGGAGGCCTATGTCCAGCAGTGGACGTCTTCCGGCTGAAATGATGATGATGAATTAGAAAGTAAATTCAAGAATTTCGGTCTTATAACAAGGTTTTTCTATACTTATAGAAAAACCTTGTTAAACAATCGAGCAAGTTTTCGAAATAAAACCTAACAAAAATTGAAAGACAGTCCTTTGTCAAAACTAACAACTTGCTCCGGAGTAAGTTTTTAGTTTTGATAAAGGACTGTATTTTGAAAAATGTTTGCTAAGTTGTAATTTTTAGGGTTCCGTACCTCTAAAGGAAAAAACGGAACCCTTATAAGATCACTTTGTTGTCCGTCCGTCCGTCCGTCCGTCCGTCCGTCTGTCCAGACCGTTTTTCTCAGGAACGCGTGGAGTTATCAAACTGAAATTTCTATATGATACTTAGTTCTACTGTCCCTGGAAGCTGTAGAAAAATCAACCTTCTAAGTCAACGCAATCAAAAGATACAGCCATTTAGGCCGCAAAATTCCGCAAATTTTCGAAACTCGCACGGGAATCAAAACCTACAGGGTACTTCCCGTGAACTTAGAATCTTGAAATTTTGTACGAAGTCACGTCTTATAGTACAGATATAGGAAAAATTACGAAAACCGTAAATTTTTAGTTTCGTCATATAAAAAAAAATATTTTTGACAATTTTGAACTTTTACTTATATACCCACAGGTTTGTACGGAACCCTCGGTGCGCGAGTCCAACTCGCACTTGACCGGTTTTTTTGTATTAAGAAAAACTTTACCCAAATCGAAATGAAGAAGGGAATGCAAAAACTGGTTCAGACCTTTAAGTTAGAACTTAAGTTAGATTGCGTTTAAATATATGACGGGTTAACTTTTTGTCAAGTTTAAAGAAAAAAGGCTCTTTAGGTACACTTGTCTAAATAACAAATTCGTAACCATTAAGGTAGGTAACTGCTACAAACATTGTAATGTCAAAAGAACAAAATATATTCCACCTCTGTCGACGACAGGGTCTCTCACCTTAACCCCGTATCCCGCTATTACGAAACCGGATGCATTTGTTAGAATCAAAGCGGGAAGGGGACAATGGCGTTATAATAATAATATGATAATTTTGTGCATTTTCACCTTCCGACATCCAACCACCGTGGTGCAAGTGATAAGCGGTGACGTGGGTTCGTGATAGCACTAGAAATTATTAAGGATTGCACTTTATTATGGGTATTTGTTAAAGGTATTACAATAAAGGAGAAACGCCAGAGTAGCCCCGCGAAATTCAAATTAAAACACATACTATTTCATGAAAAAATCATTCAATCGGATTAAATAAACTTGAGTTGCATTGAAGATTTAAAATCATCAATGATTTATTATTCTGTAGAGCCATATTTTGTTACAGTCGTGAATCATATTTTCATCATAATAAGCTAAGTGCGTGGAATTAGTATGAGCTTGGCTGTATGTGGACATCATCATCATCTGTATAATTTATACATTGTGAATTTGTGACAGTCTAATTATTGACGCGTGGATCAGTGATAAGGTGGGTTTATACTAAACAAAAATAGAACCAGAACAAGAGCTAGAGCATTCTTCCGTTGATATACTTGACATTTTAGTAGGGAGAGACCAACGAAGGATCACTGCTCGTTCGAACAATCTGTTGAAGGCGAGAAAAATCGCTCTAGGCAATTTTATTCCTCCGCTACTTTATTACGCCCGTGGGTACGTGGGCTAATACTTTTTGTGTAATATCAACGTGTTCTGTTGATTTTTACACAAACAAGTAATAGGTAGAGTTGGGATAGAATGTGCATTCGCTCGTTTTTTTCTAAATCGAACTTAAGATACAAGCAGCCAAAGATCGGGTTCAACATTGGATTAAAAATCCATTACTAATTCGACTCAGTTCTGCTAAATGAGCAAACCCACAATCTCTCGTTAATTTTATAAGTTACGTCGAACAAATTCAAAGTTTTAAGAAAGAAAGAAAGAAAATACATTTATTTAGCACAGACTAAAAGGCACACAATATACAGCAAAATAATAAAAAATAAAACAACTAAAAAGTGTAAAGTGCGTCAAAGTGTGCCTCACGGCTGCGCTAAAAAGGCCCAGTTCAGCATAAATGCCAGACAACTAGTGCCTGGCGCCTGGCGCCAAACCTGTATTTAAATATATTATTATCAAGGATTTGTATATATCTAAAACGTTTGATTAAGGTATGAGCGTTATATACCCCAAATACAATACTACAACTACTACGACTTCATAAAAACTTTTTTCAAAAAAATAACAACCGACTTCCAAAGAAACACTACAAAGTGCAAAATAACTTTAATTTGGGAAGTCGGTGACTTTGGATGTGTATTTTAATTATTTGTCACCGCCTTCCGAAATTAAAGTAATTTTGCACTTTGCAGTGTTTCTTTGGAAGTCGGTTGTTATTTTTTTGAAAAAAGTTTTTATTTTTCACTTTTTAGTTATCTACCCCACACCAATTCGAAATTTCATCATCCTTGGGGTCAAAACAATACACATTTATGCGATAGCAACATTCGCGGTTGATTTGCTGTAATTTTTTGAAGAGTTCCGTTGTCTGTCTGCATCATCAGATCTATATGAAATTTCAATGGGACCATTTCGGAGTAAACCCTTTTCGAACAAAGAATTTTGCAAATCCGTCTATATACGACGGAGTTATGCCCGAACATACATAAAAAAAAAAACGTCGAATTGATAACCTCCTTATTTTTGAAGTCGGTTAATTATTTTTGAAGTCGGTTAAAAATGGGAGTACTTATGATGTGGATTGGTTTGTTTTGGCAAACTAAGCTCAACTATAACGTAACTCGTTTCCGCTCATGACTTACCCCACAGGCGACATGCACGTAGCTACATTTATGTTTTAAACATATATTTGTATCAAAGCGATATTAAGCTGTTTCAGCTAACCGAAGCTTTCAATGGAGAGATGCATTATTTATGTAATAATGTTATTGCTTGTATGCAATTAGTTGAGGGATCTTCTGCCTATTGTCAAATGGCTGTGTTGACATGGATTCATGCCTAATGGATAATAGGTGGTTTGGATTTCTCGTTCGTCTAGTGGTTGCAACCACTACAGCAGGGCATGAGGTTCTGGATTCGATTCTCAAGCAAAGTAAAATTGGGTTTTTACATTAGCAATTTCTCAGTAGTAGCCCAGAATCTAGATTTCTGCCCGGTTGATGGTAATAGGTTTGCGCCCTATCTTATGAAGAAACAAATGTTTGGTTCTAGGACATGCCGCTTTCCTCACAGTATTTCCTTCACTATTGAGAGAATGGTGAAATAAATTATACAAAATAAAGCGCCTATTTGAACCCAAGACCAGCTCGGTGCAATGGTAGTCCAGTAACAGCGGCCCCGACTTACGAGTTGCAGTTCATTGATTGATTAAAAATTAAAATAAAATAAAAAATTCGTGGCAATAGGTTCGCCCCTATTACATGGGATTTAAAAAAAAACTGGTGAATGTACTGTGCCTAACCTGTTAGAAACTATAGCTAACTAATTTATTTGCAACGTAAATAATTTTATGACCATAATATTTAAAAATTGTAGAACATTGACAGTCGTACATAGTCAGAAGCTCGAAAGTTTGACAACCAGTCCGTACCAAGGGATGTCGTGTTACTGGGTTGTGCAGATAAGTTAGGTAGTCAATCCATGTGAAATACTGGTATTCAGATTCATCTGGTTACACTGGAAGCTGACCCCAATATTGAGTGAACGGCTGGCAGATGGTGACTATCTAAAGGGAATCTAGTCGCGGGCTCGAACTCACTGGTGGGCCTGGCTAAAAACCACGCTGTCTCACCGGGCATCGTTTACGACAGATGTACACACAGCTCCACAGAAAACTCATCCCCTACAAAGGCATGTCGCTTTTGTAGGGGATGAGTTTTCTGTGGAGCTGTGTGTACTATCAGTGATGAGCTATTAGACGCTAGTCTACACGCACAACGTTATTGGTTGAGATGCAGGGTAATTTATAGTAAGTAACACAGGCGCGTAAAAATTGATAAAAGTCTTTCGGAAGATCGGGTTTTCTGAAAAAACCACTGCATAAATCAATGGTCAGTAAATTTTATTGAAGTTTTCGATATTTGAGCTTTATCAGTACCGACATGGTTTTGGAGATTTTACACTTCTTTTATTACTTAAACATACAAAGTTAGGTTAAATTAGCAAAAAAAAACTAATCTTTGTTGGCTCGTAACTTTTTAATGGCTTTTTATTTTAGTATTTTGTTTCCGTACAGACAATATTAATAATAAGACAAAACCTTCGACAATGTACATTAATTTTTGATGTACATTGTCAAACAGTGGAGTAATACACTCCCGAATTTTGTATAGGAAAATTGTGGACTAGATTCACCTTAACATGACAATTTCAGTGCTTAAATCATAATGACTTTCCGTTCTTCATTGCTAAAAGCACATCGCGCATCAGTTAAAACTATACTGCCATTTAATTGAAGTTCCAGCAGACAATAAAATATATATCGGCAAATAAATCGACGAAGTATTCCGCGAATGAGTTGAGCGGATGAGTGAACGTGAACGAATGAACGATACTTTGTAAATAATGTGGGCCTTTTTTGTTGGATGACAGCGAGATTTAAGCGGGTTCAATTTAACGTGCACGGATTTTAAACTGTTTATTTTTTTTGTGATTTCACCATCATTCTAACCAGAAGACGTCCACTGCTGGACATAGGCCTCCCCTAGTATGGGGGGGCTTGCCATAATCGCCACGCTTGGCATCGCCACGCCATACTGCGATTGCCAACCCGCCTGTTAATGTTAACAATCGCAGTATGGTGGTAAAATGCATAGAGAACGCTGCTGCCCATTCTCTAGTAAGTCCCTTAGTCACCTTCTACGACACCCACGTGAAGAAATGGAATTGTGCTATTCTTTTACGGCCTACTCCACACGGAACAGTGATTTAAGCCAATGTTATGTCTGAAACGGAAAATGATTGTGGTTCTTCATCCTGGTTTCAATGCGCAACGCAATGAATGTTGTCAAAATGTTGATGACGTCATCTAAAGGTTCAACCTGATTCAATTGCAGTAACTTCGGGAAAATAGCGTAACACACTAACTGTAGGAATGGCTTTCATTTTGACAGTTCAAAAACATTAATTGAACTATTTACATAGTTCAGCAAACTTTTTAAAATTAAGAAGCAATGTATAATGCAATATCTTTTAATATGGATCATTGATTGTGATTGATAGTATGTTACGCAATTAAGGTGCTGGACAATAAAATATTTTCTAACTACCTTCCGCCCGCGACTTCGCCCCCGTGGAAGTCGAAATTTATGCCGCGGGGACTTACTACCGGGATAAAAGTATCTTATGTGTTAATCTAGGTTATAATCTATCTGTGTGCCAGATTTCATCCAAATACATTCAGTAGTTTTTGCATGAAAGAGTAACAAACATCCATACATCCAAACTTTCGCGTTTATAATATTAGTAAGGATTCTATTTCTATGTGGGGTAGCTCGCTGTCCGGTAAGGACCAAGCCCAAGTCGACGGCACGTTGTGTTCCACGCGCGCCTCAAAGAGATGTCAGCACCAACTGGTGGGGTCCGCAAGGGCCGATGCCTGTCAGGGGTGCGGGTTTGTTCGAAAGAGATACCATAGCCCCTGGCATATGGGCTACTGAGGGAACACGGGTGGGTTTTAGTCAGTAAAAGTCTGACACGCCCTCGTGCTCTACCCAGAGCGGGAGAAGTATGATTTCCCACCCAAAAAAAAAACCCCTTTAGGGAATACCTAAAGTCAGGTGTAATGTTTGTATACTATTATATTCCATGCAGATGGGCTACAAGAATGTTTTGGCGCCTCAGTGACATTGACAGGGAGCGCACTGTTTGTAAAATTTATCACATATGTGAAATTTTCACCGAAACTACAAGATGACGGCGTTACTTCCGATTTTAGCCACGCGCATTATTGAGCGCTGCATTCTTGTATTTTGACATTCATTCAATCTTTAGTTCAAATTAATTCGACCAAACCCAATCCCCCTATTTTAATGTACCTACTCAACAAATCTTTGACAAGTCTTTCATTTAAAGATAATTATGGTCTCACATGGGTTCTAACTAGAATCCAATAAGAATAACTTTCCGGAAGCTGTCCATCAAATCACCATTAAGTGTAGTGATGGACGGGTAACGAGGGAGCGAGATGAAAATAAAAGAAAGAGATAAGAGATGTACCTAGTTGATAAATGATAGCTATGGATGAGGGGAAGATGTGAAGTAAGATAAAAATATAAGTTTATAGTGTTTTTAAGTGTAGTTTCCGAACAATCCATAAATATATTTGAGTTATGATAGGTTTTTTTTTTTTAATAAATGAAGATACGAGGGAGCGTTTTTATGTTCGCGGAATAGGGGATAAGGGGTGGAAATAAAAAAACCAAATTATTTTTCCTTTTCAATATATTCACCTGCAAGACGGATGCATTTTTCAGATCTTTCAATTAATTTATTTAAACCCTCATAAAAAATGTTTTCTCTTTGTCTTCAAAATACGCCGAAACTGCCTCCTTGACTTCATCATCGGTGGTAATTTTTTTACCCCGGAGCTCTTTTTTCATTTTTGGAAACAGGTAATAATCACTCGGGGCCAGGTCTGGACTGTAGGGTGGGTGATTCAAAATATCGAAGCCCACCTTATGCAGGGCAGCCAACGCAACGCGGCTCTTGTGGACGGGCGCGTTGTCGTGCAAAAGCAACACACCTTTCGTCAATTTTCCCCGTCTTTTCTCTTTGATGGCTTCTTTAAGTCGTTCTAATATTGAAGCGTAGTACTCCTCGGTTATAGAAACACCTTTATCTTTATAATCGATTAATAATATTCCTTCCGAGTCCCAAAAGACCGTTGCCATGAGTTTCCCAGCTGACTGTGACACCTTAAACTTCTTGGGAGGTGCTGTGCCCTTTTTATGCCACTGCATGGAGTCTTGTTTCGACTCAGGTTCATAATGATGAACCCAAGTTTCGTCTCCAGTAACAATTTGACTCAATACAGCATCCTTGTCTTCATTACAGAGGTCCAAAAATGCACGTGAACACTCTACGCATTGTTGTTTTTGCGGCGGCGTGAGCATTCTCGGCACCCATCGTGCGCTGACCTTAGTCATGCCAAGATGATCGTGCAGGATTTTTAAAATGGTTGTATCGGATACTCCAACCATTTCTGCGAGTTGTTTCTTCTTTAGTCGAGCATCGTCGAGTACAATTTTTTAAACTTTTTGGATAAGTTCTGGCGCGGTCACCTCGATGCTCCTACCCGGCCTCGGGTCGTCTTCAAGGGATTCCCTTCCTTGTTTAAATAAACTGTGCCACTTGTACACCATGGTTTTGCCCGGACAAGAGTCGCCGTAAACCAATGACATCTCATTCATTATGGTCGCAACTGATTTTCCCTGCTTGGTAAGGAATTTTATAACGGCACGATATTCGATTTTTTCCATATTTCACTTTTCACTCCCGATTATTTTGCTTGGTTGACGATAACTCAAAGACTAATAGTCTAATATCAATGAAACCTCGTATTTATACTGATAAATGATAAATGATAAATGATAAATGATTTTATTTCTGTAAGTAGGTTTGTACAAACACTTTTACACGTCAATCATATTTTTTAAACTAGGTGAGGTCGGCGTTTCCTAACTGACTACTCTGAGAAGAAAGGCCGAAACAAACTCAGAGGTCACAGTCTCTTTTAAAGTCCAGACATAATCTTGGTCAGATCATGTGAAGACCATGTGGATTGGTGTCTGAAATGGTCTTTTGAGGAAAGAAACCACACAGATTGAGTGGACCTGTCCAATCAGTGCACGCATGTATCAGTAATCATACGGCTCAACTCAGAACTTGAGGAGCTCAACGATTTGACGAACAATACCAAAGAAAGGACATTAGGGTAGGCCACATAAAGTACTCAAACTGCCAGATTAACATTAAAAATGAACTGAGAAAGAAATGAAACACAAAAACAAAAATACCACATAGTCCTCACATTCACAATAATTAAAGCAAAATAATATTATACTTCTCAAAGTAAATATTCATGTCAAAGTGTATATAATAATAATCAAATGTCAAAGTGTATATAACAATAATCGAATGTCAAAGAGCAAAATAAAAATATACCAAAAAAAAAAAAAAAAAAAAAAACACTATACAAAATTGGAGCAGGTCAATCCCAAGCTTTTTTGTCCTCAATATAATCATTAACGGTATAAAAGGCTTTCAGGCACAACTTACGTTTAATGAATGATTTAAATTTATTGAGACTTAGATCTTGAACATGGCTTGGAAGTTTATTATAGAAGCGTATACATTGACATCTGAATGACCCACCTATTTTCTTGAGCCTTGTTGATGGTACAACAAATTTGTGTTTGTTCCTAGTATTTATACTATGGATATCACTGTATTTTTTAAACAATTTAATATTTTTATGGGCATATAAAAGATTTTCATAAATATACTGTGAAGGCACAGTCATTACATTAATCTCCTTAAATTTATCTCTGAGAGAGTGTCTCGGACTTAATTTATAAATTGATCGAACAGCTCTTTTCTGCAAGACAAAAATAGTCTGAATGTCGGCGGCTTTTCCCCACAATAGAATACCATACGACATTACACTATGAAAATAGCTAAAGTACACTAAGCGGGCTGTCTCTATATCAGTTAAATTACGAATTTTTCTAACAGCGTATGCTGCAGAGCTTAGCTTTTTCGATAATTTGGCTATATGTGGGCCCCACTGAAGCTTGGCATCCAAAGTTAAGCCCAAGAATACAGTGCTATTTTCAGGATTCAATTCTTCGCCCTTTATCAACACATTCGTTTTCACCTGCTTAACGTGAGGTAGCGTAAACTTAATGCATTTGGTCTTTTTTTCATTAAGAAGTAAATTATTAACATTGAACCAGTGAACTACTTTTGAGATTGCGCTATTTACATCGTCATTAACAAGTTGCTGACGTTCAAGTTTAAACAAAAGTGAAGTGTCATCCGCAAACAACACTATATCATGATTATCCTTTATGAGGTAAGGCAAGTCATTAATATAAATAAGAAACAAGAAAGGACCAAGAATCGAGCCCTGTGGGACTCCCATTGATACTACGGATCCGGGAGATCTGACTAATTATGAGTCACTGATCACGTTACGGCTCTAATGAGCCTAATCACCCCCCTACAACCCCCTCATTCCGCGAACTTAAAAACGCACCCTCGTACTGTAGTCTAACCCTTTAATCAACATCGTGAATAATGTATTAAGAGTGTGTGAAAACATCACATAAAGGTTTCAATTTGTGTGAGGTCAATTGAGATTAAAAATAGAAAAAGCACAATGTCGGTACAGTCGTCAATAAAAGTCCATCGACTCTGTCACTTTCACTTAATCATCAAAATTGACAGAAAATAATTCGATAATCAGCTTTTTAGCTTTTCATATAATAGGTAGGTAATATTTTACTACTATTACGATTAAAATGAAATGTTTTGCTCAATAACCAAGTCTAGAAAATCCTAAGTGCTACGAGGAAAACTTAACGTCAGAATGACTTATCGCTATTGGTGATTCTGACGTTAAATTTTCATCGACGTATTTGACCGTTTTTAGATCAACTGCTAAGGCGTCGCTCATATTTCATGTATTTTAATTACAGACAGACTTTCATAATCTAAAAATATCACAAGTAATTAATAAGTCAAATCAGAAGCTATAACGACTTTGATTAATGATAGCTGAGCAGCGGTGTCTTCAGATCAAGATGACGTATCATAATCATTAATTATTCCATAATTAGGTTTTATATCCTTACATTTATTATTGTCTGACATTAATATTGTCTAATTGTGTGCACTTTATTATCGTTCGGTATCTTTTTGATTGAATCAATTTGGAGGAAGGCAAAAATGTTACCACACCGGTAAAATTGTGATATTTTCTGATAAAACAAATTCGTTCTCCTTTTTTACATTTTTTTCATAAGTGTTTCACATACTTTTTGGGGCTCCGTATCTAAATAGGAAAAACGGTACCATTACAGGATCACTTAATTGTCGGTCCATCTGTCTGTCAAGACCATTTTGCTCGGGAACTCGTGTAGGTGTTCAGCTGAAATTAATATCAGATACGTAGGTCTACGGTCCATTAGAGCTCTAATAAAATCAGGTTTCTAAGTAGAAACAATAATTAAAAAAAACTTTATTAATAACATGGTTTCATTTTAACATGCTAATAAAACTAAGTAAAAAATAATGTAATCTCAACCTACCTGACCTAGAATCATGAAATTTGGCAAGAAGCAAGATTTAAAAAAGTAAATCTTTAATTTTTTCGAGGCTTTTCTAATTTTCCGGATAACTTTTCATCTATAACACTTGAACAACGCAACAATAGAACGCAGGCCAAGTGGTGGGCCAGTGGTAATCCCAGGAAGGCGTTTTCCTTTGTGTAAATAATTTCATCACCACTGCTCTCAAAACGGTGAAGGAAAACATCGTGAGGAAACAAACCAAAAATTCGAAGATATAATGACATTTACCAACCCACACTGGGCGCACGTGGTCCACTCCCTCTCGAAGAGAGGAGGCCTGTGTCCCAGCAGTGGGAACATTATAGGCTGATGACAATGAACGCAACAATACTTTCAGCATATCCGCGCCACATAACGAAGAAGAAAAAACTCAGCAAAAGTTTAAAAATCTTAACTGAATCGAATCTACAATCGAAAACCCGATCCATTGTCCGCAATAAGCACAAAGTTCAGACATAAAATAAAACACAATAAGGGGTGAGTGCAACCCTTGGCCAAGTTTTAACACACCCCCTTTTATAGTGTCTGTATTTTATGGGGCGATTCAAGTTTTTTGGGAGTGTCATTCAACCCTTAGAGTTTTGGCGAAAGAAAGAAATGCGTAGTCATTTAGAAGGTGGAACTTTTTTTCATTAGAATATGAAATAGAGCTGGCCACTTTGTTAAAGCTTGAATTACGAAATTAAATGTGACTAGTTATACAAACTATGTTTCAACTGACTTTAAATAAGGAGGAGGTTCTAGGTTCGACTGGTGTTTAAAAAAAAATGTATTTTCATCGATACTTTCGTAAATTGCGGACCTATTTTGAAAACTAAATTCTCGTTCGTGGAGGAAGCTCTCGTGGTGGTTCCATATGAATTTTACGTTTGAGTTTGCTCTGATCGTTTTTAAGTTAAAATCGTATTTAATTATTTTATTACACGTATTTAATCCACATTGTAATGTTGATGATGTTATATTTATGTCTCTGTTGTTTACATTACAAGTAATGGTATGGGTACGATTTTGTGTTGGGAATGAAAAATGAATTTCTTTTTACCGATTTTGTCCGTGGATAGGTGACCAAGACCATCTTTACATACCAAGACCCCTCCGCGACTTGGGCACTAGAATGTTAAGCCGTTGTTGGTCCCGGCTGTCATATGTGGATTTTGGATAGTCCGTAACGACTGACCGAAAGTCTGACAAACAGTCTTACCAAGGAGTATCGTATTACTCAATCACTTAGTCGTGGAGGTCAGAAAGGGCGTCGCTCCACGTAAAATACTGCATCCAACAAGTTAGGAAAAGGCTAAACAGATGATGTTTGTTGTTACTGATCTAAGTCTCAATAAATTTAAATCATTCATCAAACGTAAGTTGTGCCTGAAAGCCTTTTAGACCGTTAAATTGCAGACAAAAATGCTTGGGATTGACCAGCTCTAATTTTTGAATACTGAATGTTCATTTTTTGTTTTTGCAAACTTATACTCTTTAACGTTTGATTTTTTTCCCTTTTTTTTATTTTCTGCGTACCCTGTCTAATGGGCCTACCACACGCTCAAGCTTCACCACAGTTTTGCCTGCGCATGCCGGTTTGTACACGGAACACCGTGCGTGTGGTTGGTAAAACTCGCCGATTTCTACACGGTGTTCCGTGTACAAACCGGCCTGCGCAGGCAAAACTGTGGTGAAGCTTGAGCGTGTGGTAGGCCTCCATAAAGCCTTTGTGCACGCCACTGATCACCGCGTATGGAGGCTATTCGGTTACCATTTAAATCGAGAGTGAGTAAATCTATAGCACGACCTCACAATAGCTGTAAAACATCCAACTAATGTGCGTCAATTAGTAGCAACAATACAACAATCTTCACGCTTCGGCAGTACCGGTACCAGCAGCAACCATTTCCTTTTCACAGATGGTTAGCGCTACTGAATGGAAACTTAGAATAACAGATTTAAAAACGTTTTAATGCATTTTTTTTTTCTGGTCATATTGTTCCGTTCCGTTCCGAGAGTAATGTTTTTTTTGTAAGTTTGTGTCCGATGGAGGATTGTTTACACTTTTAGACATTTGTGTGGGTAAAGTGTTTGCTGAATTTAGTGGACTAATCCGGTCGTACTGCACTTTGCATTGTGTTCCTTGTCTTTTTAGTGCAAATCATAGGAAAACATTTTGGAATTTTGTCTTTACATAGTAAAAAGCAGAGTCGCGTTTCTTGTCTGTACGCTTAGAACTTTTAAAGTACGCAATTTTAATGCGGTTTTCATCAATAGAGTGGAATTCAAGAGGAAGGTTATGTTTAATACCAACCAAAAGCTAGTTATAATATAAATAAGATTGCTTCAAGTACTTTCATACGAGTAGTCTCCCTCAGAAACAAAAATATAGAAGTCAGAAAAATTACGTTTTTTTCATGCGTTTGGTATTCAAAAGGTTAATTGCGGACCCATTGCGGTATTTTTATTTTTTGACGGTGGGAAAGCATCAAATAACTTCTTCTGCTCTGGGTGGAGCAGGAGGGCGTGTCAGACTTTTACTGACTAAAACCCAGTGTGTTCACTCAGTAGCCTGTGTGCCAGGGCCACGGTATCTCTTTGGAACAACCCGCACCCCTGGCAGGCAACAGTCCTTGCAGGCCCCATCAGTTTGTGCTGACATCTGTTTGAGGCGCGCGTGGAACACAACGCACCGTCGACCCGGGCTTGGTCCTTACCGGACAGCGAGCTACCCATTACTCGCCGTCCGCAAGCCCACGCGACCCATTGCGGTGAAGGCAACCATCGTGAGCAAACATAACCAAAACTTCCTAGAACCAAAAATTCAAAGACATGTGACACCTACCAACCCGCACTGGGCCCACGTTTTGGATTAAAGCCCACTCCCACTCTAAGGAGGCCTGTGTCCCAGCAGTGAGAACATTACATACCCTGATTATGTATGTTATGTTTATAAAGGTTCTTACAACTGAAAATAATTTTCAAAGATCAAGCATTTATGAATGTGAACAATTTTCGGTATAAAAGCACCACATAGGTATCCGGAAAACTCTCTCGTTATAATTATGATATTGTTTGAACGTATTATTTACGTATTTCTCTGTATGTTAAATTGTCACCCTCTGAAATCATCATCATGATCTGCCCAGCCTATTACCAACTATGTTGGGATCAGCCACTAGTCTGACCGGATGCAGCTGAATGCCAGTATTTAACATAGAGCGACTGCCTATACTGGGTAATACGTTGTCAAACTTTCACCCTCTGAAGTATTATCTATGCCTATTTATTGTACTACGCTATCTGGTTCTTGCTACAGGCCAAGCTAACTTACCGACTCTCTCCAGCTACATGTCCTGTCGTGGCGACACCCTTACTTAGTCACTGCACACACTAACTTACATAAGTTACATCTATATCCCCTGCTAAGCCAAAGGGCTGGCACACACGCAACTAACCGCTCAGTAATTCAATTCCTCCGTCTAAGGCCAGTTACATAAGACTGCAGCACGATATATGCATCGAGTATAGTCAGCCAAATGGATTGGTGTGCAGTTATCGTACAGTCGCGGATTGAAGGACCGCTTAGTTGTTTTAGTGGATCAACTTGTTTCATATAAGGTAAACGCAGGTATTAACGACCCCCCTAAGGCAATTTTAAAATCAACCATATTTTTTTAGTGTACTGGTTCCTCTAAAGATTAATAGTTTAATTTTATATGCTAGTGTTATGTATAAAAAATGTATTTACTGAATCAAATACATTTAAATAAAGGATTATCTTATAAAAATAATTTACAATGTGACTTAGTCGATTGTTGCAATTACCGACCCATAAAAAAGGCTGTGAAGCTATTAACGATTTTTATGCAGCTATTCCCGATCGTGTATAAGAGGAGGCCTTTTTTCAGCAATGGAATGTATATAAGCTAGTGATGATGATGACTACCGATCTTAATAAAATAAAACAACATAAAAATGCAAATACTTATTCGTATTTTTTTTTATCGTTATTTTTAATAAATTAAATTAGTACTTCTTAGTAATACCTATGAACTAAATAATTATAAACTTTTAAATTAATCAACATAATACTATTAATACACATATATATTTTAATATAAGGATTTCAAACTCTAGGATATTTCCTTATGCTATTGAGATCATAATCATTTTTGCTTCGGCGAGTTGTGTTTCACTGTATACTTTTCGCCGCTTTTGTGGCTCCATAATTCTGGAAAAAAATATAATTGTATGTTTTATGTTGCTTTAGCCAAGAAGTAGCATTTATTAATAGGTACCTACCTATTATGTCATAAAAGTATGTAGGTGACAAACTAAATAATCTATATACGATCGGTAATAGCTTCTTATAGTTGCTATCGCCGACCCTCATGGGTCGGTAATAAAGTATGTAAGTATAAACATAAATTGTATTACCGACTCATAAAAATATGGTTATTTTAATTCAATTGACCTACGGACTATAAAATAGATTATAATTGATTAATTTCACAAAAAATATGGACAAATGCACACTGTTTTAAACACAAAAACAATGATTTATTACTGTAACTATTCAATATCGATCCTCGAAAAATATCATAACTTTGGTTAAATTGACAACGCTAAAAGGTGAAAACTAGACAAAAAAGTTTAGTCGCTAATAGATTTTTGTATAGACTGATAGCTTAGATTTAAACTGGTCCATAAAAATACTTGTGTTAATGTGAATTAGTAACATAAAAGTAAAATAAAACGAAAAGTAACGTTGCTGCAATTGCCGACTTATGGGTCGGTGATAGCTGCCACGACTAAAACTGATGAAGCTACCACCATCCCATTTTAATTTAAAATTTTATCGTTTCAAATTACTTTTTATTAATAAAATGCCGTAAGAAATCAAGAGTTGACACTTAAATGAATACATTTATTAATATAAGATAAAGTATATATGTCATTTGTTTGTATAAATGTCTTAAATAGAAAAGACACGTACTTACTTGAAGGAACAAGGGAACAGTACGACACTTCCTGCGTCCACGCTGCCCCGCAGTAACTGACGTATTTTATCTCTTTTTTTTCACAGCTACTCACACTAACTTAAAAGTATACGATGCTCAAGGAATAAACGCGTGTGTAACTTTGCCTACCTATAGCTAGAATAGTTCTGGAAACGTAAAAAATTCGAATTACTTTTATAGGTCGGTAATAACTGCAGATTTTCGATGGGTCGTTGATAGCTGCGTTTACCTTATTAAGGGAATGGAAAGGGTAAACGCCAGGGTAAAAAGTTTTTTTTCTTACGTTTTTTGCAATTTGCAGGACAGTATCAGACCGTAAGTAAATATGTTTTTCGACCGTAACTCGTATGTATTTACAGAAATATAATCATTAAATCAGTAATTCGACCCTCTAAATTCATTTAATCACTTTCAATGACTTTTTCATGTAACCGTATAACCCGCTACCTTAGCGCATCCTCCTTAAATGAAACAGAAAGTCTTATCGAATCGCAGCTGAAATTGCACCCTAATTGCGTAACTCACGATTAAACATAATCTGTTTCGTTTTGAAACACATTGTTAAACCATTGCTTTATATGTTCGAAAAATGTGTCTGCTCAACAGCGTAAATAACGCAATGAACATTGTTGAACTGTCATGATTAATCATGATTAATCGAGAGTTACACAATTAGGGTGCTGATATGTGGATAACAGTATCTATGATCTATGAAATATTGTAGCACCCTATGTACCCTACAAATATACATGTCTTCTTCTGTCCTGGCGGAGCAGTGGTGGCCTAGTAGTAACGACCGACACTTATACGTACGAGTTGTAGGTCACAGGTTCGAACCCATGTTTTACTTTGTGTAAATTATTAAGTCACCACTGCTCTCAAAACGGTGAAGGAAATTATCGTGAGGAAACCGGCATGTCCTAGAACCAAAAAAAAATAAGATAAGCTACATCTACCAACCCGCACAGGGCCCGCGTAATGTATTACGGCCCATTCTCTCTCACTGAGAGAGGTCTGACTCTTAGCAGTGGGAAAATTATAAGCTGATTATGCTATTATACTATGCTTCTATCCTGAGTGTCAATACGTAAATTCGTTGCTTGATTGCATACTCTACTCTTTTGCCGTGTATACCTAAATACTGCGTTCGTGCCATTCTAAATGTCAACCGCTACAAATCGAATGTTAATGCCTTTTGAAAGTACCATACTTCCTAATGTTTCCTTATGAGAATTAACCCGCGTTGTACAAATATGTTGGCGCTGTATAACCAGGGATTACTGACATTATATAAATTTAAATGCCTTATTAGTCTGGGATTAGGCGACTCTTATGTTATAGGGTTAAGTATAAAGTAGTAAATAATGCTTTCTACATAATATGTCGTAGTTACGTTATTGCTGAGAGTAATCGGCGTCGACTTGCTAGTTGTAGGTCGTGGGTTTAAACCCAGACAGGTGCGCTTTACTTTGTGTAAATTATTTCATCATCGCTGCTCTCAAAACGGTGAAGGAAAACATTGGGAGGAAACATGCATGCATGTCTTAGGACCAAAGATTCGGAGACATGTGGCATCTACCAACCCGCACTGGGCCCGCGTGGTGGATTACGGCCCACTCCCTCTCACAGAGAGGAGGCCTGTGTAACCCAGCAGTGGGAACATTTTAAGCTGATTATGATGACGTTATTGCTGCTTACCTTAGCCTTCACACATATTGGGTACTAGCTTTTGCCAGCGGCTTCGCCCGCGCGGAACTTTCATCCCCTATTTAACGCCCTTAGGGGTTGAATTTCGAAAAACCCTTCCTTATTCCTTGTCTACATTATAAAGGGAACCTCTGTGCAAAATTTCAGCTTTCTAGGTCCAAGGGTTTGGGCTGGGCGTTCATGAGTCAGTCAATCAGTTAGTAAGTCAGGACTTGTCTTTTTATTTATATATATATATATAGATGACTGATGTGACCCAATAATTCCCTTTCAAACATTCAGTTTTACAACATAACGCTCGTATTTAGCGAAGGGGAAGGCAGAGGTGCACAATGCACCGTCATACTACCGTACCGCCTTTCATTTGAATCATAACTAATATTGTGACATCTCACACACCATGTAACTACCTATGTTTACAAATAAAGATTCTTATTCTTCTTATTCTTATTCTGCAAAGCTTGTTTCCTATGATCGGATGTTATTAGTTAATACTTCCAAACATTACAAACTTAGAGGTTGAATGCTATCAATTTATTCAAATATCCAGAATACAACATTTCAAACTTAAGTGGTAATGGAGAGGACATATTGCTCGCAGAACCAATGGCCGATGGGGCCGAAAGCTTCTGAAGTAGCGACCGCGTACTGGAATACGTAGAGTCGGGAGACCTCCCACAAGGTGGACCTTGTGAAGGCCGCAGGAATCCGCTGGATGCGGAAAGTACAGATCCGGTCCAAGTGGCGGAACATAGGGGAGGCCTATGTCCTGCAGTGGACTTCGGCTGAAATAATGATGATGACTTAGAAATGACCAAATACTACGATTGAATGAAAGTGTACCGGAAAATCTGCTTTGACACAACTGAAAACTGAGGGGTAATTCTCGTAATTTTAAGAACGTTCACAGCCTGATCTCAGTGTCAATCTGTCAAAAATACCTCCAGTTTCCATACATTTTTGACAAGTTTTTGACATTTGCTTGTCGCCCAGATGACACTGGGAGTAGGTTTAATTACGAGAATTGGCCACCTGGTTTAATATTTTAAATTCGAAATAACACTGTCTGTCACCTTTTCACGCCTAACAGCTAAACGAAAATGGATAAAATTTGACACACGGATAGACTGAGTAAGGAAATACTTTTTATCTTGGTAAGTAGGACCTTAACTACACTGTAGGAAAGTTTCTTATTGCGTGGCAAACAAGCCATATTTGGAGAGTTTCCATGCCGTGGATCTCTGGCAGTCGGTACGGGCAGTCAGAACCCCGTAAGTCTGACAACCAATCTTACCAAGTGATATCGTGTTACCGAGAAACTGGGTTGTGAAGGTCAGATAGACAGTAAGCTCCATATAAAATACTGGTTGGTATTCAGCTGCATCAAGTCTAGGAGCCGTACGTCATACCTTCGTAGACTGGGAGCCGTACGTTCGAACGTTCGTAGACTGGGAGTAAGTACGTTCCACTTTAATTCGACTGTAACTGCCCGTGACATCATATCGCTCGTGCCCTACCAGAATATCACCGCTGCGACACTTTTTAAATGTCGCAGCATTATGCTGAGGTAGGAAGGAGCCTTTTGGCCTCGTGCAGGACTTTCTGTTTTATTTTTAATCGTTTTTACTCTCAAGAAATTGGTTTGTTTTTTTTAATAATTGTTGTAGTTTATTTTATTATGTAATCTTCCTGTGCGAGTCACAATAAATACTTTTTCTTTCTTCTCTTTCTTTCTGTCTTCCACTGGGATAATTTCCGACCTCCACTGCGGGCGACGCCACAGGCAAAATCTAGGCTTTATTATAAACTCCCTCCCTACTTACCAGCTTACGTTACAAGCAAACCGACCTCCCAATAATCAACTCCAGCGCAAACTATAGAAGCGATTGGACGAAACCAAACTCGCTAACTGTTCGTAGTTAGTATTGCTGGTAACAGCAGTCTGTCTGCAAAGTTACTGGTAACAATCGACAACTATAAACTATCAGTCCGTGCTTCAAGGAGCTGGGTAGAGAGTTAGGTGACTGTAACTTGTTAGTGGATAGTCGATTTTGAGAAGTAATTGTTGTTGTTGTTGTTGTGAGGTGCTGTTGTATTTATCTATACTATATTATCATCATCAGCCTATCATGTTCCCAATGCTGGGACACAGGCCTCCACTCTGTGAGAGGGATTGGGCCGTAATCCACCACGCGGGCCCAGTGCGGGTTGGTAGATGTCACATGTCTTCAATTTTTTTGTTCTAAGACATGCCGGTTTCCTCACGATGTTTTCCTTCACCGTTTTGAGAGCAGTGGTGATGAAATAATTTACACAAAGTAAAGCGCCTGTCTGGGTTCGAACCTACGACCTACAACTCGTAAGTCGCGGCCGTTACCACTTGGCCACTACTGCTCTCGATCGATACTATATCTACTAATAGAAAAACTGAAGAGTTTATTTGTTTGTTTGCTTGAACGCGCTAATCTCAGAAAATACTGGTTCGAATTGAAAAATTATTTTAGAGTTGGATAGCCCATTTATCGAGGAAGGCTATAGGCTATATAACATCACGCTGTGGGCTTTAGGAGCTGAGCTAAAAGAAAAAAATGTCACGAATACGAAGTACTCGCACGGCCAGGCGATTCGATGCGACGGTGTGATAAATGATAAATGATTTATTTATTTCTGTAAGTAGGTTTGTACAAACACTTTTACACGTCAATCATATTTTTTTAAACTAGATGAGGTCGGCGTTTCCTATCTGACTACTCTGAGAAGAAAGGCCGAAACAAACTCAGAGGTCACAGTCTCTTTTAAAGTCCAGACATAATCTTGGTCAGATCATGTGAAGACCATGTGGATTGGTGTCTGAAATGGTCTTTTGAGGAAAGAACCACACAGGTTGAGTGGACCGGGGAGCTGTGGGGAGCTGTGGGGAGCTGCGTTAAATTGACGCAGACGAAGTTGCGGGCAGAAGCTAGTCTACTAATAAAAAAGCTGAAGAGTTAGTTTGTTTGAACGCGGTAATCTCTGGAATTGCCAGTACGATTTGAAAAAAAAAATGTTGCCTGTGATAGCCACATTCACAAGGAAAGCTATAGGCTACTAAACGTCACACATTTAAGAATTTTTTTTTAAAAAAAAGTCCGAAAAAACGCTCAGAAAAAACAAAGCAATATCGAGTAGGCGATGCGATGATATAGGGTATATTTTATGTTAAAACCAGACTAGTAGGTATATTAAATACTAGTTAAAACTCAAACTCAAATCATTTATTCAAGTAAACCATTTACAGGCACTTTTGAATTGTCAAAAATTCGATCAGTTGGAAAGTTGAAGCTAGTCGCCCATTCCAAAACGTAGATCTCTATGGAGAAGAACGGGCGGAAACTCCACGGACACTCTTTTAAACCAAGTTGGATATTACAAAATCTTGGGAACGTTATTCTTGTTGCTTCTGTATGTAACAACTATGTAAAAAAAAATAACAAACCATTCTAAATATAAGATTAAAAGTAAGCCCTGGAAATTAGGAGATGACCAGTCTGAACCGACGGCGCCCGTTCACGAACTTGACGCGTGGATCAGCACCATCCAGCTCAACCATTTTGTAGGGAACGGAATAATCCAACACAAGCGCCACCATCAGTGACACATTTAAGTGAGCATGACGAGTTGATATGAGTTATATTACACATACAGGATAAGTTTTTATCCAGTGCGAAAATTTTAAGCGCCGGTTATACAAAAAAAAAAATCAGCTGTTCCATACATTTTGACAGCGTAAGTATTGCACTTTTCTATGAAGCAGCTGTTTTTTTATTTTTTGTATAACCGGCGAAAATTTTCTACGCTCTAGAATGATATGCTGAATTCATGGTAAAAATTTGCGCACTGGATAAAAACCTCACTTGCTTCTGCCAGCAGCTTCACCCGCGTGGATGTCGTAAGTTATCCCACAGAAACGTACTACCGGGATAAAAAGTAACCTATGTGTTAATCCAGGGTATGAACTATCTGTGTGCCAAATTTCATCCAAAACCGCTCTACCGTTTTTGCGTGATTGAGTAACAAACATGCATCATCATCATCATCATCATTTCAGCCGAAAGACGTCCACTGCTGGACATAGGCCTCCCCCAGGCTCCTCCACTTCGACCGGTCTTGTGCTTCCCACATCCAGCGGATACCCGCGGCCTTCACAAGGTCATCGGTCCACCTTGTGGGAGGCCTTCCCACTCTACGTCTTCCGGTACGCGGTCGCCACTCCAGAACCTTTCGGCCCCATCGGTCATCTATTCTGCGACAAATATGCCCTGCCCACTGCCACTTAAGTTTGGCAAGTCTTCGGGCTATGTCGCTTGCCTTGGTTCTCCTGCGGATCTTTTCATTTCTGATCAGATCGCGTAGGGAAACTCCGAGCATAGCCCTCTCCATTGCCCTTTGGGTGACTTTAAGTCTTCTGATAAGGCCCATTGGGAGCGACCACGTCTCTGTACCATAAGTCATCACTGGCAACACACAACAACATCTGGCAACAACTGGCAACATCCATACATTCATACAAACAAACTTTTGCGTTTATAATATTAGTTTAATATAATATTAGTAGGATAGTAGGAAGTATCATATGTAGGATTTAACACAAATCCTAAAATAAATTAGTACAGCCAACAAAACAATAATACCTACTAGCGATACAAACAAACTAGTACGGTGCGCAAATAAAGCTAGTTTACATTATACAGCGTTTAAATCTGTTTGTTTTGCCCCCATTACACGCGGAACCGTCGTGTTTATGTTGTTTTTGTTCAGCAATACGGGCTCCTGATTTTGTGTAAATAATTTGTGTGTATAGATGTTTGTTCTGATGTCTTTGGTAGTTTGTGGAATGGGTAGATTTTAGTTATCACCAACTGGGCAAGAACCTAGTATATGTATATTTGGATTTTGGGCTGCATTTGGAGTTTCTTGTCGGCGCTTCTCCATACCAATTGGTACGGTGCACCTAGCTTCTGACGTTTCTTAAGTGCCTACCCATGTAGGTGTGTGTGAAATAAGTATTTTGATTTTATTTGATTTAGACGTAGACAAGAAGGGGTCGTGGCTAAAATATAACAGGCGTACGGGTCGATCCAAGGTAAGGCTATGCTTGGCACGTCGATTCCAGGATGGGTTGCATTTATACCGAGACCTCTCCATTTAAACCATTTTTAAGCCGTTGGTACCAGCTGTTATTAGGTAGATCTTTGAAAACCGTTACAGGTAATCAGAAGCTCAAAATAAATCATTGTTATCAAGGGGTATCATGTCACCCAGTAGCTGGGTTGCGGGGGTCAGATAGGTAGTCGCTTCAAACTCATATTCAGTTTCATCCAGTTAGACTGGAAGTCGACCCCAACATAATTGACAAACTATAAGGTGAATTTGTTAGATCGATGAAAATTCGTAGTATTTTTTTTTTGCTCCCTTGAATAGTTCGTGGTACAAACAGCTGTTTCGTACAAAAGTGCATTACCTACGCAGTCAAAATATAAGAAACAGCAAATTTTTCAACGCAGTGGCTCCAGAATCTTGTAAACATGTGAATCCATGATATCAGGTCACATCGATATTTCTGCCACCCTGTATACCAAACACCCCTGCTTTGTCCTTCGGGGAATACCTACAGGCGTGATGGTGATGTTATTACGCCATCTACGTACAAAATAAAGAAGTACGCCTTATCAATAACATATCACTCACCAATAACGTATCATTCTCCATTCAAATATCAAACTACAATTCCATATTTATGTTCCGAAAGTTCGAAATTCAAATGCAATAAAACGGTCGGCAAGATGGCGGCCGTAAAACGCGTGCGTCATAAAGTTTTGTTGAAAAACGTAATGAAAACTAACTTGGCGTCCTACGACATCGTAAATCAATAGTTTTCGAAAGTTATTGGGAAAGTCTTGTACTTTATGTCGAAGTTGGAGTAACTATGAATAAATAAGACTGCGTTACATTTGTTTCAGTACCGATGAAGAGATCTAAATGCGCCCGGTGCATATTAGATACTTACGGCCGTTTTCACACACAAATTATTAAATACGAAATAGCGCTAAACGAATTTAATACACCGTTCTGATTCTATCAATCGTTTGAAGATGATAGAGACAGAGTCAACATCTCCCTCATTCCTCAGCTAGGACAAAGAACGGACAGACAAAATCCCTCCGTGCCTCGGAAAGCTGGAGTCCCAGCTGTTTTCGTGGATCTGTAACAGTCGTTACGAGTTGCCAGAAGCCCGAAAGTCTGACAGCCAGTCTTACCAAAGAGTATCGTATTACCGAGTACCTGGGTTGTGGACGTTACACCTACCAGGGCCTAGAGACAAAATACATTTCTGTAAGCGTTCACGCCAAACGCTACGCCAAAATGTATGGGAATGACATTATCTGCGGAAAGAACACGACGTAACCTTTCCGCAGGTAATGTCATTCCCATACATTTTGGCGTAGCGTTTGGCGTGAACGCTAACAGAAATGTGTTTTGTCTAGGCCTGCAGACGTGCCCAATCCAGTTAGCGCTCCTGCCTTCAGTCGCTCCGTGTAAAATACTGGTATTCAGGCGGATAACAATAAAACTGGTGTTTGACTTGAAGCCGGCCCCAACATATTTGGGAATAGGCTAGGCAGATTAATCAATTGGATAAACAAATATTTTTTTTAAAATTTCTTTACAATTTAAAAATATTTTATGACGCAACTTTACGACCAGGCCCAAAGTTGTAAATCAATTCTTAATTTCTTATGTAACGTATTTTAGGTCACTCTTGACTTCCTTATTCAAATCGGTCAGTGACCCGAACATGGCCGGTGATTACGCGTGCATCGGTTAGTGCACGAAGTACTTAGTTATCGTTATCAATTTTTTGGGGGTAAACAGAGATAGTGAATTCTGTAATTGAAATAGGTGAGATCTAAGGCATTGATTGATTGAGTACTTATGTGGTACATTTTTGAAAGGGTATTGGAAATATTTTTATTTAAAGTCATGAAATGACTACGCGACAGGCCCAGAAACAGTAAGCGGGATGAACTAGACCCCTTCTTAAAGGATTGACCCACAATCGCAGTAAACCGATATAATTGGGAAGACCTATTCACCTTTACCCTGCAGCGGGACACGCTTAATTTATTTTTGTGGGCGAATCGACTATTCCAGAAATACGCATAATGCAACTGGCACATTTTGAATAAAACGTTAAGAAAACTTAAGGAAAAGTGCACAAGCTCTATTAATTTTAATTTAATTTAATTTTAAAAGTCTTTAATAAATACATAATATTACAGAGTGCATACAATAAGATCTTATTCTAATTGAGCACAACCATAAAAGTAACAAATTCTTAGGCTTACAACTTACCTTTACAGACATTTACACTACATTTCACTATTGTTATTCATAAACATTATTTTAGCAGTCCACAAGAACACAATATTATTCGACGGCACAAGTCTAAATAGCACTGACTTTAAATGCATACCACTATACTATATACCAACTAAAGGTAATGCACTTAACTAATTCAAAAAGAAAGAAATATTACTATACAAGCTCTATTATAATAAAAAACATGCCAAATTCCCAATACGTATTTCTGGAATAGTCGATTCGCCCACAAATAAATTAGCTTCGTTCGAGTCGACAATATTAAAAAATATTACATATATTATTTACTAGTGACGATTCCCCCGATTCAAGCGAGTCAATTTGTGCGAACCGAATAGTATTTAAGCCGCGCCATTACATAGAGTAAAAAGCGTGGGGTGCATTTTCCTATATTTTCATGACTCTCCTCTCATAGATGGTTGCCAATAGAATAGTTGTAATAATTAAAATATCAAGCACCCCACGCTTTTTACTCTGAATTGAATTATTGACTTCCTACTACTGTAACATAAAACTCTTTGTAATTAAAAATTATTTTCTACTTTTTAGTTCGGTCAGCAATAAAAGCGTGTTTTTTTTGTTTTTTTAAACTATTATTTTTGGTAGTGTCATCTCTCAGTTCAACCTATGAGATTGTCATTTGCTTAACTAGACGTGCTTGTGATAATCCTAATAAATTAAAACTACCAGCCAGTGTTTAAAAAACTTAAAACTAGAGCAACTGCTCTCTAAGAGCACTCCCTGTGAGGTACGAACCTCAAGTCGAGCTTTCAATTAAATAAGCAGCTTTATAGCTCACTAATTTTCCCCCACCACAGCCAGATGACCACGATTCTCGACAAGTACCTATTTAAATTTTACTTACAGCTAACAAAATTATGTAATTTTTAATACGCCGTAACCATAAACTCTACCATTTTAATTATCTTTAAGCTGTTTAATGATCTCGTAAAATATCTGCCTTGCCTATCGTTAAATATTTTGCAAAAGTTATATGGCTACGTCCGTTTGCAGTCAAACATTAATTTATTATGATTTTATGAAATATTAATGACATGCGCATTATGTAAAAATAATTATGAATTCAGGAATAATTATGAGTAGTGGTCAGGCGGTGGATTGGCATTATGTCACTCCGTTGGAAATGAATGAATCAACGAATTTAATGAATGAACGAAGAGTCATTACCAGGAAACTATGATAGGTTTTGTGAAAAATATATCAATTATACAGAGTATGCAGGGGCATCGACGCGCAACCTGTTAGCAAAGATTTTCTATGAAACAACAGATATATTTTTACTCAACCGACAAATGAAAGAACGCTATGGGGTCAAGGATCATCATCATCATCATCTGCTTAGCCTTTTCCCAATCACGTTGGGGTCGGCTTCCAGTCTAACCGGATGCAGCTGAATACCAGTATTTTACATGGAGCGACTGCCTATCTGACCTCCACAACCCATTTACTGGGTAATACGATACCCATTGGTAAAACTGGTTATCAGACTTTCGGGCTTCTGACGACCCGTAACGACTGTCAATGATCCACAAAGGACAATGCTATGGGGTCAAGGATTATGTGCTAAAATCATGGTAACAGTTTTCGCGTCGATCTGCGATCATCCCTGGAACCTTGTATACGCTCAAAGTAGTTTTGCGATATTCATTAAATGAGGAATAAACTTTGCGAAACTTACTAATTTCTGCGACTTCATTTTCTTTTCTTTTGGTCGACCTTCATAACTTATTCCGATATGTGATAATTTAATTTTACCTTATAAGGTACTGGGAACACAACAAAAAAAACTATTTTGTTTTCGAAGTAATACTTTCTGTATGTGGAACATGGGTATCTATTAGACCACCCAACTGCTCCCATGGGTATCGTAGGGGAAGACTCAAGGATTTATACCAGTGATAGAGCGTACCAATCACCTACCCGAGTGCTTCCTTATAGTCTGTGGTTTTAATATTATATTTTATTTTATTATATAAACACCTTCACAAAATAAAATACATACAGATACTACATAATAAAAGAATTGCGTTCACCACAGGTATGGTTATTTCATAAGAAATTTCTGCCAGCAGACCTGCCGCAGGAGAAATAAAAAAATAAAGAAATATATGTGTATTGTCTTTATTTATTTATTTGTTATGCTCATCAACAATAATTACACTATTACTTTACAATTTGTACATTGCAAACTTAAGTCGAACTAAGCGCCTCATTACTTAAAGAAATCACAGCATGCACAGATTGATATAATTAAAACAAGTACCTTATAAATAGTTTCCCGACCGTCCCTTGCTCGTTGATGCGCCAGCCCGCGCCGCAGCTGAGCCAGTAGCTTTAAATTCCCCGTCTTATAATCATGAAAATATCTTGATCCAGCCTGTCCCTGATAGTACTAGCTGCCCCCCCCCCCCCGCCAGCGACTCCCTGAGCCGAGGTTCGTACCCCACAGGGGGTGCCCTCAGTGCGCAGTCGTTTTAGGTTTAAGTTAGGTTTACGCCCTGGCTGGAGGCTTTTAGATTCCTAAAAACCTTCACAGGAAAGTCCGGTTAAGCAGTCACGGCCTCTCAAGGTCAACTGCGAGATGCCATACACAAAAAAAGAAAACAAAAATTGTTTCTTCACTAATCATACGAAGTTATTATGGCATACATCGATGGGCAAACTGTAACCATGAATTTCGCATATAATTCTAGACCCCACAAAATTCTAGACTTCTAGCGTAGAAACTTTTCGTTGGTTATCAAAAAACAATTTCAACACAAGGGACTTCTTTTTTTGGGTGGGATATCATCAAATAACTTCTCCCGCTCTGGGTGGAGCATGAGAGCGTGTCAGACTTTTACTGACTAAAACCCACCCGTGTTCACTCAGTTGCCCATGTGCCAGGGGCGGCGGTATCTCTTTCGAACAACCCGCACCCCTGGCAGAAACTCAGGGGGTTTAGAATCATGTTCTGAATCCATGGTAGCATGTTGCCCGTCGATACCACCACCTGTATATATACCACCCTGTATTTTATATACCAATTCGTTCAGTTTGAGTGCAGCTATAAAACTGCAAAAAGTAAGTAAGGGCAGATTTTAATAGGTCTTTAGGAGGATTCGATTCTGTGATCTAACGACGAACACTAAATCTGTTGAAAAACTTAAATAGGAGTTAAATAAAGTATATTTTGAAAAATAAATTAAGGAATCCAGTACAGCTTTCCTTATTATAAAAAAAAAACCATTAAGAAAATCTAAATGCAATGGATCAACAATATAAAGTGTTCATTTATCATCGTTCGTTGTAGATGTCGCTCCAAGCGCTCGCGCCGTCAAAACGTTTTATTTGATAGATCGAAAAATGTTACAGATACGATACCTTGGTTGTTGGATGTCGGTTTGAATAGCGTTGGACACGGGTTTGAATCCCGGTTAGAAAGTTTTGTTGAAGAAAGTTAACATAATTCAAGTTAAAATTACGTATAAAATATAAAACTTTATAGAAAGATTGAGTCGTGGAGTTGTAGTGGTACTTTATTTATAAACGTTGCTTAAAGTTAAGTAACGATTAGCGACAATACATTTTTCGCGTTTGAGCGGCTTTTTGTCAGTAAGTATTTCCGTTTTACTTGCATTTTTAATCAAATTAAAAGAAGGTGGTTCTTAGGTTGTTCTCAAATAAATTCGAAATTCCTTATGATTTTGACCAAAAAGGTCAGCATTTCGTGGGCAAGTTTGGGAATAGGATTTAAGAATCTGAAGGCCAATTCTCGTAATTAAAAACGTTCACAATCTAGTCGCAGTCTCATCTCAGCGACAAAAAACGTCAAAAAGGAGGTGGCAATAGGCTGGTTTTAATCAGCTCCAAAGGCTAGACAAACATTCCACCTTTTTATTAAAAAGAAATCATATTTTTGACTTTGGAACGCGGAACGCACCGTGTGGTCGCATACACCACGCCCGGTTAACGATCTAACAAACTGTTAAGTTAATCCGCAGATAAGCGTCGCGTGACACAAGCACCATTGTTCTAACAGAATAGATAATTTACGGTGACAACGTCGCCGGATTACTGGAGTTAGCGTTGTGTAATATGAGCACGGAGGCTTCTTGCACGTAGGCTGGTTAGGTTTCCGAGGAAAACACTACTAATTGCAGTTGTCGTTTACACTCTGTCGTTTTATTTTAGGCAATGGAGTCTTGAAATGCCTTATAGGCATCGAAACAACCAAAAGTTTGCTTAGCACACGAGCAAACTTTTGGTTGTTTCCTGGCTTCCTGCTGACACCTAAGCTATTATTTTCCATTAGGTTACTCATTAAGAGATGCTAGAGTAAAGTTGTAACTAACCCGTTTAAACTAAACCAAAACCGTGGCATAAAACCAGTTTTGAATTAGTGTAAAACGGTTTAAAACACACGTGGGGCATGATTACGTATTACTTTTAAAATAAAGTTAAGAAGGCTAATTTGAATAATTCACTTGCACTACAGGAGTAATTCAAGTCTGAACCCATTTGCATTGTTTACAAGAAACACTGTCTCCATGTCGTTTTATTTCTAGCTAGCGTAAACTAGCTTCCGCCTGTGGCCTCACCCACGTGGTATGTCGACAAAAAGTAACCTGTGTCCTTCCCTACGGTTTAAAGTATCCCCATACCAAATTTCGTCAAAATCGGTCTAGCCGTTTCGAAGGTTAGCCGGAATAAACAAATAGACAGACACAATTTTGATTTTTTTAATATAGGCGCCTACCGTATATACTTTCATATATATGCATTTAGTAGAAGCATTATACACACTTCAATTTTATTTATTCTATGAGTAGATACCTGCTGTAGATGACACACCAAGAATACTCATCTCCTCATCATTCAACAATACAAGTCAACTGAAGTGAATTGATCACCCTCGGAGCTCAAGGGCAACCGACCAGCTATCTGTCACTAATCCAAGGGGATGTCTTATCCCAAATCATTACTTTGCTTATTATGAGATAAAGCACACTTCATTAGGTTCTTGGCGGCTTAAAATGTTTTTTGTTTGACACAAAATGTGGGGAAAAAAAATGAAGATAAAGTATTGCCACAGATTACGTATTTACGCACTATAAGATACACCACTTTTAATGACAATTACAGGTAGGCAGAAATTACAGAACGCCACCTATTACGATCCTTACATACTTCTTTTGCTTCGTTTACGTTCATACTTCTGGTGATACACGCATGCCGTTTGCGAGTACTACGCACTGTCACTATATTATTATTTAGGTCCACGTAGAGCGTCCCTCCTGGTGATTATATTATTTTCGGCCTTGTAAAAATGTGTTGTTAGTCGCCTTTTATTAATACTCAAAAATTGGAGTTTTATAATCTGAAAAAGAAATGATTTGATTTAATTAATAACTTGAATACTTAGTGCGATCAGTTTTGTTGAAGAGGCAGAAAAACAGAAAAACTGTTTAATGTTTCGAGGCCCCAATATACTGGATCATTGAGTATTTTCTCCGTTCAGCAGTTTTGTTTTTTTTTTCTTGTTATAGTGTATTTTTAGGGTTCCCTACCCAATGGGTGCCAACGGGATCCTATTACCTCCGTTGTCCGTCCGTCCGCGTCTGTTTGTCTGCAAGCGGTCTGTCTCTCATGAACCGTAACAGGTAGACAATTGAAATTATCACAGACTGTGTTTGTATTGCCGCTATAACAAACATTTTAAGCGAGTTTCTATACTAGAAACGTATTTTTATTCGGCGTTTTTTTCCCTGTGGTACAGTAGTAGGTACCCTTCATTTACCAGTACGACTCGCACTAAGACGGATTTTTTAGAAATGTCAAGTATAACTTGTAATAACCATACGGATATAATTATTCAAGAAATCAATAGGTTGACTGATTTATAAAAGAATCTTCTTTGTATCGATAAAATGTTGCTAGTGGTAGGTACCACGGAAGAGGCTCGTAATTAAAGTATTACGGTAAACAATTTATTGGCTATTAACACCATTAGCACATTGCGGGTGCTTTTATGTTCCTTTCTCTATGAAACGAACTGGCGGTACGTATGTAATACCTGGAGGTTAGGGTTCCATACCTAAAAGGTGCATTTTTTTTGTGTATGGCATCTCGCAGTTGACCTTGAGAGGCCGTGACTGCTCACCCGGACTTTCCTTTGAAGGCATTTTTAGTAAAACTAAAAGCCTCCAGCCAGGGCATAAAACCTACTTAAACTAAAGCGACTGCACGCTGAGGGCACCCCCTGTGGGGTACGGACGTCGGCTCAGGGCGTCACTGGCGGGGGGGGGGGGGGGGCTGGGTTTCAGCAAGTGGGTACAGGCTGGATCAAAATATTTTCATTACTATTATCAATCGGGGAATTTAACTCTACTGGCTCAGCCGCGGCGTGGGCTGGCACATCAACGAGCAAGGGACGGTCGGAGGGATCATCGTTAACTCGGGGTCTTCGCGGGGCGCAAGGATCTCGGCGGCGAGGTCGGAAGGACGGTTTTTGTGTTTGTATAATGTACTGGTGACCCTATTCTTTTCTTGGAGAACAGTAATGGGGTCATCTGGGTCGGAAAGACCTATAAGGTGCCAACGGGACCCTATTATTAAAGGCTCCAGTAGACAGGCCCGACAAAAGAACAATTTCTATGATAACTTCATGGAAACTGTTCTACCAGAATCGTGTCTCACCGTCACGTGTCGCGCCTTTCTGCTCAGCTTGATGGATTCCGTCTGATAATCTGCTTTCCGTCTGTTATAAGCCTGTATCTTTTGAACCGTAGTAGGTAGACATTTTAAATGTTCACTGTGTGTATTACTTATGACCACTATAATACCAAGAATAAAAATAGATTAAAGTTTAAAATAAAAGGGCCTTGGAGAAAACGTTTTTTGTTACATTCATAATAATGACAATTATTACACCGTATACGGTACCGGAACCCTTCTTGTGCGAGTCTGACTCGCACTTATCCGCTTTTTTACAACTTGACTGTCGGTGACGACGTTCCGTAAGCAATGTGCGGTCTGTGGTGCAACCTGACCATAAACTTGGCGAAATCTAAGCTTAGCAGTGACTGTCTTGTGTTCAATTAATTGAATCTCCAAGTGCGGTGTCTGTCTTGTAAATTGGCGAAAACATCGTTAAAAATTTCCAATTCTTTTAAACGAAAATAACAGCAACATTAACTGTTCAGGTACAGTCAGCCTCAAAAAGATGTTACCATTGACAAGAATGCATTTGACTATCTTTAATCTGTGCTACATAATATTGTGTTAGTGTGTAGCTACAATTAAGTACCTAATATGTTATATTTTTTGTGCTGCATGCGTTTACATTAATTCTAAACTCATCATACTTGCCTAATGTTTCCAGAACATTATTAGGGCTCATGTGGTGGAAAATGGACCACTTTCTCCCATATAGTCCAGGACCCGCGGGAGAGAGTGATACATCATCATCTACCTAGCCTTTTCCCAACTATGTTGGGGTCGGCTTCCAGTCTAACCGGATGCATTATCCATGGAGTGATTGCCTATCTGACCTCCACAACCCAGTTATTGGGTAATGCGATACCCCTTTGGTAAGACTGGTTGTCAGACCCGCGGGCTTCTGAAGACTATCAAAGATCCACGAGTGACAGCCGGGTCAATGGCATTTAAAGTGCTTAACTTGAGGGTAGTATCTACATAAACATCACTAGTGTGTGTTTATGCATTTATGTGATGAAAAAGTAGAAATTCAAATGACTTCGATTCAGCCTGAAACATTCAACTCCCTGAAACAATTATGAAATGGAACCAACAGTCTGTGTAAAACAACAATATAAATCAATGAGCGATCGAACAACATAAAGCGAACGATTGTATCAATTAGCCGCCATTAATGTGATGTCAACAAACACGGCACCCAGTGCGCGGGAAAATTGGGAAAATGGCGTTGAGAGTTCGAGATTGTAATATGATTTTCACGAACAAAATAACTTACTTAAATGAATATGGTAGGTTATTTTTACTTGGTATCTTTTCAGTAGTAATCTGAGTGGCAATACTCGTAATTTTGACGTTCACAGTTACTGCTAGTAGTTCAGTCTCAACCTGTCAAAAATAGCTCGAGTTTCCCGACAAGTTTTTGACATTTGATGGTCGCCGAGCTGATTCTACGACTAGATTTTGAACGTTTTTAATTACGAGTATTGGCCTTCTGATCAAAGTAGACATCATGCAAATCATATTATGTTCTTGTATACAGGGTGTTTGGCAGAACGTTGAAGATACGAAAATGGTGGATAGGTGGGGTCATCTGCTACTTACTCGGCCCTAATTTATATGGCCCTGGCCCTCGGGTTATTTCTTTTTAAGGCAAGTTGATTTTAAATAATTGATTTTAAGAACTTAATTTTTAAGCCAGCCAAAAGGAGTTTTTGGCGGGATCGCGTTGGAACATGTCGCACAAATTTTCATTTTCATGAAATTTTGTGAAATAGCCTATTGAAATTGTATAATTTTGGTAGTGAATTATTCAATTTAGTTACGTGTGAGTGCACAAGTGTAGTGAAGGTGAAAATAAGTGACTAACGTGGACTTTTCGTGTTCCCCCAAAAACTCCTAATAGGTTGTTGTAAAGTTACTACCGCTTTACAATAACTTTGACTTAACTTTGAGTTGACTGACTATGACTTTTTTGTAATTTCGTGCCTGATATCGGGCCATTTACTTGATTGAAAAGTAAAATTACTTGACACTGGCTAAATGCACAAACCGTGCGAAGCCAAAACCAAAACAAACAAAAAAGCCAGCCTAAAATCATGTGGCAATTGAATGACTATTTCATAAATAAGTCATTCAATGCCATTTTATGGACTTAGAAGGTTATATTAATGATTTTATACACACTTGTTAATGTCGCTTATCATATTTTTTCTACATACAACCTGACATTGACCTGCACCCTAACTGCGTAATGCACGAAGGATCATAATCTGAATCATTTAGAAACAGATTGCTAATCCATTGCTTCAAATGTTCAAAAAATGTGTCTGCTCTACAACGTAAATAATGCAATGAATCAAAATCAAAATCAAAATATTTTTATTTCATATAAACCTGCATGGGCACTTATGAAACGTCAGAAGCTAGGTGCACGGTTCCAAATTGTTGTTTCCTATGGAGAAGAGCCGGCAAGAAACTCCACGGTTACTCTTTTAAAAATAATTGGCTTTAACAATATTTTCAAATTACAGAGATTAAAAGTATGGGAGGACAGCGCAGGAATACTGTTGAACTGTCAAAATGATTAATGAAAACAGATTACAAAATGAAACAGATTATGATTGATCGTGTGTTACGCAATTAGGGTGCAGAAATTGCAAAAAAACTTAATAAAATTTGAATTTCACGGCCCACCTTAGTGTAGCCCCTTTAAGTATCACGTCAACTTTTTTGACTTTTGGAAGTTGGACAACCAATCACAACCGTTTCATTCAAGTAGCTGTTCAGAGGCATAATTTGCAGACATCTGCCTCCATTTCTTAACATGTTATTGCTTGTTACAAATCAAACACGGAAAACTCATAAATATGACATTACGATACCAACCACGGCATCCATAACAATTGACGTCTTTATTATGTTATTAGAAAAACACAATAAATCATTGCGACGATCAATTATCATAAAGTCACGCTCGATCAGTTGTTTCAATTAGCGGCCATTACTGTTACGTCACAACATGGCGGAAAGCGGGAAAATTAGCCACAGTCGATAAAATTGATGAACTAATTATAATTAATATGAGTTACTAACAACCAATATCAATTCAAATTAAAAGTCCAGAGAAAAGGCCTGATTTCTATTGAAAAATCCTGAGATTTTTACAGTTTTTACATAATTTTCTCTCAAACGTACTTAACAATAAAAAAAGGTCGTAATATTATTGTTTTTAAATTATACACTGCGGTTCTTGCTCGCATGCGTTGCACATCGCACTCAAAGCGGGAGAGGGGGGCGGGGGCAGCGGCACCCATAATTTTCAACAGCTGGTTCAATATAACTTAACATGACATTTCATAATCTAATAATCAAAGAAAAAACCTTACCTACTTAAAAGGTATCTTCACTTACCTATGTTGTTTTTAACCAGTGCACAAACTGAAAGAGAAAACAAATAAGCTGTTACATACATTTTGACAGCGTAGGTATTGCACTTTTCTATGAAACAGCAGATTTTTTTTGTATAACTGACAAACATTCCTGCGCTGGGGGATCTACAGTGATATACTGAATTCATGGTTATAGTTTACGCTTTGGTTTAAAAACTTATCCTGTAGAACGCCACCTGCTAAAAACCTTACATTAGAGAAGTTTTTCAGAAAGGTACGGTGCATAGAAGGAACTCCGTGTATTAGCAGCAGGCGTCGACGTAAGAATAGACATGACTATTAACTAAATGATGTACAGAGGCCAGCACATCAAGCTACCCCAATCTGTCAAATTTCTTTGATAGTTTTTCAACTTTATCACAAAGGAATAAGGTTTATGTTCAATTGGGAAAATTTGACAGTTTGGGATAGCTTGACCTGCTGGCGACTGTACAATAGGAGAAGATAGCTGTTTTTCTATCAATTATCACAGTTATACGAATCATGATTTTGTAGATAATCGTATACACGTTGTGGCCGTCGAGTAGAAAGTTTGTTGTCAGTGTGATTTTGACAGTTTGGGAAGAAATATTCTTCTGAAATAGTCTACAATATAAGGACCTAGACAAAGATCGTTAGTAACGAAAGACAAAATGACAGAATGTAGAAGGATATCTACGGTGCGACGTCAAAAATTTAGAAACGAAATGTGACTTTGTATAGAAAAAGCACTGTCTATTCTTCGTAGAAATTGAATGCGTCATGCTTAGCCTGCCTAAAATATATTAATAGAATGCGTAGGTATCGTTCAACGAACTAGTAAACCCTACTTACTTCCCTATAAAAATCGAATTACGTAAGTATTAAAATCCCATATAAACGTAATCCTTTGTAGCACGGAACGGTCCGGAGCACGGCACACAGATGAATAACTATAAACTTATCGTTACATCGCATTATCGTCTATAAAGTGGAATTACCTGAAAATATTCTATAAATAATCGTTTTATGATGACATGGGTGAAAGTACAGGCTATGAATAAAAATGGGAAGAATCCGATTGAATTGTTCTTTTTTTTTTTTTTTGGGTAACTTCTTCCTGCTTTCTTCCACCTAGGTGAAGTCAAAGGTTATATATTTCAAACATTTTTATCCTGGTTTTGTGCCCGGTTGATGGCAATTCGCTCACCCCTTATTACATGGCACTTTAAACATAATTGGCGAAATGTGGATGTAGGTACTATTGGTACACCTCTGTTTAATCTTTCATGGTGTATGAGCGTGATGTTCCCCTATGTTTGTAAAAGTTTCGTAAAGTTAAGTAATGACTAGCGACTGTTTAACCATACATTTTTGACGTTTAAACGTCTCATGGCTTTAATCAACGTTCTAACTAAACTCGGGTTTGATATAAATTATAACTTGTTTTTTTTTTTTTCAAACGTCTGGTTATTTATCATCAAGAAGAGAGCGCTCCTTTTCGTATTGCATAATTGCAGTAATAGTTGACTAAGGACTAATTGTTACAAAGAAAATGGACCCCCAACGTATTTATAATTCATAATTATGATAAAGCAAATGCATAAGTACCATTAAACACTTAATAAACGTACGTAGTCTTAGAACAACTTCTTTCTAGTTAACACTTTAGCCCTCTATATTTTAGATTAGTTATGTAGTTGATTTGTGACAGTCGTTATGGGTTGTCAGAAGCTCAAAATGTCTGACAATCAGTCTTACCAAGAGGTATTGTGTTACACAATACCTGGGTTGTGGAGGTCAGATAGGCAGTCTGGAAGCTGACTGATGAATGGCTCTTACATCTTGGCCCTGCATTTATAGACTCACATAACATTCAAATGATAGCTATAATGTTTGGACATTAAAAGAGACCTCTGATTTTGTTTCGGCATTTCTTCTCAGGGTACAGTAAGGTAGGAAATGCCGCTGCCATCTAGTTTTTAAAATATTGACCAACAAAATACGTGTAAAGTGTCATATATGTTCCACTTACATAACATTTTATTTCGCAAGACAAGCGTTCATATAGCTTTGTATGTATGAAGTAGTGTTCTATGTAGAACCAGACCTGCAGGCTTTTTTTTTTTTTTTTTTTTTTAATTTTTATTAGTAAAGGAACAAGCAAAATATAAACATAAACATCACAAAAACCTCAATAGCATGACGCTTTCTATTTCTACTCTACTGTAGAATAGAAATCGCTTGTCTACATTTGTCGGTGAAAAACTGTCAACTATCTATACGGAGTCGTTTTTTGGCTACTCTTCCGACGACAAAACGCTTGTCTACGATCCTCGTGCTAAGCCTGCAGATAATACGACATAATTCATTACTACCCTTAACAAATTCATCTCCAAACATTCTGCAACCCTCGCAGTAGGTACAGTCGACCACAAACTTCCGCCAATAACCAGGTGTTCCTATTGACGTACAGTCGTACACAAAACGGCCTGACTTATTGCCGAAGTTCGGCCTCTCATTTGTTCGGATTGGTTGGAACGGGCCGGGTTTGTTTGTTGTTTGGTTAACTTCGAAATGTAAAGTGATTTGGACGTTTTAAAATTGGGTTGGTTCGGTTTAAGTGGATTTCTGGTGAGTTGTGGAGGTGTGAACGGGAAATTGCAGGTGTAAATATACTAGAGCGAAATCAAGCTGCCTACCCTTTTCACCACTGTGATGGAGTCTAACTGGATGCAGTTGAATACCATTTATTTACATGGAGCGACTGTCCATCTGCCCTCCAAAACCTAGTACTGGATAACACGATAGGTACCTGCGACCATTGGTAAGTTTGCTTTTCCGATATACAGGCTTCTGATTTCCCGTAACGACTGTCTAAGATCCACGATTGACAGCGGGGACAAAAGTGTTTACGTAGAGTACGTAATGGATGATCACTTATGCATGGACCGTCCGACAAAAATAAAGAAAAAACTGCTGGCTGGTGTACATATCAACACAGCCTTTTGCAGTCCACCGTTGGACACAGGCCAATGTCCAACAGTCTCCTCTCTGGCTAGTCAATTCAAACTTCGGCAAATCGCTTGGGGTTTCTCAGTATCAATCAATTTAACATCATTATCACGGAGATGGCACATTCACATCACTACAATGAATCATTTGCGTCGAAAGTACCAAAATAATGTTAAACCTGAAACTCCAATTTGAAATTATTGATATCTAACATTAATCGAATCGATGTCAAAAGGTCCTTTAAAAATATAAATTATAATTCTAAGGGTTAATTTCATCAATGAAATAAAACGCATACAGAACATCTTAACCGCGTTCAAGAGCTGTCAGTGTAAATATTACACAACAATGATAACACTGACAGATCGAATTTTGAACGCGGTTCAGATTAGATGTGTAGCTCGCGTACATCTTCATTGGTGAAATTCCCCCTAAGAAGAAGAATACGTATTTGAAATACGGCAGTTAAAAATAAGCTATTTTTAGTAAGTTAATCCAACACCATTCTTATTTTGCTCACAAAAGGTGAATAACCACAAAAAACACGAATAAAAATAAAGATGCCTGCTACAATATTGGCAGGCAAACTGGCGTGCCTAATGAAGCTAATTGACGTTTTTATTCATAGCGGCGGACTATTAATTTTCATAGATTTACGAATAAAAATGATTTTCATGTTTCGTAAGGAAATCCTTCCAATAAATTGAAATGAATGAAAGTGGAGCATGTCAGAGGGGTAATTTCGTAACACAAAAACAGTAAGAATGGCTTTCATTTTGACATTTTAACAACATTCATTGCATTATAACACATAATAATAATAATAATCAGCACAATCAAGAAGATGGTCTCTGAAGATACTAGTCATCCAGAAGGGTAGCAATTGCAGAAGAAAATTTGAACTTCTCGGGCTAAGTTAGCACATCTACCTTAAGCCTCCCACAGACCGGCGCGATACGATTCTAATAGAAGAATTGCTATGAAAACGTCATGTAGAAATTGACCCACTAGCTAGTCTAGTCGCGTCAGTCTGCAGTAAGCTATAAACAAGTTCATATTAGCATATTTTACAACATTTTGATAACAATGACGACGTTATGATAACGAAGAAGCTCTAAAAATAATCTACAAGGCTGTCTTTAGTTACTACCACACAAGTATAACTCACTGTGTCAAGATCTAACTAAAATATTATGTCATTTATCAACACAGCCTACCCCAACACTGTTTTATGGTCCTTAATCATAATCAATGCTACATACTTACTTATGTCACAAAACAAGCAAAAGTAAACTTTATTCTTTGAGAGAAAAGGTGTAGTCGACTGCTTTAGTAACGTTGTTCACAAAAATGTCAAGATTTTTGTTTTTTATTATGGAATCAAAGAAAATTAAACTCTATTCTTTGCTGGATAAGGTCGAAGTTATGAAACAAGCTTCTGGTGTTTTTTGTAAGATCAAAAAAAAACTCGAAAAAGCCAACATTGACAGATCGTAAAACATGTAATCCGAATTATGAAGAAATAGCGGTAATGCCACCCGGGTTTTCTTGTAAAAATATGGCTGTATCATTTACGACTGACTGAACACTGATTTGAAGTCCTCTAAATACTTGCTCATTATCAACTTAAAATTATTCCCACTGCTGGTACACAGCCACACAGGCCACCTCTCGGTGAGTGGGATTGGGTCGTAATCCACCACGCGGTCCCAGTGCGGGTTGGTAGACGTCATGTAACGTCTTCGAATTTTTGGTGCTTAGCCGGTTCATCACGATATTTTCCTACACCAATTTGAAAGCAGTGGTGGTGAAATAATTTACACAAAGTAGCATCATCATCAGCGTCCAGCAGTCCACTGCTGGACATCCATAGGCCACTCAAATTGCACGCCATTCAGCTCGATTCTCGGCAACTCTCATCCAGCTGCTACCAGCCACCCTGCGATGAACGTCGCTCCATCTAGCCTGAGGACGTCCTACCTTACGTTTGCCGATTCGCGGTCTCCGCTCAAGAACACGTCTACCCCAACGGTCATGCGGTTCTACGGCTAATGTGCTGGCCGATTGCCACTTCAGCTTGCTGATTCTGTGAGCTATGTCTAAAACTTTGCAATGGTAATTTTCATTTTCCTGAATTTCACGGAAATTTATTAATGACAAAATCACGAATCGCTTGTATATATTATTTTGACTCTAATCCCAGGAACGATGGATAATGAATGAGTGATGACGTGATCGAATGGATTGATGGATTAATAATAACATTGTGAGTAGCACGTCACCGTCAGTCTCAAACTGTCTGTACAATGTGTTGCGCCTTCCGGCGACGAGGCTCTTCGTTACTAATTAATTATAATAAACGTTAGATATAATCACCACTAGCTTTTACCACTGGCTTCGCCAGCGTGTAGTTCGGAAATTATCCCACGGGAACGTAATACAAATAGTAGGTTATAAAATATCTGTGTGCCAAATTTCATCCAAATTCATTTATCCGTGTTTGAGTGATTGAGTAACAAACATCCAAACATCTAAACATACAAACTTTTACATTTATAATATTAGTAAGATTATAAATAACGTTAGGTAGGTATATTTACCATCGTAAGACCATAATTTGACTACTTCGTTGCGCAAGCGCTACTGTTGAACATGAGGTCTTGGGTTCGATTCCCAGGTCAGACAAAGTGTCATTGGGTATTTATATGTTAAATTTCTCAGTAGCAGCCGGATGCCTTGAGCCCGGTTGATGGCAATAGGCTCGCCACCTATTACTTGAGACTTAATCATCAACTGGAAAAATGTGTGTTTACTACGGGTACATCTCTGCATCTCTTTGGGACTCTTTGGGCGTTGTTATGTTATTTATATCTTAAACTAGAACTCTGCCTGCTTTTCTAAGGTTTTACGGTAGGCACTGTACCAATAGGAAAGAAATAAACTCTTTTAGGTGCAGTCTCTATCACAGCTGTTAATTTCAGTTAGGTACTGTAAGGGCTCCGTAAAGTCCTAGGTGCTCGGCAGGAATACAAAAGTATGAAATCAAAGAAGAAATGCGTATAAATATAAATTTCATGGTATATTTTAAGGATTGGCACGTTACAACTCCGCGCCTGTTAATCAATTAATTTCTCCCGAAACAAAACCGATTTAAAATTACTTGACGAATTCCTTCTAGAACTTCCTGACAGTTCGAACATAGACAAAGCCCTTTCGTTGGCTGCCAGTATGTACATAAGGTTCACATTCGGTAAGGGACCAACCTTTACAGTCCCACAAAACTAGAACAGTAATGAAATATACTGTGAAAAGGATAAATCTGGCTTTCTTGGTATTCCCAAAACACCAACAAAAAACACAACATCTACACCCGAATCTGTCCACAAGTCCATTAAATTTTCTATCACATTCAAAAGACCTAATGACACAATGACTAAAATGTCATTACGTGTGAATGAGGTGTCGAGACAGACGCCTGCGCAGATAATGTCACTGAAGTGCTCCACAATAGTCATTATGGAGATAAAAGTGCGAAGTGGATAACCCCATAGCCTAGTAGATAGTTTGATGAGGTATTAACTGGAACTTACACAGAAATGTATAACCAGCCAAATTGTACAAATGTCTAGATAATAATAATCATCATCATCATTTTCAGCCGAAAGACGTCCACCAAGGCCATAGGCCTCCCCCAAGCACCGCCACTCCGACCGGTTCTGTGCTTCCCGCATCCAGCGGATTCCTGCGGCCCTCACAAGGTCATCTGTCCACCTTGTGGGAGGCCTTCCAACTTTACGTCTCCCGGTACGGCCGCGACTTACGAGTTCAAAGTCGTAGATTCGAACCCAGGCAACCCCTTCACTTTACGTAAATTATTTCAACGCCACTGCTCTCAAAACAGTCAGGGAGGAAACGGCATGCCCTGTGCAACCTAAAATTCGAAGACATGTGACATCTACCAACCCGCACTGGGCCCGCGTGGTAAATTACGGCCCACTCCCTCTCAAGACGAGGCATGTGTCCCAGCAGTGGGAACATAATAGGCTGATTATGTAATATTTTTGAAGCGCTAATACTCAAGTGCATACAGGAAAAGTTTTTATCCAGTGCGCAAATTGTAACCATGAATTCAGCATATCATTCTAGACCCCTAGCGCAGAAATTTTTCGCCATTTATACAAAAAAAAAAACATCTGTTCCATACATTTTGACCGCGTAGGTATTGATGAGGATTTTTGTTTTCATAACCGGCGAAAAATGTCTGCGCTCTACAATGATATGCTGAATTCCTGGTTTTAACAGTTTGCGCACTGGATAAAAACACCCTGTATAAACTGGAAAACAGGAAATTGTGCTACATAGGTACGGTAAGTTTAAGCCTAGACAAATTACGATCCATCCAGTATTCTGTCGTCCATTTGTTTTCCAGTACTCAAAAATAAATTTCCCTTGAACTCATACTACTTACATAGCTCAGAAAAACATGCCATATACGAGTACGCTTGCTATATCAACAACACTTACACAGCTTATCTCGTAGGTGATGGGGTATAATATAACATAAGTGTCATGGCGCATGATTGACACTTGTCTTGTCTTTATCATCACGGCCTCTTATCTGTTTAAGGGTGAGAAGAGCAAGGAATGTTGTGGAATGTGCGGTACTTGAGAAGTTTTGTATTGGAGAATAAGATTTTGATGAAATTTTTTTCAAGATTTGAGAAGGCAGCTAAAGACAAAGATATTTATTCTTCGGATATGGTAGGTACAAAGTTGACAAGTATAAATACATTCAGGACACATCCGCCGCTAAAAGCGGCTTACGAAAATGTATGTACAATTAGTAATTACACATGGGTGTAAAACCTAACTTTTAAACTATTCACTTCACACGCTAACCTGTTTTATTTACTATTTTATTTTATATTGTACTAGCAGCGCTCCGCGGTTTCACCCGCGTAGTTCCCGTTCCCGTGGGAATACGGGGATAAAATATAGCCTATGTCACCCGGGGATAGTGTAGCTTCCAAACAGCTAAAGAATTTTTCAAATCGGATCAGTAGTTTTGAGCCTATTCAATGCAAACAAACAATCAAATCTTTCCTCTTTATAATATTTATAAAATATTAAATAAAATAAAATAAAACATAACAATAACAACCATCGTATTAATATAAAAAATCTAATATCGATGTGTAATACCTACTTATATTCAAAAATATATTATAATGTTAAAAATATTTGCTCTCGAGCATTTTTTTGCGCTATGAATGCTCTTCGAACTTGAGACGAGTTGCCCCATAGGAGTAAGCCGTACCTCAATACAGATGCTACGTAGCCAAGGTGATATAGTGTAGAAATGGTAGCTAAAGTGGTTTAATTTTGACAATTCAACAATATTCATTGCGTTCTAACAGTGTTGAGGAGACGATTTTTTCGGACATTTATGAAGCAATGTATTATGTTATGAATTTCCTTCAAACCCTTGGGATTATGTATCTCAACATTTTTTTACGTGTGTTCAGAAAATATCCGAAAATTCAAAAACATCAAAACAACCGATTCCCAAGCAGAATAGACGGACTAAGCGGGCCCTATCATCAAAAATAAATCATCCATTACTCCGTACATCTCTGGCGCCCCCATGCCGTGTTACCACGTCGTTAAGATATCGTACATTAGAACACGGGGTTAAGATAGTGTTAACTGGTAGATAAGCTGGTTTAACGTTAATTTTATGGCTTACCTACTAGAGTATAGTGAAATAATGTAATATGTGGGTTTGTGTGTGGTCCTGCACCCTAATTGCGTAACTCACGATTCATCATAATCTGTTTCGTTTTGATACAGATTGTTAAACCATTGCTTCTTATGTTCGAAAAATGTGTCTGCTCAACAACGTAAATAACGCAATGAATATTATTGAACAGCCAATCGTGAGTTACCCAATTAGGGTGCAGGTTTACGAGTTGAAATATTCAGTAATATTAGGTAGGTGCAATCCGAATGAACAATAGCTTAATTAAATATTTTGATTTAACCAATATTGGGATATTAAAGAGCCCTTTACGAGTTGGAATGGGTTATGAAGTTATTATGCGCCTATGAGATCAAAGAAAAACAATCCTTATTCAACAATAGTAGGTGGGTTTAAATACGATTGAACAAAACTTAAATATTTTGATAGAACCAACACAATCCTACTATATTTTTTTGGGAGACTGTCTTATGTAATTTTGACTTTCAAAAAGTGCTGACTCTCAGCCTAGTTTGAATAAATATTATAAATTATAATATTATAAATGTGAAAGTTTGGAGGTTTGTTACTCAATCACGCAACAACTGCTGAACAGATTTGGATGAAATTAGGCACACAGATAGATTATTTAACCTGAATTAACACAGGATACTTTTTATCCCGGTAGGTAATACATTTCCGTGGGATAACTTTCGACGTCCACGCGGGCGAAGCCGCTTTCAAAAGCTAGTATTGGAATTTAAGAGACTGCACCCTATTTGCGTAACACACTATCAATCAGAACCTGAATAATTTTGAAGGATATTGCGAATTCATTGCTTCATATGTTCGAAAAAATTGTCTGCTCAACAACATAAATAACGCAATGAATGTTGATTAACTGTCAAAATGAAGCCATTGCTAGTTAGTGTCACACTATTATCCCGCTGGTTTGCGAGTTGAAAAGTGTTATCAGCTTATGAGGTCATAGGAAAAAAAAACATATTATTCTGCAACAGTAGGCAGGAAGCAATACGAATCATCATCATTTCAGCCGAAAGTCGTCCACTGCTGGATATTCGCCACAATCGTCACGCTTGGCAGGCGGGTTGGCGATCGCAGTATGATGGAAAATGCATAGAGAACGCTGCTGGCCATTCTCTAGTAAGTCCCTTAGTCGCCCTCTACGACACCCATGGGAAGAAATGAGATGGTGCTATTCTTTTACATCAGGCATCACACGGACAAATCCGAATGACGAAAACTTAAATATTTTGGTAGAACACAGAAAATTCTGGGATAGGTAATAAAGAGCCTGGTTCGTCTTTCTGAAAAGAGAAGTCATGGTTCTTGGTAAACTCTCTGTTGTTTAAAGTAGGTACCTACTGTAGCGGCACTGCAAATAAAAATGTTTCGCAACAAATATCGAGAAACACAAAAAGAAAAGTGGCGCCATCTACAATGCCACAGGCGAACTAAATGAGCAATTCTGCATCGCGCAATCAGAGTTTTCCACGACACTCGAACATATACAAAATCCCGACATCAACTGTCGGGCAGTTGCCCACCAGACACAATACCCGTCTGGTCGGAGGATCCTCCTTTACCATCACAGGTATGAGTGAACTTTACACCCTGTTCCTCATACCCCTAAACTACCATTGTTTTATACCAGTAGTTAAATATGTAAAACCAAACATTCTGGCCCCCAAAATATTTGACGTTGGTGATCTAGGTTTCTTTACGATATTTTCTTCTACCAATAGTCTCGCTGTGACGTATCAAAATTAATCTTACTAACACCACTGCTTCACAATAGAAAACATAAAAAAAAAAACAATAAATTGATCGCGGACATGTAAAGAGCGTGGTGATAACTCGTTTTTTTTTTTTCAATTAATCTGTAGAGGCCATTGCCCCGTAGTGCGATAAATCCATTTTGCCTATCTTATATTGTTTATACCAGTACAACCTGCACTTTATGAGTACACCAACTCACTTAATAACGTTAATACCTCACCTAACAGCAAGATAAATAACGCTAACAACATTAACTCCATGTTTTTCTGCACGAATACCATCACGCTAGTGCCAATCGGGGCGTTATCAATAACGTAACATATCGGTTTTTACTAGCGTGACATTACTCGATAAATAACGGTTTAGCTAACAACGTCAAAAGTGTGTAATCTCGTGAAAGTGCACCACTATTTCATTACAAATATCGTGACGATCGATTGTATCTTTGGTCGTAAAGAAATTGAAAATAGCTGTTCTAATAGGACAGCTGTTATCGATGAAAGCGGTAGCTAGACTAGAAAATAATAGTTAGGTAGATAACGAACTTACTTATTTAACTGATGGAACAAGGCACTGAGCTAATTATGGCACTAATTGTTGAGCTCCTCAAGTTCTGAGTTGAACCGTATGATTACTGATAAATGCGTGCACTGAATGTACAGGTCCACTCAATCTGTGTGCTTGGGCTTGCGGACGGCGAGTAATGGGTAGCTCGCTGTCCGGTAAGGACCAAGCCCAGGTCGACGTCGCGTTGTGTTCCACGAGCGCCTCAAAGAGATGTCAGCACAAAATGACGGGGCCCGCAAGGGTCGATGCCTGCCAGGGGTGCGGGTTCGTTCGAAAGAGATACCGTCGCCAATGGCATACAAGCTACTATCAGGGAACACACTGGGTTTTAGTCTGTAAAAGTCTGACACGCCCTCCTGCTCCACCCAGAGCGGAAGAAGTTATTTGATGGTTTCCCACCCAAAAAAAAAAAACTGTGTGGTTCTTTTCTCAAAAGGCCATTTCAGACACCGATCCACATGGTCTTCACATGATCTGACCAAGATTATGTCTGGACTTTAAAAGAGACTGTGACCTCTGAGTTTGTTTCGGCCTTTCTTCTCAGAGTAGTCAGATAGGAAACGCCGACCTCTTCTAGTAAAAAAAGCGTTATAAAAAAATATGATTGACGTGTAAAAGTGTTTGTACAAACCTACTTACGGAAAACAATCATTTATCAATTGTTTTGGCGCCTAACACAAGTCGCTCTTATTTAATATGTGCATACAAATTGTAAAGCATCAACTGGCTATTCATGATCTGCCTATAATGTTCCCACTGCTGGGCTTCAAGCCTCCTCTCGGGGAAAGGGCCGTGGGCCATAATACACTATGTGGGCCCAGTGCGTGTCGATAATTTAAGGAAATAGTAGACATGCCTCTTGAAAAACACGTTAATACAGGTGGCTGGAACGACACGTAAACTGTAACCGGGAATTCCGTACATGATTCCAGAGTTCAAGCCCCTACGTAACGTAGACATTTTTCGTCGTCTGTCGAAAAAAATATTGCTGTTTCACAGAAAAGTGCAATATCCGCTCAAAATTGAAAAATGGAACACCTTTCGACCCCTATAGAAAAATTTAAATCAAAATCAATCAAAATCAAAATATTTTTATTTCATATAAACCTGCATGGGCACTTATGAAACGTCAGAAGCTAGGTGCACGGTTCCAAAATGTTGTTTCCTATGGAGAAGAGCCGGCAAGAAACTCCACGGTTACTCTTTTAAAAATGATTGGCTTTAACAATGTTTTCAGAGATAAAATGTATGGGAGGACAGTGCAGGCCTGTCAATAAGTACCAGGTACTTAGACGAATACACAATAGAAAATCGTCTACAAATCTACAGTCTGTAAGGCCTACAACGTTCCCCCATTCACAATATGTAAAATAATCTACATAAATAAAATGAACCTAATTAAACATAGTGACATGATTAACATGACAATCACTAAAAAATAAGTTGATATTAAAATTGATGTATAATGTCAAATAATGACGAGAATATGTCAGCATTGTAAAAATAAAAAGAATAAAAAAGAACATTGAGAGCAGTTAATAGACTTTCACATAGTTATGCTGTCAATGAGGTACCAGGGAAGCCACATGTGCAGATGGAATTAATGCCAAACTTCCCTGTCTTCAACGTAGTCTTTTATCTTATAATATGCTTTTTTGATAAGGACACGTTTGATGTGCGTTTTAAACTTTCCATCGCTAAGTTCTGTAACTGACTTTGGCAACTTGTTATAGAAGCGAATACTGTTTATTAGAAATGATTTGCTAGTTTTAGTCAATCTAAATTTTGGACGATAACAACGTTGAATTGCACCGCAAGTGGCGTTGAAATTGGTTCAGAATCATGTCTGAATAACAGATAGGTAACAGGATGTGCGACAATTTTGCTGCCAACCTGTAATCTTCCAGGGGTTCCTACTGTTAGTTGAAGTCGGAACCTGCCTATTTCAACTACCTAGAGTACATATAGACTAACCCCGTAACTTAAAAACGTTGCATAGTTGCGTTACGTGGTAGAAAGCACTTTAAGCCGTTGGTCCCGGCTGTCATTTGTGGATCTTTGACAATCGTTACGGGTCGTCAGAAGCCCGAAAGTCTGACAACCAGTCTTACCAAGGGGTATCGTATTACCCAGTAACTGGGTTGTGGAGGTCAGATAGGCAGTCGCTCCATGTAAAATACTGGAATTCAGCTGCATCCGGTTAAACTGGAAGCCGACCCCAACATAGTTGGGAAAAGGCTAGGCAGATGATGATGAGTTAATTAATGATTTATGTCTGATTAATTTGAAAAAAAAAAACTTTAAAAAAGTATTTCGCGCTGCTTACGCGTTAACAATAAAATATTTGATTTCTTTTAACGTAACTAGTACTTACGAAGTACTAAGCAACGTTTAAGTAAATAGAGAGAGAAAACATGTTTACCAAATAGTTGAAAAACTATAACAATTAAACAAGTTCAAATTTCCTATTGAAGCGAAACATCTGCGGCCAACCCTCACTACCCCATGGGTTGTGGGATAAAAAATACCCCAAAAAACTTACAGTGAGACAAATTAGGTTTCAAATGACATATAATTGCTTCGGTATATTTATCTTTTCGTCCTTTGTGTTGAAAATAAAGAAGTAGTTTCATAAGAGTAGTTTTTGGGAATATTAATATACTCCCAACCGAATTTAGGTTACGGCGGCCGATCTCAACGGGTAGTTGGCAAGCAAATCATCTGCCTTGCCTTTTCTCAACTATTTTGGGGTCAGCTTCTGATCTAACCGGATGCAGCTTAATATCGATATTGTACATAGAGCAACTGCTTAGTTCGTCGTAGTTGTGTCGTAGAAAATCTTAGTTCAACCAAATTTGACAGCTCTTATTTATTTCCGTCTTTTACTTGTTTCATTAGAAGCAATAGCCTAAGTTAAGTTTAGTCGATGCACAACAGAATCATCACCAATATAGTTCTAACCAAGTTCTAACTACCCCTTTCGGCAATACAAGCGTGATGGGACAAACTATTTTAGGTCACAACAACTTAATAAAGATTGTTAAAATAAAAATGCCTACCCCGTTAAGGTGGAACCGTGAGCATTGATTGCAATATTATTTTGATGTGAATATGTAACTACATCTGATCTACCTGATTGTTACACGGCTGAACAACTCCAAAAATGACTGACAGGAATACACCCGAATATTGCATGGATCATATCAGTTATTTACATATCAAAATTTATGGAGCGTGGTTAATCATAAAATATTGCAACTGCCTGTTTTGAATACTCTACTTGTTAATTTATTGAATTAACCAGCTTTTGCCAGCGGCTTCGCCCGCGGGGCTTTCGGAAATTATCACATGGGAACATACTACCGTGACAAAAAGTATCCTGTGTTCCAAACAAAGGTTAGGTAGTGGACTACCTAAGGTTATAAACTATGTGGGTGCCAAATTTCATACAAATCCGTTCAGTCGTTTTTGCGTGATTGAGTAACAAACATCCAAATATCTAAACATACAAACTTTCTCATTTATAATATTATATAATAGTAGGATCATCATCATCATCATCATTTCAGCCGGAAGACATACTACACTGCTGGACATACTCGTAGGCCTCCCCCAAGCTCCGCCACTTCGACCGGTTCTGTCCTTCCCGCATCCATCCAGGAACATTATACCTATACAGTCATAAATTAGCGACGAACCAATGTAACTTTATGCCTAATTAGATAACTCACTAATGCCCGTAATGCTCGCTATCTCTAATAACATACTAACATGTGACATCTAAATGAATGCCTAATGAGTAATGACTTAACGTTTTAAATAATAACAAATACGCTATCGGAATCTTACTTGACATGACCAAGGCTTATGATAAGGTGCTGTATAACATATTGCTAGACAAACTACACGGTATCGGCGTCAGAGGAATAACTCACGAGTGGTTCACATCCTACCTACAAAACCGAGAACAATTTGTAGAAATTGAACATTGGGATCATGATACTGGGGAATTCAAACGAATACGCTCTAATAGGCTTTGCATTACTAACTCGATACCACAAGGTAGTGTTGTTGGGTGTTTGTTATTTTTAATTTATATCAACGACCTCCCTAAAATACTGACGGAGTCGTGCGTACTGTTCGCCGATGATATTTCATTAATTACGTCCTGTAACGATTCTCAACACCTACATGAGAATCTGACCAATATAATGTTAAATATTCAAAATTGGATGAAAGACCACAATCTCGAAATAAATTTCTCGAAAACCAAAATTATGCAATTTAGGCCTTACCAAAAAAAAAACCCTTGACCATAAATTTTACGTTTGACAGTATCAAATTGGACTGCGTGGACACCTTTACTTTGTTAGGTCTTGACTTAGATATCCATATGAACTGAAAAGCGCACATCCAAAAACTTAAATCAAAATTATCTAGTTTTTTATATGCACTACGTGAGCTCAAAAAAACCACGGATTTAAAAACTGCCCTATCCACTTACTATGCATATGCATATGCTTGGCTTAAGTATGGAATAATCCTTTGGGGAAATAGTGTGGATAGCAACGACTTGTTCATCCTACAGAAAAAATGCATTAGGATAATGGTCTATATTGACAATGACGTAAGTTGTAAACCGCATTTTAGGAAACTAGAAATTTTAACTTTGACATCAATTTATATTCTAGAAATCTGTAAATTCGTTAGACAATATCCAAACTTCTACCATAAAATTACAGACCAACCTCGCCGATATGCACCGCGATCACGTTTTGAAAATAAGCTCGTAATACCACAATCAAGGCTAAAATTACACAGTACAAGTCCTCATGTAACATCAATCAAAATATATAATAAAATACCTAACGATTTGAAGATGGAACAAAATGATAAAATATTTTCAACACATTTGCTCAAAAACTGCATTTACGAAGCCTACATACATGGTTCGAAAGTTAAAAATTACGCACCAATACAACGGAACGTGCGGTAAAATAGGTACTCTCACCTCAGTACTTATTTTACCGCATACCCCGTTGTATGGCACCGTGCGTATTCTTTACGGTTTTTTTTTAATTTCCATAAAATAATATAAGAATTTCGTCCAAGGAGTTTCACATTACGAGAAAAAATAAGCTGACTGATCGATTTTGCTCAATATGTTTGTCTCACTTTGATACTAAAGAGTTGGTATCAAAGTGAGACAAACATATTGAGCAAAATCGCTTCCAAGGAGGTTCGATCAGTCAGCTTACTTTTTCTCGTAATGTGATCGGTTTTTTTTTTAATTTCCATAAAATATTATAAGAATTTCGTCCAAGGAGTTTCACATTACGAGAATAAATAAGCTGACTGATCGAACCTCCTTGGAAACGATTTTGCTCAATACGTTTGTCTCACTTTAATAATAAAGAGTAAATGAGATGAAAGATGTCGTTCTAATTTTCACCACGTGCATGTGGCGCCATTTGCAAATTCGCGCCATTTTCATATTAGAAACGTCAAAGATTGTTGCGAGTTTCCGACTGATTTATAAACAAACTTATAATATGAGTTCAAGCGAGGAAATTGATAGGTATTAATATGGAATCTACTCCACCTGATATTTTGAATGAGGTGCAAATTGCAGAAAACGGTCTCTTGCCGCCAAAATCGGAGAGCGCTATTTAATGATGTTTAAGTTTGTTTCATTACATTTTGTACTGTTTTCTCGCAAATGTGTTGAAAAACATTGTTGACACACGTGCAGAAATTGGTTTTTACAAACTCGTGACTATGGTCGCGTCGTATTCGTATTCGTCTACTCGTTTGTAAAAACCAACTTACCGCACTAGTATCATAAATAACTATTATTAGCCGGCTCAGAAAACTACTAGTCGATAAATGCTATTACACACTGAACGATTTTTTTAATGATGACATCAAAGTGGATCCCACTTTGATGTCATCATTAAAAGAATCGTAAGTCATCCGACTTTCACCATTACTTTATTCATGTTTAGACATTAATTTAATTATCTTTATTTGACTTTTGTTTTTATTTGATTTTGTTTTTTTTTTGTTTTTGTATGTTTTATTATTTGACTTATTTTATTTTACATAATTTTAATCCCTGACATAATTATAATATTCATTCCTTGTATTTAGTTTCTCTCAATGGATTTGTAATTTTAAAAATATACTGTATTATTGTTATGTTATGCATTTACTTACTTAAATGAATTTTAATAGTACCCTAAAATTTAATATTATTTATTTTAAATTGATTCGTTTTTTTAATGATAATCGAATACAGCTATTAATTTTAAAGCATGCTACTTAAGAATTACATATTGTTGTGCCCGACAGGGTCCATGTGAACTTTGTAAATAATATTAAGATCTTGTACACACATGTGATATGCAATAAAGATTTGAATTTGAATTTGACATAAATCCGCACTATTTTCGCGTGCAAACGTGTGTTCCGTAATTTTTTCTTGTCTTTTTACGCTCAGGATTCCGTGTTCCATCACTCTAAAGTACACTCGGTAAGCATCAAACTAAACCACCTAAACATGGATCCAATAATTATAGGAACTATAGTAATACAGGATAAGTTTTTAACCAGTGAGCAAACTGTAACCATGAATTCATATGCTGAATTCATGGTTACAGTTTGCTCACTGGTTAAAAAAACTGGTTAATAAAATTCTAGACCCGTAGCGTAAAAAAAATTCGCCGGTTTATACAAAAAAAAACAGCTGTTCCATACATTTTGGCCACGTAAGTAGGTATTGCACTTTTCTATGAAAAAGTTTTTTTTTTGTATAACCGACGACGCGCGACGGTCTGATATGCTGAATTCATGGTTACAGTTTGCGCACTGGTTAAAAACTTATCCTGTATAATGAAATGAACTATCAGCGAAACAGTGCAGGTACGGTTAATGTGCACATTAGCCGGGTAATGTGCGAACTAATAACTGACGGCAATTTATTTTCTTGAATATAGTTTGACTGTTTAATTTTAGGTGAGGACGAGGAGAAGGATTGGGCCGTAATCCACCACGCGGGCCCATTGCGGGTTGGTGGATGTCACATGTCTTCGAATTTTTTGGTTCTAGGACATGCCGGTTTCCTCACGATGTTTTCCTTCACCGTTTTGAGAGCAGTGGTGATGAAATAATTTACACAAAGTAAAGCGCCTGTCAGGGTTCGAACCTACGACCTACAACTTGTAAATTGTGGCCGTTACCACTGTGCCGCCACTACTTCAGATAATAACTCGTTTGATATAATGATCAAAAGAGCTCATGGCTTTGTACAGACGCCAGCACATCAAGCTATCCCAAACTGTCAAATCTTCCCAATTGATCATGAACTTTATACTTTTACTATAAAGTTGAAAATCTATCAAAGAAATTTGACAGATTGGGGTAGCTTGATGGGCTGGCCTCTGTAACTGGGAAAAACGAATCTAGATAAGTTGACGTCCACTAGGACGTAATAAAATCGCAGCGAGATTTTGTGCCTCACGGGATTTTCACCTCTCGGTATTTGTTCGAGCGTTGAAAATCCAATACAGTGCAGCGCGAGTGAGTCTCATCGTGGACTTATTGTCAATGAAAAACATCTTCAAGGTGATTTGAAATTAGAATTTCTGCTCTCTATTTATAAGTGGCATAAAAAATTGGCATCCACAGGTACGTATTCTAATACATTTGTTACAATTTTCATCAGATTTTTTTGGAACAGACCATACATTTATAGTAATACGGACCTAGTTATGGCTGAAGAGTTTGTTTTTTTGTTTGAACGGGCTGATCTCTAATTATTTATTAGCTAGCCCAATTCCTAAGGAAGGTTATAAGCATGGCTATATAGCTTCATCTAGAAATATGAAGCTTCATCTTTCTATCTGACCGACCCCTTAACGTAAAAAAGACGGCTGTATATGCCGCAAAAACGTATATTTCGAAATCAAAATTTAAAAGTAGGGTACTTTCCGTTGACTTAGAACTATGAAATTTGGCAAGTAATATCATCTTATACTACAAGTACGGAGAAAAATCTAAAAAACTATACATTTGTAATTAAATAATAAAAAATGAAAGACTTTATTTAAAGTAAGTACCTATGTAAAAAATTTACAGAACCCTCGGTGGGCGAGTCCGTTTTTTTTTTTTCTTCATAAATACATAATTTTACTAATTCTAGGATGATTTGTGGCACTACGTTTACCAGAACCAATATTAACCAACCGTCGTAGTTTCGGCAAAAAAAAAAATGGTAGTCATTTTTTTTTTTGCCGAAACTACGACGGTTTTAAAATCGACTTCCAAATCATTACAAAGCTACTCCAACTCCTACATTCAATAGTAGGTACACACACGAGTTCAGTACCGATGACAAAAAAAGTCAATCACGTGCCTCCGTCGAGATATCGATTGCACGCTGCGCTCCAGGAGCATTCATTGCCTAGTGCCTACAGTTCACGTCCACGTGGACGGATAGCAGAAAATACACTTTTTTGCATGTGAACTAAGGTATTTGGAAAAAGCTTCTTTGAAGATGACAGTTACACAAAAGGAAATAAAATAAAAGTAATTAATTCAAACGGGCCTGAGAATCAGCACTTTTTGTCAAAATTACATAAGACAGTCCCCCAGAACCCCCTTCACCACTTCCTAGTGTTTTCATGCTGGGAAGAAGAATTGGCTCACAAACTCCCCAGCAGCACAGCTGTCCGTCCAGTTAGATAAAAAATACGAAAGACAGTACGTCAAAGATGTTCTAGAGTTAAATATGCCGCAATGATCTAAATTTAAGCGTTTGTATCTTTTCCGTTCGTTATAGTCATACGTCTTTTCATTTTCAACTTCATGGGATTACCTTGACGTGTCAAGATTAGTCTAGATAAACTTTGTTAAAAAAAATATGTGCTAGTCTAAGAAATTATCTACTTTTATTCAATACCATAATATTCCCATAAATAAACATCAAAACATTTCTAACCTTTTTCTACTAACGCTACCGCAACAGGAAGGGTTTAGCGGTTACCGAAAGCCGAAATGATTTATAAAAGGCCTCATTTGAATCCGAATGGGCTTTCGTCCTCAAACCTTACCTTTGACAGATAAATAGGATATTTTTCACATGTAAAATAGCCGAAAGTTATCGGATATTGGATTGTTAAAAAAGTCGGGATTACCCACCGTTTGGGATTAAGGGGCGGGGGAGGGTTGAATATTCGGTTTGCCAAGGGTTGATTAATGTTGGTTTGTAGGATATCTTGCCCAGGACGGGCAGTTCAATTTAAGGAAGATATGTACAGGTAACTTATTGATATTTTGTTATAAAGGGTTTTGTATGTGGAGATTCGGGATTCGTAATCTCATTGGTTTGATGAAAATGGCTATAATTATATATCTGCTGTATACCAATGACAACAGTTTAATTTTCCAAAATATACCAACCCTGCTCTTCCTCTATGTCACCGATGTCACAGAATAGAATACTAGGTATACTGCCGCAAGTCCAGTGCGGGTGGGTAAATGTTACATGCCTTCAAAGTTTTGGTTCTGGGACATCCCAGTTTCCTCACGATGTTTTCCGTCACCGTTTTGAGAGCAGTGGTGACGAGATAATTTACACAAAATAAACCAGTGGCTCGAACCGACTTTCAACAGGATTAACATAAGCTTTTCGGTAGCTTATGTCCTGCGAGGCTGCGACATAATTAATTACAATCTCGCTTATAAGACTATTGTACAAATATAATCTACTTATCTTAAATTACGTGATACTTAATTATTTTAATTAATTAAACGATAAATGTAATTAGTATTTATTAATTTTTTATTTAAGTAAGGATATTAAAATTATGTAATTAATAACTGTCCAATAAATTGTCATATAATAATATTTGTTTAAAATAATGTTTGTAGAAGGATTAATGTAAAACATTTCACGCAACTGTCGCCGTCTGGGCTACGTTTGTGACCGGATGTGTGAGCGTAAACGAGGCAAAAGTAGTTGTGAGGATCGGAACTGGTGGCGATGACGCTTTGTAGTTTCTGCCTACCTCCATGGAAGTAATGTGTGCATTTTAATTTAATTTTTTTTTTTTTTTTTTTAATAATGTGTATAATTTAGTACAATAGATATTTGCACACCTATTTGGGTAGGATATGGTCATAAGAACTTTTATTATTGTATATATCACCTCATGTAACTACCCATATTCCAAGCAAATAAATGATTTGATTTGATTTAAAACAACTAGAATAATGTCGATTCGTACTTTACACAAGTCCGTTCCACATTCTTAGAGTTTATGTTTTATTTAAAACACTCTGTACAGACATTAGAACATGGTGACACACTATCCACAAACAATAACCGCTAGATACCAATCTGTTAAATCCATTCCCAATACATGGAAATGCTTTTAAAGAGTTAAAACAGAACGGACAATATTCAACTAACGATGAGTGGACGGACAATATTTGAGGAGTGTAACGTAATGATGTTAGAAATGCATGTGTCGATCGCACGTGTTTCGGTTGACCGCAGTACGTGCGCTTCAAGTATTGATATGTGGAATGATCGTTAAGATTTTGAAGTTTAAATAGTTGTCATTTGGTCTAATATTTTGTAATGAGAGAGCCAGGGTTGGTTAAAAACGCGAAGCGAAGAGAGAAATGTTCGAAGTTTTTCCAATAACATACGTTATATCTAAGACAAAAGACAGAATACTTTGATCAAGATAAAAATGATTATTCTACCTACTCTCTAATGCTCGATTCCTATAAACAAAAACGAAGGAAACGTTTTGCTTACCAAAGGTACCTACTATTTTTATTTCTATCATCATTTGCCTAGCCTTTTCCCAACTATGTTGGGGTCGACTTCCAGTCTAACCGGATGCAGCTGAATACCAGTATTTTACATGGAGCAACTGCCTATCTGACCTCCACAACCCAGTTACTGGGTAATACGATACCCCTTGGTAAAATCAAAATCAAAATCAAAAGTCATTTATTCAAACTAGGCTGGTGTCAGCACTTTTTGAACGTCAAAAATTACAAAAGTCAGTTCCCCAAAAACGCCCACCCTTCGACACTTCCTAGTGCTTTAGCTGGGAAGAAGAAGTGGCGCAACAAACTCCCCAGCAGCACAGCTGTCTGTTATGTCAGAAGAACTTGATTTTAAACAATGGTAGGATACGAAATATAAAAATTTAAAATTGTTCTAGATATAATAGACCAATTATCGAGGTCGCTAGCTAGCTACATCTTGCAATTTAACTCATTATTAAAAATAAAAAACAATGAGTAGACTAAGTCAACGCTAAGTAAATTCAAATGAATTTATAATTTATACAGTCAAATAAAAACAAACAATTAAGTTAATAAAGATATGACCTGTCAGTAGGCAAGGAAACTCTGGTGAAAGAACACAAACATTGTCTTGAGTTAATCACAGCGACCAACTATTCTTATCGTTTAAGTAGTCGTTGATTGAATAGTATGCCTTTGCGCAAAGGTTGGATTTTACTTTAGCTTTAAACGCATTAAAATTCAAATCTAGCACAGAAGAGGGAAGCTTGTTATAAAAGGTTATACCAAGACCAATAAATGAGTTATGAACCTTATGAAGCCGGTGAAAGGAAGCACGTAGTTTGTCCTTATTTCTAGTATTAATATTATGAAAATCACTGTTTTTAGTGTACAAGTGTATGTTTTGCCTTATATATAAGATGTTGGCCAAGGTAAGACTGGTTGTCAGACTTTCGGGATTCTGACGACCCGTAACGACTGTCAAAGATCCCCAAATAACAGCCGGGACCAACGGCTTAACGTGCTTTCCGAGGCACGCAGGGGTCTTGGTATGTAAAGATGGTCACCCATCCACGGACCAACCGCGGCAAGCGTAGCTTAACCTGATCGATAGACCCGCGCAGCTTGTTACTTAGCCACAAGCTCCTCATCATTTTTATTTCTATATTGCGTATAATAGTTTCGTAAGCGAAATTTTACCTGTGATAGTTACTTCCAAGAGACGGGTCTACTATCCGAAAGTATTAGGTCTTTGCTTCATTATTGGTAACTAGCTTTTGCCAGCAGCTCTGCCCGCGCGGAACTTTCATCCCATAATTAACTCCCTTAGGTTTTGAATTTCGAAAAATCCTTCCTTATTCCTTGTCTAAATTATAAAGGGATCCTCTGAGCAAAATTTCAGCTTTCTAGGTCCATACAAGGGTATGGGCTGGGCGTTGATGAGTCAGTCAGTCAGTCAGGACTTTTCTTTTTATTTATGTAGATGATACAAGTTGTGCGGGACAAGTGATAGAACAGTGTATATAACAGAATAGTGTATATAAAGTGATACATAGACACTCATAAGACAGTACATAAGTGCTATAGTTTTATCAATTCGTTCATAGTTGTGTACATCGTAAACTTAGTACTAGGGGTAAGCAGTAATTAAGTGTTTATGCTATATTTTATATTGTTTTCTTTGATTTTATATTTTTCTTAGATAGTCCTTATTACATAGAGTCGAAATATATATAGTTTTACCTATGTAAATGTAATAAAAATAGTGAAAAACGCGAATAATGTAGCGCGGTCCTCATTACGGTAAAGATTGGAGGCATTTAGGAAAAAATGTACTATAAATGAGCTTCGCTCTGATTGGCCAACAGTTTTCGCGCATTTTTTAATGATGTTTTTCCTTTTTTTTATGTATAGCTGACGATTTTCGCGCGCTTTTTGATTATTGTGATTGGTCAAATCGATTTCGAAACCTTATCGAAAATTGTATAAAAGTAGGAACATTTTTGTAATTCGACACATTCAGCAGGCGAGCTACCTATAAGAAACTACTCCAAATATAGAAGCAAGAAGTCTCCAGTGGTTTCATTCCCCGCCAACCCAGCACACAAATGTGGCAGTAGCCCACATTTAATGGTCCTTCGAGCGCCGGATACTGCGGGGAAGAATTACTTGAAGATTACTACAGCGTCATAGAGAAGATTTCTCAAGAAAATAGAAGAGTACTTTCAAGATTTGAAGAAAATCAGCTGACAGCATGCCCGTTACGCGCTCTACGGGTAGGGGCCGCAAGGCGTCGGGAGAACAGAAGCCGCCGTCGTCAGAGACCAATACCTCGGCGAACGGCACCAGCGCGGAAGCCAGCACGGAATCGACAGTTACAGGGACGACCGCCACGGAGACTTCGGAACAGACAGACACCTCCGCGGCAACTGATCCAACCACCGTGACTTCCGCGACAGCAGCAACCTCCTCGACCGCAGCCGCCTCCGCCCCAGCCGCAACCGCCTCGCACCCCGCCAGCGTCGCCGCTGCCTCCGTAACCCCGTCCGCTGCGACGACGATAACTGCAGGTGTGAAGGACAAACAGCTGATGAAGCCGCCCGCTACTGTCATCAATAGTGAAGCTCATCAAGAAACAGAAAATTCGACAGTGAAGCGAGTTATAAAGAGCACCGCCGGTCCATCGAAACCGACCGGACCACGGGAACTCCGCCCTCCTAGCAGCAAGGGGGTAGGGGGGGGATCCACCCACAGCAGAACAAAGCAACTAAAGCTTGCGAAGGCGAGAGAAGATTTACTACGCCTTCAAGTGAAACTAGCCGCAGCACGCCTAGCTACATTGGAGAAAGAAGACTCAGAAGAGGAAGAAGATGACGTCTCCCTCTACTCGAAATCAGAAGTTAACGCAAGAGTGGACAACTGGTTGGAGAATCAAGTGAATCGTCCGGTGTTAGCGATCACCAACGAGCCACACAGCCGCCCAGAAGAACCAACCGTCGTCCGCACAGAAGAACCAATGCCAGCGAAGCATGAAGAAACACGTCAGTCACCGGCGGGAGGTCAAACCGACCTAGCCCTCCTAGCTGAAGCCATCACCCGGGCTGTCAGCGCCGCGCAACGACCCAAGTTCGTCGAGTTACCGATCTTCAGTGGGTCTCATCAGGAGTGGCTACCTTTCCGTGCCGCCTACTACGAGACAGAAGCAATGTTCAGCGCAGTTGAAAATACGAATCGACTCAGAAGAAACCTGAAGGGGAAGGCCAAAGAAGCGGTTGAAGGTCTACTGATAACCAACGCGCACCCAGCCGAAGTGATGAAGACTTTGGAGTCAAGATTCGGAAGACCAGAAGCAATAGCCATGCTGGAGATGGAGACGCTTCGAGGTCTGCCACGCCTTACTGAGTCGCCAAGGGACATTTGCATATTCGCCACAAAGGTCTCCAACGTCGTAGCAACATTGAAGACTATGGGTTGTTTCAACTATATGTACAACCCTGAACTCGCGAAGAATATAGTAGACAAGCTGACGCCGACTCTACGTTATAGATACTACGATTTCTCAGCCACACAGCCACGAGAAGATCCTTGCCTCATCAAGATAGAAAAGTTCTTCAAAAGGGAAGCGGAGTTATGCGGACCTTACGCGTTGCCTGAACAGATGGCAGCACCTGCTACAGCCGCCTCACAAAAGAAGACACAAAGGGTCAACAACGTGACTGAGAAGACGCAAACAACGAAGTGTTTCATATGTGAAGATACGGGGCACACCAATGCAACAGAATGTGAAGAGTTCAAGAAGTTAGATGCAAACGCAAGATGGGACATGGCCAAATCCAAACGTCTCTGCTTCAGATGTCTTCGCTACAGAAACAAGACACACAATTGCAAACCCAAGTCGTGTGGTGTCAACGGGTGCAAGTACTCTCATAATAAGATGCTGCACTATGAGAAGAAGGCAGAAGCAAAAGAAGAGCCAACAGAAGTCATCAACTCAACTTGGACAGTCAAGAAGCAATCGTTCTTGAAGATCCTTCCGATCCAGGTGAAGGGACCGAAAGGAGATGTCAACACCTTCGCATTGATGGACGACGGGTCAACAGTCACGCTAATCGATGACAGCGTGGTAACAAGCGTCGGAGCAACAGGACCCATAGATCCACTGAAGATTGAAACCATCAATGACATGAAGACATCAGAGTCAGCATCCAGAATAGTCACCATCAAGCTGAAGGGGCTTAACGATCACGAAGAGCAAATACAAGCACGCACAGTGAAGAATCTGCAAGTTTCATCTCAACGGGTTCCACAAGAAATAGTGGAAGGATGTCAACACCTATCTGACATCCGAGGACATCTCACATATGCCAATGCGAAGCCACGAGTTCTCATCGGTCAAGACAACTGGCATCTTCTGCTGACGTCAGAAGTAAGAAGAGGAGACAAGAATCACCCAGTGGCATCTCTCACGCCACTAGGGTGGGTACTCCACGGCAGCCAGACACGAACCTTCGGAAAGCAGATCGATTTCGTGTCACATATCACAGAAGATCCAGAAGAGAACTTAGAAGACCTCGTGAAGCAATACTTCGAGATGGACGCGCTCTGCATAAACCCCAAGAGACCGAAGACTGATCCAGAAGAACGAGCACTTCGTGTTCTAGAGAAGACCACCACGAAGATAGAAGAAGGAAGATTCCAGACCGGTCTTCTCTGGCGCGAAGAAGATGTCAAGCTCCCAGACAACTATGAAAACTCACTGAAGAGGCTCTTCAATATAGAGAAGAAGATTGATCGTGAACCCGCATTGAAGAAGAAGTACGTCGAACAGATGGAAGCTCTCATCGCGAAGGGGTACGCTGAGCCTGCCCCGAGACAGAAGACAGCTGACAAGACTTGGTACCTACCACACTTTGCGGTAGTCAACCCGATGAAGCCAGAAAAACTTCGTGTAGTCCACGACGCCGCGGCCAAGACCAAAGGGGTGGCACTCAATGACATGCTGCTCAAAGGGCCTGATCTACTACAGTCGCTACCAGGCGTCGTCATGCGATTCCGACAACACATGGTCGCAGTTACAGCGGACATCAAGGAGATGTTCATGCAAGTCAAGCTGCGAACAGAAGATAGAGATGCACTGCGGTACTTATGGCGCGGGGATCGTCGAGACGACAAACCTCCAGAAGAGTATAGAATGACGTCATTAATCTTCGGAGCATCGAGTTCGCCTTCGACAGCAATTTATGTCAAGAACCTAAACGCCAAACAGCACGAGGAAACTCACCCAGAAGCCGCAGCTGCCATCGTACAGAAGCATTACGTCGATGACTATTTAGACAGCTTCAGAAACCTAGAAGATGCCAAACGTATCACGAAGAGTGTGCGAGAAGTACACATGAAGGCCAGCTTCGAGTTGAAACAGTGGAAATCAAACTCAGCGTCACTCCTAGAATCACTTGGAGAAGACAACCAGACAGAAGACATGGAACTCTACAGAACAGAAGACAAGACAGAAAGAGTCTTAGGTGTCATCTGGAAAATCAACTCAGACGAGCTCACCTTCAACCTCAACTTAGCCAGAATACCTTCCACACTCATAGAAGGTAAACAGCCGACAAAAAGGGAAGCGTTAAGAATAGTGATGTCACTTTTCGACCCACTCGGGTTCGCTTCGCCTGTCACAATCAGGGCGAAGCAACTCCTTCAGGAAGTCTGGCGCAGAGGAACAGAGTGGGATGACAAGATCGACGAGGATCTGGCAGAGCAGTGGGAAATGTGGATGGGGCATCTGAAGAGCCTCCACGAAGTAGCTATCCCGCGGCAGTATCTCCACTACAGCGATGCCGCCTCCTTAGAACTTCACGTCTTCAGCGACGCCAGCGAATCAGCCTACGCTGCGGTCCTCTTCTGGAGAGCAGTGACAACGGATGGTGAGGTCAGCCTATCCCTCATCATAGCCAAAGCGAAAGTGACGCCGTTAAAGTTAACGTCGATCCCCAGACTGGAGCTACAGGCAGCCGTCATGGGCACCAGACTCGCAGAGACAGTGGTCGAAGAGCACGAGAGGAAGCCAGATCGCAAAGTGTTCTGGACGGACAGCAAAACAGTACTAACCTGGATAAGAACAGGATCACGTTCATACAAACCCTACGTGGCTCATCGTCTGGCAGCAATAGAAGAGAGTTCCAAGGTCAACGACTGGCGCTGGATTCCGACGAAGCTGAACGTGGCGGACGACGCCACACGAGACGTACCATCAACATTCGACAGACATCATCGATGGTTCAAAGGGCCAGACTTCTTATACCAAACAGAAGACTCCTGGCCGACGGAGACCGCGAGGACAACACTAGAAGAACCTTCTGATGAAGAGAAGACGCATCACGTGAGCAACAAGAGAAGACTGAAGCTTGCAGAGGGTCTGCCTGATCCAGCTACGTTCTCCAACTGGGACCGACTCCGATACTCAACAGCCCGTGTTCTGCAGTTTATTCAACTCTGCAGAGCAACCAAACAGAGAGTCAATTACAGAAGAACGAAGAAGAATAAAGAAGCAGATCCCACATGGAATAAGAACAAGGCTACAGTGAAGAAGCAGGCACCCACGATGACAAAGAAGTCATCACAAGAAGAGAAGAAGCGGCTACCAGTCACAGCCGAGCTGCTCAAGACAGCTGAAGAACTCCTGATGCGGTCCTCTCAAGAAGAGTCCTTCGCGGAGGAAATAGATAGTCTGAACAATGGGAAGCCGATAAATAAAGAAAGCCGCCTTCACCAAATCAGCGTCGAGTCAATAAACGGCGCACTGAGACTCAGAAGCCGTATTCAAGCGGTCCAGGACGTGAAGGAAGAGCTAAAAAACCCGCTGGTAATCGACGGTGATCATCCTACGGTCAAGCTCTGGGTACAGGCTGTACATCGACAACTTCATCACGCCGGTGTAGAAGCCACCGTCAACGAGTGCAGGCAACAATATTGGGTAATAAGATTGCGCCCTATTACACGCACAATACTACGACAGTGCCTATTCTGCAGAATGAAGACACAAGTACCTCCGCATCCAAGAACCGGGGACCTGCCAGCGTGTCGCTTAGCTCACCACAAGCGACCCTTCACCTTCACTGGGGTCGACTACTTCGGACCTCTCTCAGTGACCGTCGGACGAACTCGACAGAAGAGATATGTGGCCATCTTCACATGTCTCACATTGCGAGCAATACATCTAGAAGTCGCCGGCTCGCTTAGCGCCGACTCCGCGGTGATGGCAGTAAGAAGAATGATCGCCAGAAGAGGCTGCCCGACTGAAATATGGTCAGATAACGGCACCAACCTGAAGGCCGCCGACAAAGAACTACGACAGGCAATCGACGCAGCGACTGCAGAAGAAGCGGCGAAGAGGACCATCTCCTGGCGCTACATACCGCCTGGAGCTCCATTTATGGGCGGAGCGTGGGAGCGAATGGTTCGCTCCGTCAAAACGGCCCTCACCGCGACGTTACATGAACGTCACCCGACAGAAGAGGTCCTCACGACTCTACTAGCAGAAGTAGAGTACACCGTCAACAGTCGTCCGCTGACTCACGTCTCAGTCAACCCAGAAGATCCAGAAGCCCTCACTCCTAACCACTTCTTGTTGGGAGGGCCGGGGCGCGTGCCGCAACCAGGCACTTTCGCCGAGCAAGACACCATTTCACGGTCCAATTGGCGAGCCGCACAAAGACTAGCAGACGTCTTCTGGCTACGCTGGGTGAAGGAGTACCTCCCTGAGCTCCAACACCGGCGGGAGCCCCATGGACGAGGTCAAGCAGCGCAAGTTAACGATCTCGTACAAATCGTCGATCCAAACCTGCCCCGCAACGTGTGGATCCGTGGAAGAGTCGTCGCTACGTATCCAGGTCCCGACAACGTCGTGCGAACGGTGGACGTGCTGACAAAGGGAGGTGTGCTGCGCCGGCCAGTGAGGAAACTGGTAATCTTGCCCCTGTCTTCGAGCAACGAGCCCGCACCGGAAGTTGATACGACGCGGTCGCACGGCGGGAGTGATGTGCGGGACAAGTGATAGAACAGTGTATATAACAGAATAGTGTATATAAAGTGATACATAGACACTCATAAGACAGTACATAAGTGCTATAGTTTTATCAATTCGTTCATAGTTGTGTACATCGTAAACTTAGTACTAGGGGTAAGCAGTAATTAAGTGTTTATGCTATATTTTATATTGTTTTCTTTGATTTTATATTTTTCTTAGATAGTCCTTATTACATAGAGTCGAAATATATAGTTTTACCTATGTAAATGTAATAAAAATAGTGAAAAACGCGAATAATGTAGCGCGGTCCTCATTACGGTAAAGATTGGAGGCATTTAGGAAAAAATGTACTATAAATGAGCTTCGCTCTGATTGGCCAACAGTTTTCGCGCATTTTTTAATGATGTTTTTCCTTTTTTTTATGTATAGCTGACGATTTTCGCGCGCTTTTTGATTATTGTGATTGGTCAAATCGATTTCGAAACCTTATCGAAAATTGTATAAAAGTAGGAACATTTTTGTAATTCGACACATTCAGCAGGCGAGCTACCTATAAGAAACTACTCCAAATATAGAAGCAAGAAGTCTCCAGTGGTTTCATTCCCCGCCAACCCAGCACACAAATGTGGCAGTAGCCCACACAAGTCTTAATTTTAACCTACAACTGTGTAAATTATAGGAATCGGCAATAAGTTCGTCAACGAAGAAACCGGCCTGTCTGGAAGTAGTTGATCCGTCGAAACAAGTGAAAAGTAAAAAAAATCGGATGGGCAAAAACTTATCGGGATTAGGCATAACTGTCAAATCAAGTTGTCAATCGTTCTTAGGTCGTGCCCCAAACTAATCTTACGTCCGTAGGTGATACGGTACTCCGTTCCGACTGGAAATGCCTGTTATTTTGGCTAAAACGACGGATTTCGTGCTTGGAGAGTAGAGCTTCAGTAGACTAGAAACATTGCGAATTCGAGGCTCGACACTGTTCGTTAAAAAAATAGTTCACTAAACTGTCTACACTACATCCATTAGGATTTCAATATATGAACTAGATATTACTAAGTTAGTATGCTTCGCGTAGTAAGTGAGAGTACGGTCAATTGTGTCATCTTTTCTTTCCACAGCATCTTCACCCATGAGTACTGTACAGTGTACTTAAATTTCTCTCGGTAACTAAAAATCTGTTGCCAAGCGATTCAGAAGTAGAATTATCTACTATTTGTAACAATTTTTTATTAATCGGGAGATATTTCAATACAGTTCTCATTGGTAAAGTTGGTCATGAAAAATAAAGACGAAGATGCCACAGTTGACGGTACTGAGATTGAAACCTATCAATTTAAATTTGTTTCATTAAGATATTATAAAACAAGGACTCCATCGTCTTCTGAGTTGACAGATCGTCACTATAACATTTATCGTAATCCTGACAAGATCCATCTCATATTTACTTGGGTACTTCACAACACGCGACACACCCATGGCCCGATGTATTTGTGTCCCATATAGATAACATAATTAATCCCTTTGAACTGATTCGAACCTTTCATTCGGCGTCGAGGACTCTCGGCCTTTCAAGATGGTGTACAAACGCTATGAGTCAATAATTCTGTTCGGATTTGGAGTATGTGTTCAGGACTTGTACTGTTATGTAATCTGTGGTGCGTCCTTAGTTGCAAGACTTTTGTTTGAACTGTTTGTTGATAGGTTTATGGTTTATCAGCTTCGCACAGTTTCTACAGTTGACAAAACATCGAGATTAATTTATTTATTTTTTGTTTGTTAATTAGCCTACACTGTCTTATTACAGTAAAAGGCCCTTAAGCTTTTAGATCACGTACCTATTATGTGTTAAGTTCGTAAAACATGAATGGTAAACTATCAGTGAAACAATCATAGATTTATGACACCAATTCATAAAGTTAATCTTTCGACATAAGAAATCTAAACAGCGTATTTGTATCCATCCCAAAATAATTAAATACAATCTACTTCCCTAATTCCCATAAAAACCCTTTACACAAACTCTTTAACGAAATTAATGTTGTTTTGATCACAGTCGAACATGTGTTCTCATATAAAGCCGTCCTTATGCGAGGATGAGCCGTCTGGAGATATATTAATATCTCGGGATCGCTCTGAGATGTACTACCGTGTGTCACTTACACTGAGTGATGGATGACGTTCACTTTAATTAGAATTTGAAATGTAATGAGGTGAAGGTGTAATCATATCACTTTATTAAAATATTGTGTCTGGTACTGTTCATTTTTTGACATTTATCCTTTGGACCCGTCCTTGTGGCTAAGTAATAACATCCGCATTGTTTGATCGATCAGGTTAAGCTACGCTCGTTGCAGTTGTTCCGTGGAAGGTTGACCTTCTGTGCGTAGGACCCCTCCGTGCCTCGGAAAGCACGGTAAGCCCTTGGTCCCGGTTGTTATTCGTGGATCTTTGACAGTCGTTACGGGTCGTCAGAAGCCCGAAAGTCTGATTACCAGTTCTTCTTGAGGTATCCAACCAGTAATTGCGTAACAAACTATCAATGACAATCTTAAATCATTTTGAAAGACATTGCTAATCCAATTGCTCTATAAGTTCGAAAAAATTGAACCCGCTGAATACACAACAAAATGAACCCTCTGAACAATCAACTTACTTTTAAAAGCTGCATATTTCTGGCGACCAAATATAGCATGAATTCAGTCTTGCACCTTGAACAGTTTTAGAAGTGGCTACACTACACTTAACATTCAAAATGTAAGCCCGCAATCCTACCAGGCACTTAACATGAAGTCTTGAACAGAACAGCACAACATGCTATTGATATTATTTATTTAGAAGCAACTGATTGGCACCTCTACAGTTTCGTATGAACGTATATAGTGCTACACGTAGGCACTGGAAGCTAGACTTAGCTTTATATAGGCATAAATGTATATAGACGCATTTGATATCCTCAGTAGTGGATGTTATTGCTACAAATTGGAAGCAAAAATTCAAATACCTTTTACATCTTGAAAGCCTATCCAATAGTTCATACACCATAATCTTCTCTCTTAAGGTGCTCTTACACGGGCAATTTTTTTGGCAACTATGCTCGGCAACACTAATGGATAAATCTGGATCAATTAATTGGAACAATCTGGAGCAACAACAATAAATTGTGGATATGTTTCGGCAATATTGCTTCTCATTGCTTCATATATTTCATGAGTTGCCGAATTTCCAATCGTTTTGGAAATTTTAGTAAATATTCTTTCTATCTCGTTTGTACGTATAACTACGTCTCGTTTTTGCGAGAAGAACCGGCCGGCGGCGGAGGCGGTGGCGTCGGGGGAAGCGCATTGCCTAGTTTTTTAAGTTGCTACATATTGCATGATATATCTGGCAACAGGTTGCTACATGTTGGCATTGCCCTAAATTGCTGAATGTAGTCGTGACTCGTGACCACTTAGTTGACGACAATTGACCAGGATGGAGCAATTTTTGTTGCTCGTGTAAGCGCACCTTTACACTTACATACTTATGCTTTTTTCCAATGGCGGTAGGCAGCAACTATAGAACACCACCCTGCAAGATCCTAACATTCTGTTTTTGCTTCTTTTACGGTCACCAACGTTGATGTACAACAAGAACGCCAATTCTCGTTATTAAAAACGTTCAAAATTTTGCCGCAGTCTCATCTCGGCGACAATCAAATATCAATAGCTGGTCAAAAATACATGGAAACTTTAGATATTTTTAACAGATTGAAACTGAGATCAAACTGTGAACTTACTCTTAAAATAACGAGAATTGCCCCTCAAATGCATGAACGTAACTACGTAACGTACTTATTTATCTCCTATCTTCACTTATAATAGTAGATTACTTTATTCAACTTAAGGCTGCACTCTCAAAAAATGGTTGAAAACAGCATGCAGACGAAACCACTTTTCGTCGGCGTTTACTTAAAATTACATTTGAACAAAATAGTTGGTAATCCACATAATATGATACGTCATCTGGTTTTTTTTTTTTGGGTGGGAAATCATCAAATAACTTCTCCCGGTCTGGGTGGAGCAGGAGGGCGTGTCAGACTTTTACTGACTAAAACCCACCCGTGTTCCTTCAGTAGCCCTTAAGCCAGGGGCTGTGGTGTCTCTTTCGAACAAACCCGCACCCCTGGCAGGCATCGACCCTTGCGGGTCCCATCACTTTTTGTGCTGACATCTCTTTGAGGCGCGCGTGGAACACAACGCGCCGTCGACTTGGGCTTGGTCCTTACCGGACAGCGAGCTACCCATTACTCGCCGTCCGCAAGCCCATGCCTACGGTGGCCGGAAATCGGCCTGGGATTCCCGACGCCCAGGGCGTCTCCGTATCCTGCGGCGGCTGGGGTCGCGAGGGCGCATATGCTGCCTCTCCCTCACGTGCGCCGCCTCCCTCTTCGCGAGCATCACTGCATCGCTGAAGGAGGTGACGGCTCCCCATGCCCTCTCGCTCCGTACCATGGCCTGGACCAGGGCCGGACGCGAGAGATCGCCGCCGCCGATCGCCTCCACGAGGACACGGCGGTGCTCCGCCCAAGCAGGGCAGACCGCCACCGTGTGCTCCACCGTGTCCTCAGGGCGATCTTCGCAGTGGAAACGCCCGGGCGTTTCCTCCCGCCCTATCCGAAACAGGAACCTCCCGAAACAACCGTGTCCGGTGAGGACCTGCGTCAGGCGGAAGGTGAGGACGCCATGCCGCCTCTCAAACCACTCCTCAAAGAGGGGACTTACCGCCGCAATCGTGGCGTGCCCATATACGTCATTTGGTTTAGGCATAACTTTTCTATGGGCATCACATAATAAGAAAAAAAACACCAAATCACCTCTAAATCGTTGAGATGAAACCATTTTACTCCTTCATTTTTTAACAAAAGAGTTAAAAAAAATGTCTACTGCTTTGCAATACAAAGGAAAATGATTTGATTTTGTTACTTTTAGCGTTATTTTTGATGTAATAAATTAAAAATGGGACTGATTCAAGACTGCACGGCTACATTACCCCGCACTCGCCCACAAATTTAGTGAGCCCAGATGCTGAAGGTCCTTAGCGTGTATACAAAACACAAACAAACAGACAAAAAGAAAACAAACAGAACATAAGAATCCCATCTGGATTCACACCGCCACCTCTTAAAGCGATATCGATTCAATCTGAATCCCTTGGCCATATTACACAGCTAGCCCATATTACATAGCTATCATGCCATTTGGCTTGCACCCATTGCACATACTCATTTGGCATCCGTTCGGATGCACGTGTTTATGTGCCAGTTCGATGCCCATTTCCGGACATTTGTTTAGTAGATCGGGATGAGGTAAGCCTAATGTCGGCTTTGGATGGAACGAGATTTTTAATGAATCCTGTTCTGTAAGCTGAAGAGTTAATGATTTATGAGGGCTTTTTAACTATGTGGTTCATATTATGGGGCTAATTTGTGGTGAGCAGTTACGTTATAAATAAGACCACCTCATCGATAAGATTGGATTTAAAAAAAATTATGTGTAATGTGGCGCTATGGCGCAACATACGTAAATACAACAGTACATACCTACATAACATACCATCAAGCCTTCTTTCCCAGAAGGGTAGTGCAGTGGTGTAGCTATAGTACACCCACATTTCGCCAGTTATGTTTAGATCCTATGTAATAAGGGGCGAGCCTATTGCCATCAATCGGGCACAATTCTGGACTCCGGGCTACTACAGAGAAATTCCAGGTAGATAAACCCAATAAAACCTTGGCCGACCTGAGAGTCGAACCCAGGATCTCGTGCTCAGTAGCAGCGCTTCCGACGACCAATGAGGTATTTTAAACGGTTTTATTTAGCTAATGGTGCCGATTCTGTTGTTACAAAATTCTCTAAACTAGACTAAAAATCACCAAAATTTAGTTTATTCCTGTCAAACGACGATTTCCCATTCTGAAATTAACTAAAGTGACACAACTTAACTATATTTTAGTTTGACAGCACTAAGATTGCACTGAATTATTAGTTTAGTGAAAATGGTAATTTTCCTATTCTGTTGTTGTCAATTTCATTATTCTATTCAACCTAAAATTTGGGTTGTCTAACTAAATCTGACTATTTTTAATCGCGATTAAATAGGTGTGGAGTAAAATTAGTTGTCAAGAACTAAAATTCACACCGACACTTCGACATCTGGTGCAAAAATAGTACTGTATTTTTTTTCTTTTCTTTTGCTTATATCTCGAAAACGGTGTGTCCTATTCCTTTCGCAAAAATAATGAAAATTTCGACCCCCTTTATGAAACCCCAAACAACTCTTAAACTCAACATGTGGATAATATTTTTTCATATTTTCCATGAAAAAAGTGAAAATTCCATATAAATCACGTCGAGGCTGCCGACCCCGGCGCGCTGCTGGCTCTAAAAAAAAACACGGGGTAGGGCAAACAAGTAGGTACCACGTTGCGAAGCCAGAACATACCACGTGCGAGTCGCGATTGTCAAATTCGATTTTAGTTGTGTCAAAATAGTTTTTAACTTTAGAGAATTTTTTTTGCAGAATAGCGTTTAGATTCTCATAGTAAAAAAGTAAGAAATTTTAGTTATAGTTTAGTTAGTTTAGTTCGGTGTACAACAGAATCGGCACCATTGCCCTGTTTGTTGTTGTTTTCTTTTTTGTTTGGGTCAAATGAAGTACTTACTATTTTTTTTTTAATTGAGTTAAACGGTTATAAGTCAAAACAAAAAAATAATTCGGTAAAATAAAATCGTGGCGCGCGTGAAACACACTCAGGTTACGCTATGCCCTACGATTTTATTATACCGAATTATTTTTTAGCTTTTAGTTATTTAAATTTTCTACCGGGTTAAAAAAAGTACCCTATGTGTGCATCTAGGATAAAAACTATTTGTGTGGCATTTGATCCAAATCCGCTTTGCCGTTTTTATGTGATTGAGTTACAAATATACAAACTTTTACATTGATAATAGTATTAGACAGTCATTTTAATAAATATTCACTGACACGAACACTAATCTTTTTTTTTTTTAACATGGTAGGAAGCTTTTTGAGAGATACCAGTGACTTATATTCTCCTTATATCAATACTTCTAGATGATTTCGGTCCTTATGGATTACTAACGTCATGGAAATCATTATCATCAACAAGCCATCATCATATTATTATCACCCGTAGCCATCCTAATTTATAAAATCCTTAATTAAAATTGTAAATGATCCCACTTCATCATCCTAATCATATCTTCACGCTATGACGAGGGGTGCTACCCAATTATGAGGAAGTCAACCGTTGCCAAAGATAACGCAGCTTGAAATTGAGGGGATACAAAAACGCGTGCCAGCCCTATGTGTGCCATATGTTGCTAATAATGGAGCAAGCATTGAAGTGTATTAGTGATTCTGGATGGTAATGCGAGAATTATAATTATGATTAAAGTGATGCTGTTGTTATTGCAACGGGAAGTGTCCAGTGTGGCGTGGGACTAGGGTTGCCAACCTTACTACATAATATACCTAGTATCCTACTGGATAAGTTTTTAACCAGTGCGCAAACTGTAACCATGAATTCAGCATTTTGAAGATTGAAGATTCAGCAAATTGAAGACGAAACGACAAGTTTTTTGAAGAAAATTTAAATGAAGTTATTTTTATTAAAATAAATGTAAAACGAAACGCAGCTATAATCTGTTTTTGAAATTTCGTCGTATCGTCATCGTATCAGCCGAAAGACGTCCACTGCTGGACATAAGCCTCCCCCAAAAAGGGGGGATTTGCCATAATCGCCACGCTTGGCAGGCGGGTTGGCGATCGCAGTATGATGGTCACATGCATAGAGAACGCTGCTGCCCATTCTCTAGTAAGTCCCTTAGTCGCCTCCTACGACACCCACGGGAAGAAATGGGATGGTGCTATTCTTTTACGTCCGGCAATTTAATCAAAATCTGGCGGCTCCGCCCGTGTTGATGTTGGTTAACACGTAAAAAAGTAGCCTATGTCCTTCTTCTCTAGTAAGAGACTTACTAGAGAATGGGCAGCAGCAATCTCTATGCATTTTACCACCATACTGCGATCGCCAACCCGCCTGCCAAGCGTGGCGATTATGGCAGCCCCCAAATTTGGGGCCTATGTCCAGCAGTGGACGTCTTCCGGCTGAAATGATAATAATGATGATGATGTCCTTCTTCATATCCCAGGCTATATCTGCACAAAATTTTATGACGATCAGTTCAGTGGTTTAGGCGTGAAAGCGTAACAGACAAACAGTCTCAAAACTAAAACTTAAACAAAAAAGAAAGACAAGAACACAACACAACTCAACTTTTTTTTTAAAGACTACGTTAGCCTAAATACAAGAACAGTACGAAGTGTGAACACATCGTATACAAATGAGACATTTATGTCTCCATTTGTGTCGTAGTCTAAAGATAGCTTAAAGTCAATTCTAAGTTGAGCCGTGTTGGCAAGTTAAGTTACAAACTTGTTGACTTGCTCTAGGAGAGTGTGTTAAGTTCTACATGGTATCAATTTGTAAACTCAAGCGGGCTTAGATGTGTTGAAATGTGCTAAAGTTAATGTATACAACATGGACTTCTGTAACAGAGGAACACCAGTATCTGACAAAAAAGGATAACATTACATTACCTCACGGCTTGTTTCCCCGAAATGTTGAGCAGAGGTATACCAATAGGACAACCACATTTCGCACGTTATGTTTAAGTATCATTAGACATGAACATAATTACATGTTTTTATGGGGCGAGCCATATTACAGTCAGCGTCAAAAATATCGGGACGTACAGATTGTTCAAAATGATTTCAACGACTAAGAAAATTAAACTTTATCTCAATGAGATAAAGTTCTTGTCAGAATGGAGGTTTGTCGTGTACTGTCTTCATTCTGAAACATATTTAATTTGTATAGTTGTTTAGACCATTTTGAACACTCTGTTTTCCCTATGTTTTTGTCGCTGACTTTACCATAAGTAGTAAAGGTATAATGCCTTAAACTGGGCAGAAATCCAGACTCCGGGTTGCAACTGAGAAGCTGTTGCCATTTGGCTTCCAGTCTAACCGGATGTAGCTGAATACCAGTATTATACATGGAGCGACTGCCTATCTGACCTCCACAACCCAGTTACTGGGTAATACGATACACCTTGGTAAGACTGGTTGTCAGAATTTTCGGTTTTCTGACGACCTGTTTCCATTATCAAATATCCTGGATGACAACCGGGACCTACGGCTTAACATTCTTTCCGAGGCACGGAGGGATCTTGGTATGTAAAGATGGTCACCCATCCACGGACAAGACAATAGATTAAAATTATGTAACATTACTTTTTCCTCTAGTGAATAAAGCCGATTTTTTTTACTCTTGGTCCCTGATCATAATGAGGGTTCAGGGCATTTTCCCCTTTATGTATAAACGTTCCTTAAAGTTAAGAGATGTTTTTACGTCAAAAATGTATGGTGAAACAGACGATAAATTATTACTTAACATTAAGTAACGTTTATAAATAAGGGTGTCTATGTAAAATGTTGTTGAATCAAAAACACAGATGCGGCTTCGATCCCTGTTCACCCTAAATTATACATTGAACCATGAAGATAAATAAAAACAGTGTCGTCCGCCCCCATGCATTTAATAATGTCGTGACAGACAGACATTTGATGTCGTTATTAGACATCCCGTATTGTTATGTGAAGCATCCATCTTTGAGGAAAATTGTAACAATGGTTAGATAGAGGAAAATGTATAAAGCAGTAACCAATAGATTATCACAATATATTGCATTGATCAAATAACTAGGCTTCTTTTTAACCGACTACGGCGAAACAAAAGCAGGGTTATGATTTTGACTATGTATGTATGTTCATCTGTTCCCTCTTAAGTTCTAATAACTACTTATCCATAATTTGTTAAATGAGTTGTCGTTGAAAGCGTCTTGTTGGGCCGCTGGTTATAGGCTATGCCATAGCTTGCAGATAAGAATATCTTCTTGTTTAATATTTTTTAGAACCAAATTTTTCAGTATCAGGTTTTAGTTTTTGTACTTACTGTACATACAGAAGGCTTAATTAAAGTCACCCAAAAGGCAATAGAGAGGGCTATGCTCGGAGTTTCCCTACGCGATCGAATCAGAAATGAAGAAATCCGCAGGAGAACCAAGCCAACCGACATAGCCCGAAGAATAGCAAAACCTAAGTGGCAGTGGGCAGGGCACATTGCTCTCAGAACAGATGGCCAATGGGGCCGAAAGGTTCTGGAGTGGCGACCGCGTACCGGAAGACGTAGAGTGGGAAGGCCTCCCACAAGGTGGACCGATGACCTTGTGTATCCGCTGGATGTGGGAAGCACAAGACCGGTCGAAGTGGAGGAGCCTAGGGGAGGCCTATGTCCAGCAGTGGACGTCTTTCGACTGAAATGATGATGATGATGATGATGAACCCGCACTGGACCCTCTACGGGATATTATGGTGCTCTCCCTCTTACCGACAGCACTGGGAACATGTCATAATTATGTATGCAATGGCTACAGCACGTCAAATTGACGTAATGTCAAATTTTGTCTGACTGCACATTGAATACCGCCACACACGGAGACTATTTAAATGCACGAAAAAAGACCCTTAAATAATTTCGAAGAACCAAATCAAATAGGAGAATTAAAGTACGTGCCTAATACCGGGATATTTAATTATTTAAGTACATTCTTCACCTTAGACATTTCATTTCTACTAATAAAAGGACGAGTCCCGGAAGACACACGAACACATTCCTAGCCTCGACATAACATCGTACACTTTAAGACAACAAATGACCTATTTGGCGCCGAGAACAATGCACAATACACTTGTCACTGAAAATTACTACATTAAACAAACCATTTTCCTGACCCCACAAGAGAGTATTGTCACATAACCCAATGACAATATAAGCTAGTATAAAGATGACTGCAGACCAAGTCAAAAATTGCTATTTGACTTACTAGGGTGAATCAAGTCGACATTTTTTCCATACAAACTTTGGGAGTGATTACTCCACTGTTCGACAATGTACATCAAAAATTTAACATAGTATGGTTTTTTTTTCAAGATTAATATTCTCTATGCGGAAAAAAAAATACTAAACTAAAAAGCCATATAAAAGTTAGGAATAGAATAGAATTTATATTTTTATTTATTTATTTAATCGTACAAATAGTCTTCTTAATTCAAGTTTTTATTTTATTTGTATCATTAAACTAGAGATGGTTTGTATTGATACTCACATTCGATAACACTGCTTAATCACATGGAAACATGGTATACAACGGTGTTAAATACAAATTGAGGCACAAGCATGTTTAGCCAGGATAAAACATAGCATTCAAAATTTTAAAAACAAGTTTAGCAACAATCTTGCTAATTTAACCTAACTTTGGGCGTGTTTAATTAATAAAATAAGTGTAAAATCTCCAAAACCAAATCCGTACCGACAACGCGCAAGTATCGAAAAGTTTAATAAATTTTATTGGTCATTGATTTATGCAGTGGTTTTTTCATAATACCCGATCTTCCGAAAGACCTTTCTTAATTTTTAACGCACCTTTTGTTACTATAAATGATCCTGCATCTCACTCAATAAAGTTGTGCGTGTAGACAAGCGTCTTACTGCTCATCACTGATACTACCAATGTCGGACTCGATGCCTGGTGAAACAGCGTGCTTTTTAGCCAGGCCTACCTGAGGCCCACCAATGTGTTCGAGCCCGCGACTAGATTCCCCTTAAGTCCTGAGTTGAACTTTACTGTTACTGACAAATGCTTGCACTGACTGTACAGCTGGTCCATGTGAAGATTGGTTCTTTCCTCAAAAGACTTTGACGCCTTTATATCGCCATTTCTTCTCTGGCTAAACACGAGTACCGTTTTGTCCACGAAAGAGTAGACAAAAATGACGTTACGTGTAAAAAACCATTTCGTTTCTGTAAAAAACCAAGTCTGCACAGTGTCTAACACTCAAACACAACTTACCCCACAACATATGGGTCATTTTCACACAGCCAGACCATCGCCAGCGTGTCTAGGAATGCAGTCATTTCCGTCCAGGCATGTCTAACTTATAGCCTAGACTAGTTTCACCCACGGCGCCACCTATGGGAAATTGATGGCTCTTTATGGTAACTAGCTTGAAATAGTGTGATGGCGTAATGTATGTTGCGGAGTTGAATTGTGTGTTATGGTGTTACTTTATATGGGTTATTACCCGACTACGGCAAAGCAAAAGAGAGTTATTATTTTGTCGGATATGTATGTGGGTAAGTAAATAATTTAAATTTGACCCCAAGGATGAGGAAATTTCGAATTAGTGTGAGGTACTATAACTAAAAAGTAAAAACAAAAACCTTTTCCAAACAAAAACAACCGACTTCCGGAAAAACACTACAAAGTGAAAAATAACTTTAATTTCACAAAAAAATTAAATACGCATCCAAAGTCACCGACTTTCGAAATTAAAATTATTACTTTTTCACTTTGTAGTGTTTTTCCGGAAGTTGGTTTTTTTGAGCTTGTTTAAAAACACGCTCTAGAAAATATGAAAAAAAAAACTTTTTGACCTTTTATTATTGATGTTTTTTTTTTGCTTTAATTGTTTTTTTTTTTCATAGTGTTCGTTTTTTTATTTTAAAAATTATTAAGAGCATACTGCACATAATACCTTTTTCACATGAAATCTATGAGTAATCGATATAGTCGTAGTATCTTAGTGAGCTGTAATCAACTTGATCGGGGACGAGCTTTTCACTACCTTTAATGAAATTACGGAAAGCACGTTAAGCCGTTGGTCCCGGCTGTCATTCGTGGATCTTTGATAGTCGTTACGGGTCGTCAGAAGCCCGAAAGTCTGACAACCAGTCTTACCAAGGGGTATCGTATTACCTAATTAGATAATAGATTCAGCTGCATCTAGTTTGACTGGAAGCTGACCCCAAAATACGTAGGAAAAGAATAGGCAGATGATGATGTTGTTTTTTTTAACTAAAGTCGGTAGAGTCTAAATCGACTTGTGTCGCTGACTGCTCCTACAGTACTGACCTACCGCAACGAATTCCAATTAAACAGCATCTATTCAATTGATCTATTAGTTGAAAACTATCATAAATTAACAACGTATACGTCTGTCGACATGTTTTATTAATTATGTTTGCCCCACGCCAACCCACGGCGATATTCATTAAGTCTATTAATTCTTTCGATATAAATGCTGAAGAAACAAAATAAATGTAGCTATTTTGTTTTATTCTCCTGTTGTATACAGTGGGCTGCATCAATTGGGTACCCCTGTTGTATTAAAATTTTAATATTATAACATCACGCCCGTATGCCTTGTAAGGGTAGACAGAGGTCTACAGACGGACAGATGACTAGGGTCATTCTTATGACATGCTCTGATTTCACAAACAGGTCATGTGTATCCTTAAAATGATGAGTTTGCAGTTTGTGCCCATCCTACTATCCTACTTAGGTAATCCCTACTAATATAATAAATGCGAAAGTGCGGCTGTCTGTCTGTTACACTTTCACGCCTAAACCGCTGAGCCGGTTGTCATGTAATTTGGCAGAGATACTGAGATATAGTCTGGGATATGGCAAAGGATATAGGCTTCTTTTTTACGCGATAAAACGACATCCACGCGGGCGGAGCCGCGAGCAAAAGCTAGTATATTATAAATTTGAGAATTTATATCTTGAGGTGTTTAGATGTTTGCTACTCAATCACGGCAAAACAGCTGAACGGATTTGGCTGAAATTTGGCAATTAGATAGTGTATAATCTCAATTAACATATGGGCTACTTTTTATCCCAGTACTCCGTTCCCGTGGGATTATTTCCGCTCTCCACGCGGACAAAATCTAGTTCGAAATGTATGTTTGAACATACAGACTTTCACATTTATAATATTAGTAGTCTAAACATCTAAACATACGAACATTCACATTTAAAACATTAGTAGGATAAGCACAAACTTCAAATCCATATTATAAAGAATACACACGATCTGTTTGCAAAATCAGAGCAAAATGCCCGAACTCTGGGAACAGGCCAAGTAAAGACCACCGATGAACTGAATTTCTCAAAATCTAGCATCAAACAAAATGAGCCGTCACATTACTATGGATGTAGCGTTCAACAAACGTGGCTAAACACAATATTATAACAGAATTCTTAATCGATTTAAAGAAGTATTTACATTGATACATGAAGTAAAAGTATTCAGAAATCTCACTTAGAATAACAGGCCTAGAAAGTCTAGGAAAACGATACAATCAATTAAGTCAGCCTATCGCAGTCCACTGCTGGATCTAGACCTCTCCACGACATGGATGCATGCGGAAGGTGGAGAATAGGGTGTCCTCCACCTTCCGCATCCAGTCTGCCCAGCCATCTTCTTAAGCTCGTCGGTCAATCTAGCGTGGGGGAAGAAAATACACATTGACTAGCAATTTGTGTTTATTACGGCAGAAGCATCGCCAGCCACCACCATTCTAGTTTTTCTCAATTCGCTGTGTTGATGTTGAGTTCGGCTCCTTTACGACCAGATAAATCGCCATCGTTTTTAATGCAACAGTTATCTGCCAACGTTCGTTCTCAACATGACTAATAGTGATACCCAAGTTCAAGGTTATTCGGGCTTTTGACATCCTGTAACTTGACGAGCTGGACTCAGACTCAGACCAAGATCATAATTAATATCAATACGTTTATGAAAGAGCACTGTATGTCCAGATCGTCATAGTTAAGTATTGTGTAAGTATAAGGATGAAAGAATATTTACATTTTATTTGTTTAATTTTACAAGGTGAATTGTTTTTTATTAATCATTTGTTTGTTCTTTAATCATTTTGTATTTGACATATAATGTAATTCTAAATTTAATTCTATATTCAATTTCCGTTATTATTAGTAAGTTGTAGTAAGTGTAACATTTATAGTGCAAGCATGGCAATTGTTAAATTCCTTTTTAATTTTATATGGGTTAAAGACCTGAAATAAATGATTTTATTTATTTATTTATTTATTACAATTATGTATTTTAATTTCTCTTTTAGGTACTATACTACACACGCGGTCTACATCTATTTATCTTCTCTCCTATTGCAGGTAAGCTGGAAAAAAAAAACTAAAAAAATAAGCATCAGCCGTGTACCATTTTTTCTGTTATTTTCTTCTTGTCTGTTTATTTATGGGTGCACATAAATGACAAACAAAAAATCCACGAATGGATTTTCTGAACGTATTCTTTCACGTTTAAACCGAGCTACATTATGCTAACATATTCACGGCGACCAGCCAAAGGGATGATCAGAATATTAAGACTCGGACATTCCTGTCCGTGTGACTAAGAGCTTCTCGGATAACGATCTCGGATTGCTGACTGGCGTCTGTATGCATCGTATACTGGCTTGGACTAAATAGTTCTGAAGCACAGTATGCAGTTATGGGTTGCTCACGAGGAAACTAAATTAATTACTTCATTCATTCACTGTTCGTCCAGTGTTTGAGCTATGATTATATTCTATAACGCTAGCTTGTTGCTACATATTACCAGCATAATAACAACGATCAATCAGGTAAAGCTACATTTGCCCTAGATATCTTTGACAGTCATTACGGGTCGTCAGAAGCCAGTTCTGTCAACCAGTCTTACCAAGGGGTATCGTATCACCCAGTAACTGGATAGTCAGATAGACTAATGGTTGCTAATACTCCCAACGCGAGGTTTTGAAGGGCTTTTTTTTTTGGTTGGGAAATCATCAAATAACTTCTCCCGCTCTTTTTTTTTTGGGTGGGAAATCATCAAATAACTTCTCCCGCTCTGGGTGGAGCAGGAGGCGTGTCAGACTTTTACTGACTAAAACCCACCCGTGTTCCTTCAGTAGCCCGTATGCCAGGGGCTGTGGTGTCTCTTTCGAACAAACCCGCACCCCTAGCAGGCATCGGCCCTTGCGGGCCCCATCATTTTTGTGCTGACATCTCTTTGAGGCGCGCGTGGAACACAACGCGCCGTCGACTTGGGCTTGGTCCTTACCGGACAGCGAGCTACCCATTACTCGCCGTCCGCAAGCTCATGCCTACGGTGGCCGGAAATCGGCCTGGGATTCCCGACGCCCAGGGCGTCTCCGTATCCTAGGTTTTGCAGGGCTGTGAACGATTTCAGTGATCGAATCGACCACAGTTTAGGAAAATTCAAAGCCAGCTTTTATAAGTATCTCATCGAACATTGAGTTTCTTGGCCCTGCGTTGTCTCACTCTTTCGATTTAGGCTACATATTATTAATTTTTTTATTGTTAATTTATTTATTAGGTAGGTACTATTCAGTGCAACTTTGTAACATAGTGTTTCTTTTGTTTTTTGTAAGTAACAACAACGTTTTGTGTGCATGCAGAGTTAGCCTATAAGTGATTGTTACACTTTATTCTGATTTTGTTTTTTTTTTTGTTTCGTTTCAATTGTTGGTGAACCAATTAAATAAATAAATAAATTGGCAGTCGCTCCATATAAAATACTGGTATTCAGCTGTTTGACTGGACCTAGTTAGAATAGGCTAGGCCGATGATGCTTTACATACTATGCAAATGTGCCATTACAATAGTTGCCATTACATTACAAGATACTAAGAAGATGAACTAAATTCGTGGACTTTTGGTCGTCAACTCAGACCAATACTGGACAACTAGAGGTGAGGCATAAATACTGGATTAGGTATGTTGATTAGGTATTTTTCGATACTAGTCCGTACCTAATCCAAAGCGTCGAGGATTAGGTATGGCACAAAATCTACCCGCGGTCTACCCTGACCTCGTATCGAACAGGGTCTTATTTCAAACACTTCGCGACTTCCACCTAACATAGTACTCAAATTAAAAATCGCAGCTTTAAACCAAACATAGACCCTAATAGAACATCTACGTAACTCATCACATGCCATATACAGCCTACACTGTTCAGAAAATCCCTTTAACACAAACAACACCAAGCTAATGCACTTACCTTGTATCCCTTAGTACCAACATAACGGCTCACTTCCGCTTCCTGTGTGTAACTTATGCTAATGTTGGCAGTCCCGAATTAGCTGGACTTAATTGCTGGTATAAAATTTATTTGTGTACGTGATTTTTTTTGGGAATAGATTTTGAAGGGCGAAGGTTTCCACTGGGACTAAAGATTTGGTTTCTTGAGAAAACTTTGAATGGTCACACCAAAACGGCTGGTTGTTTTACCACACTTTAATGTTAAATACTGATGAAATGACAAATGACATACAGACTGTCAGTAACTGGGTTGTGGAGGTCAGATATGCAGTCGTTTCATGTTCGATTCCTATAAACAAAAACGGATCTTTTTGCTTACCAAAGGTAGCGCATTTTCAATTTGAAAACTGTACAAATAAATAGTTTCGCAAGCTACTTTTACTTGTGATGGCTACTTCCAAATAGGAGGGTCTACTATGCGAAGGTATTAATTAGGTCTTTGCTTCATTATTCGTAAAGATACAAAAAAAGTATTAATTTTAACCTAAAACTTCCGAAAATTATAGAAATCGGCCATAAGTCCCAAAATCTCCCATCAAGATCTACATTGTGTTCAAGTGTATCAATAAAAAAAATACTTATCTCTACTTGAGTTTTCTCATTTTTTAATTTTATTTTCATCATGCACACTAGTTTTTCCAATTTACTGCAGAATAATCGACATCGGCTTTGCTTGCCATTTAATCAAAATAGAACAGATGCAGTCGTTCTATGTGATGGCAACTACGTGCTCCCTTTCACCGGCTTCATAAGGTTCATAACTCATTTGTTAGGCTTGGTATAACCTTTTATAACAAGCTTCCCACTTCTTTGCTAGATTTGCCTTTTGATGCGTTTAAAGCTCAAGTAAAATCCATCCTTTGTTTAAAGGCTTACTATTCCTTTAACGACTATTTAAATGACAAAAATAGTTGGTCGCTGTGATTAACACAAGACAATGTTTAAATGTTCTTTCTCCAGAATTAGTGTACCTAGTGACAGGTTATATGGGTTCATATAATTATTTAGTTAAATACTTTTTTTTTTCTCAATTTTATTGACCAAGTGTTTTTTATTTTTACTATCTATCTTTTATGTCATTAGTTATTGACGTGAGTTAACAATAATCCAGGATTGCATATGTAAGCTATAGAGCCCTTTATACCAGGAGACTTCGTTTTTTGGTAGTATCCGTTATTGTTTATTACTTTGCCTACGTATGTATAGAATCAAGTCCATCCGACTAAACAGACAGCTGTGCTGCTGGGGAGTTTGTTGCGCCACTTCTTCTTCCCAGCTAAAGCACTAGGAAGTGTCGAAGGGTGGGCGTTTTTGGGGGACTGTCTTGTGTGTTTCGACGTTCGAAAAGTGCTGATTCTCAGCCTAATTTGAATAAATGACTTTTGATTTTGATTTTATGTTAAAATACTGGTATTATAGCTGCATCGGGTTAGAATGGAAATTGACCCCAACATAATTAGGAAAGGGCTGGGCAAATTGACTGGTCAAAATATATTTTTAAGACGGCCGTAATAATAATGATGGAACCGCTCTTTTGGGAAACCGTAGCTTTACCGTTTATGGTCCCAACGCAAAGTCAAAACATTTTCTTAACTCATTTTTATCCTTACAGTTTTAAAAGTTATGACATTTACCTAAAGTAATAAATGTCGATCGGCTTCTTAGAAAAATAATACGCATTCTTGGCGTGAATCTCTATGACGATTAAATTGCATAACCTTGCATTTAACGTATGTATTGCATGATAAGTCAGTCAAATTGGCATATCGCCACAAAAAATACCCGAGTATCGATGCACAACACGAACCATTTACAATAAAAACAGATCAATAAAATTCATTTCAATTTAATAACCCGTAGATATCCCTCTTCGATCCCCCTGGGAGTCCACCGTCACACTACAAATTAATTTGTAGTTCCCCTACAAGTACCAACAAACAAACATCAATAAACTTCTTTGTAGTCCACTTGATAGGACTGGAGTATCATGTAACATGACAATTCATAGTTAATTGTTGGTAGAACAATATTGCAGGAAAGTCAAAGAGTGAAAGCCCATAGGCCCGCTTGCGATGTTACCGGCAGTGGTCTCGAACCCACCGATTTTTCGGTATTTCTACCGATATGGGCTCTGTTCTACCGAAATACCGAAATATAACGAATATTCTACGATTTCACAGTACACATGGAAATTCTCCCGATTTTTCTACCGATTTTACACTTTTAAGTTGGCAACCCTTTTCATTTATGTTTAATGTTGCGGGGAAGCCCTCAACAGTATGGACCTAGTGCAGAATGTAATTCATATATTTTGGGGAATACCCTTGTGTCCTACAATTCGATGTTATAACGGGCTTCCCGCTCGGGAATTTACCTGTATAGTCTATATAAACAGGGTTTCGGTTTTATTTTTTCATTAATTTTCTTAATTTTGAAAAGAAAGTACCTGACTAAAGAGTGCCTACAAAATCAGATAATTAAGTTAAAATGTCGTCTGACGAGGAGCCAAGTACAAGTGCGAGTGTAAGAAGAAAAAAATAGCTACAATATTATAGAAAATAATGGGAAGAAGAATTTCCAGGTTGGCTGCAAGATAGTCGTAAAGGCGAAAGCTATGCCTATTGTAAGAGTTGTAATAAAGATATCAACATAACATCAGGAAAAGACGCTTTAAAGAAACATAGTTCTTCACAAGCACACTCAGTATCATCAACGTTGAACGCATATTTTCACATATTAATCTTTTGAAAACAAAGCAGCGAAATAGGCTGTCTACTGAATCAATCACTGGTCTATTACATTCAAAACGACTCTTTAATACAGCTAATTGTTATGATTTTGAAATCAATTCGAAGATGACCGCGGCTATGGCCAAAGAATATTGGTATCATAAATAATTATACTTAAGTATGATTGTTATAAATTAGTCTGTAAGTTTTTTAAAATAAATAAACGAATTTGATTGTCTTTTGTCATTTACCGATTTTGGGTACAAATATACCGTTTTTAGCTGGCAATTCTACCGATCTCGCTCTATGACGTTCGAGACCACTGGTTACCGGTTAAAATCGTTCAAAATGTAGTCGTAATTTCTTGTCAAAAATGTAGGGAAACTATAGAGGTTTTTTTTTTGGGTTTTGGCTTCGCACGGTTTGTGCATTGTCAAGCCAGTGTCAAGTAATAAATCTTGAAAAAATTCTTTTCGATCAAGTAAATGGCCCGTTATAAGGCACGAAGTTGCAAAAAAGGCATAATCGTCTAAATTCAGTCAAGTCAAATAACACTCACTGCACTTGTGCACTCACACGTAACTAAATTGAATAATTCACTACCCAAATTATACAATTTAATTCGCTATTTCACGAAATTTCATGAAAATGAAAATTCGTGCGACATGTTCCAACGCGATCCCGCCAAAAAAAGAACTATAGAGGTTACTCTGGCAGAATATTGACATCGAGACAGTTGCCAAAGATAAAAAGAAAATAAATAGAAGTATTTGTGACAGATTCAAAATGAGGTTCGGAATGCGAACGTTCTTTAAATTACGGGAATGTGTCTATCCTTTTAACTGTTGTATAGTTCTCCAATTCTTCCTATGACGGTTACCTTGGTTCTCCTACAGATCTCTTCATCCTGATTCGATCACGTGGGGAAACTCCAAGCTCTCCATTGGCCCTTTGGCCCAATATTGCCCGAAGAATTGCCAAAGTTACGTGGTATTGGCAGGAAACACATTGCTCGCAGCACAGATGGCCGTTGGGGCCGAAAGGCTCTGGAGTGGCGACCGCGTACCGGAAAACGTAGAGATAAAAGGCCTCCCATAAGGTGGACCTATGATCTTGTTAAGGCCGCAGGAATTCGCTAGATGCGGGAAGCGCAGAACCGGTCGAAGGTGATGATGATTATAGTTCTTCCACGAAAGGTAGTATTAGTAGAATTGCCTTCTGTAACGTTCAAACTATGTAAACTTCCACCTGGACATGAGTTTCCTTGGGTAACCTGACAGTCTTTAAATAGACTCAGAACCCAAGTTGGCCGAAGCAAGGAAAACCTGTTCAGGTGGAGATTCATTAGTTGAGTCCGCCTTGGAGTGTAAATGTGATGCTGTTCCACAAACGATGGGACACCTGCGTATCCTGTCAGCTGCACAGGAACTGATGGACGCTGGTTTTCGAGAGAGAGCGGGCTGTAATATACTACACAGGCTCAGCTCAGGGGCTGGCAACTGTCCGTATCGTCAAATTCGGACAGCACCACTGCCATTAAATTGACATTTGTATGAAATAGCTACACGACAAATTGAAAAAGTGTGGCAATTAGATAAATAATTAATTTCCCCGAGTGCTTGATGCTCGCATGCCATATCTAGAAGTGTTCTTCAAAGCTCCAAAGCTACTCGTATCGCTGTACTACTGAGTTTAATCAATCAGTCTATAGGGAATGACCGAATGAACGTCACAAAGCAATTAGTTCTTTGTGGTCGAAAAACAAATAAACAATAACATGTTATTACATAGAAAGGGGTTGTTATATTGAAGAGAACTCCATAATAACTTGAGATTCAAGTGTTACTGCAGTAAGCTGACTCTTAAAGAAAGAAAATACATTTATTTAATTACTGGTACTTACTCCTTATTATAGATTAGTATTAATAAAAGATACTTTCGTATGGCCAGCATCTGCACCCTAATTACATACCTAATAAGAGCAGTGGTGGCCCAGTGATAACGGCCGAGACTAACGTGTTGTAGGTCGTAGGTTCGAACCCAGACATGCGCTTTACTTTGTGTAAATTATTTTAGCCTTTGCCAGCGGCTGCGCCCGCTCGGAACTTCCATCCCGTATTTAACTCCTTGAGGGGTTGAATTTCGAAAAATCCTTCCTTATTCCTTGTCTACATTATAAAGGGAACCTCTGAGCAAAATTTCAGCTTTCTAGGTCCAAGGGTTTGGACTGGGCGTTGATGAGTCAGTCAGTCAGTCAGGACTTTTATTTTGATAGATTTATTATAGTTTTGTTGATATATTGGCGTGTGCTAGCTGACATTGTCAAATGATTTAATTTTATGTTTTGTGTTTAGTATTGTTAATTACTTACCTATTATTGTATAGAACCAAGTTCTTCTAACTTAACAGACAGCTTTGCTGCTGGGGAGTTTGTTGCGCCACTTCTTCTTCCCAGATAAAGCGGTAGGAAGTGATGAAGGGCGGGCGTTTTGAGGGACTGTCTTATGTAATTTTGATGTTCAAAAAGTGCTGACTCTCAGCCTAGTTTGAATAAATGAGTTTTGATTTTGATGTTATCAATCTGCTGGTGGGTGATGGTAGATTTAAGGCCCACTCGAAGAGATTTCAACAACATTCATTGCGTTATTTACGATGCTGAGCAGATTATTTTTTCGAACATATGAAGCATTGGATTAGCAAGAAGCTTCAAAATCGTTCAGCATAATTAGACTATAATGTTCCCACTGCTGGGCAAAGGTCTCCCTACTCTCTTTCTATCTCTCTCTGTTCAGAACTGCTAAGGACCAATCTTTTCTAAAGGAGTCCAGCTCATCCCGCCATCTCCGTCTGTGCCTGCTGCGATGTCGTTTGCCATTATGCGGGACCCACCGGGTCGTAAGTTCGGCCTTTGATCATCTGACATACGACAGATGTTTCCAGCCCAATTCCATTTAAGCGTGGCAGCTTTCCGAGTGACATTATAAAAGAAAAAAATAACATTGCGAAAAAGAAAGTGCCAAATGACGCTCATGAGCTAAACTGCCTGGGTTCTTACCAAATTAACAGCAACCTTAGCTTACCATAATCAGGTCATTAAGCCTGACCTCGAGGAATCTTGGAGCACGACTGTCACTTGTTCTCTGCTATTAATATTATAGCGCCACGCCTCCAAAACGACACCGCCAGATCTCCTTAAAATATCTGACAGGGCATTTTGACTCGATTATGATAATTTTATTAGCCTAACCAGCAATTCAGTAAAAAGCCAGGCTCTGTAACTAGAATAACACCCGAATATAAAGATAATAATACTACTATTCGGAGAGCAAGGGTGTCCCAGTGGTCGACTTACAAGTTGTAAGTCCTAGAACCAAAAATTCGAACACATGTGACATCTACCAAACCGTACTGGGCCCGCGTGGTGGATTAGGGCCCATTCCCTCTTACCGAGAGGAGTCCTGTGTCCCAGCAGTGGGAACATTATCTATAGGCTGATTATGTTCACTATTTGGTTCTCACAAATAATGTGCATTTACAGCATGAAATTTAAGAACTAACGTACTTTTTACTCACGTCCAAATAACACCAAAAACGAACGACAATTCTATCAGAATAGGTCGCCTGCGCACTCCATATATGGCACGCGTATGTCACAGTCGGAGTGACAGACAAACGGACAAAAACAACGGATATTGGTGACACGTGCTCTCATAATTTGTTCACTCTCTACGCTTAGCTGGGGTGAGGGGACAGTACTAGTTGCATGGGAAACTAATAAATATAAAGACTGAATAGGGTAGAAATTAATATTGAATTGTATTGTTTAGACTTGGTGTATAGAGGACAAACTATTTCAAAATAAAGTTTTGTATCAAATCAAGTAATTTAAACAAACTAGGATAAGAGTCAGCACTTTTTGAATGTCAAAATTATTTACATAACACAGTCCTCCAAAACGCCCGCCCTTCACCACTTCCTAGTGCATTGAGTGAGAAGAACTGGCGTAACAAACTCTTTCATAATAATATTTAAACACACAGCTGACAGCAGTCTGTATTATGTTAATTCATAATTTTTCCCGTGCCTGAGTTGAGACTGCGTCTTTTGACGCATAATCTTCTGCCGAGCCTTTACCAAATTTCGTTAGGGGCGGCTTGCGGTCTATCCCATTGCAGCTGAATAAGCATTTCACATAAAGCGTCTGCCTATCTAATCTCCACAACCCAGTTACTGGGTAACATGGTAACCCTTCACATATAATTAATGTTTACAAAAAAAATGTTAAACATTTAAAAAGAGTAACGGTGGAGTTTCTTGCCCATTCTTCTCCATACGAATCTACCTTTTGGAAGGGGCGACTAGAATCAATTATATTTTAATGTAAATGTTGACGTTCAAAACTGCCTTTAAGTACCTATTTAAAATAAATTCTTTGAATTTGACTTTAAGAATGTCATTGTTTGACTTTCAGACTTCTGGCTTTCCGTCGGCGGGGCATCTTGAGTCAGACTATCGCCTCTATGAAAACAACCCATACAAACACTCTCATATATGTTTACTCGTACCAAATTAAAGTTCTACAATGTACTGAAAAAACTGTTTTGACAGGAGTCAAAACAAAACTGTTATGTCTACCCTTCTACCAGAATGTTTTACAAATCCAAATCTAAAACTTTCGTCGTCGTCTCGACTGAACAAACTTTTTCAAATTAAACAATTATTGACGGTAGGTACTTCTTGTCCTTTAAAGATTATTTTTAAAGACTAGTGGTGCCCGTGGCTTCGCCTGTGTGAATATTGAAAATTATCCCACAGGAACGAGCTACTGCGTAAGACAAATCATAGCGTATGCTAATCCTTGTAAAATCAGCTATATGCTAGAGACAGTCCTGTTAAAATCGGTCCAGCCGAAACAATCAGACAGACAGACATATTTTTTTTTTTTCAAATTATTTTTTGTTATGTGTAATTTATTATTTTAGCTGTAATTTTATATTACAAACAGACACATCAATTTTATTTCTTTGCATTTGTAGTATTTGTAAAGACACAAATTGCTGATAAAATCACTATCGTGAACTGAAGAAACGTATGGGTTTCTTTCATAACCTTATCAGTGTTGCGAATTGCAATTTTCCTGTAACTTAAAACCGATATAATTTTTGCAAATGTTACGTAAATATTTATGTTGCATCATTTGCAAGCTGAAACTGAAACTGTAGGTAGTGCAAGTGTTGACTTTAATAAAGAACACGTGAATCAAGTGTCTTCCCCTCAACTTACAGCTAATAATAAAGAAGGTTCCGCGTAGTGCCGGACGTAAAAGAATAGCACCATCCCATTCCTTCCCGTGGGTGTCGTAGAAGGCGACTAAGGGACTTACTAGAGAACGGGCAGCAGCTTTCTCTACACATTTTACCACCATACTGCGATCACCAACCCGCCTGCCAAGCTTGGCGATTATGGCAATACCCTCCCCGTTTGGAGGAGGCCTATGTCCAGCCGTGGACGTCTTCGGCTGAAATGATGATTCAGAAATGATGATGAATAAGAAAGACATAATTTCACGAGACGATTTCTTAGTTTTATTGTTACTTAGCAGTTTAAGTTATATTTAAATTACTCATTAGCTAACAGGCTAAATTGTAATGTGAATAAAGTATCATCTATTGTGATATTTTATGAAGAAAAACATAATTTAAAAAAATCATTTGCACGTGTCTATTCTAAAATATTGACCCCTTATTTATAAACGATGCTTAAAATTAAGAGATGTTTAAACGTTAAAAATGTATGGTTAAACAGACGCTAATCATTACTTAACTTTAAGTAGCGTTTATAAATATGGGGGTGAATGCCTGGTAATGGTCGCGACTTACAAGTTGTAGGTCGTACTTTGTGTATATATTATCACATCCCCATTGCTCTCAAAACGGTGAAGGAAAACATCGTAAGGAAACCGGTATATCCTAGAACCAAAAATTCGAAGACATGTCACATCCACCCACACTGGGCCACTCACCGTTTTGAGAGCAGTGGTGATGAAACAATTTACATCAAGTAAAGCGCCTGTTTGGATTCAAACCTACGACCTAAGTACCTAAATCGCGGTCGTTCCGCTGGGCCACCACTGGTAACCTAACCATTACTTTAAACTTGAGCCCTCTCTGCCTTCAAAGCAAATTTTCATTTGTTTTTCTGTGACACCCCGATCAAGCACGCCATCACGGATTTTCCCCAAATGTAGAACGACGTTTTTTCGAGAATTCAATACAGACTCCTCATAAGAATACCCCTCTGTTTGTTCTTTGATGTGACGATATGATCTTGTTTTTTCCGTTACTCTACAAATATCTTGACGTATCCGTAAGTAGGTGAAATTGCCTCGTTTAAGCGCAGGGGAAGTTCTCAAAACCCCTGTTTCTGAGTTATTGGAAGGTATCTTTATGGTATTTTTCCTCATGAGGTGATGTTTGAGTGACAATTTGGAATTGTGTTGATAGGAGTGCTTCGCTTAGTTGTTTTTTTTTAGGGTTTTCTTACCCAAAGGATAAAACGGGACCCTATATTACTAAGACTCCGCTGTGCGTCCGTCTGTCTGTCTGTCAATCTGTCACCAGGCTGTATCTCATGAACAGTGATAGTTAAAAAGTTGAATTTTCACAGATTATGCAGATTATTTCTGTTGCCGCTATAACACTCAACTAAAAAACTGAATAAAATAAATATTTAAGGGGGCTCCCATACAAATGATTGTTTTGGCGTTTTTATAGAAAATGATACGGAACCTTTCGTGCGCGAGTCCGACTCGCACTTGGACGGTTTTTTGGTTTGAGTGACCACAAGCGCGGTTCGATTCCTTAGTTGGGAAAAATACTTTTCATTAGGGTTGGGTGACTGCTAATCATCATCATAGCTCAGAGACTTATTACTACTTTTGCTCAGCAGTGGGACGTTACGACTTCCCTTCCACTCTCTTTCCACCTCATGAATATACATACAGGGTCAAATTAAATTAGCCATGTGTAGGGAATGCAATCTCGTTCTCGCGAGATCTTGGCCTTTTTAGTGAGATTGATCTCGGACGAAAATAGGGCGAGATCTCGCGAGTTTAACGAGATTGTACTCGAACATAAAAACGTCTTATTCGAAGCGTGGATTGACACAGACGGAGTTGCGATCCGTCGGTTTCGTTCGGTGCGCGGGAGGCGGCGGCCTGAGGTAGCGGTCGCGGTAAAAGAGAGTTTTTTTTTTTATAGAGGGAGTTTTTCTACTTAGAAGTTTATAAAACAAATATAGACAGATCGTCAAACAATGTTTGATGCATAAAAGTCTTTAAAAAAATCGTGAAAATATTTTTTTTGTAACTTTATAATACTCATAATTTTTATTTTCCTCATCATCCGCCTAGCCTTTTCCCAACTATGTTGGAGTCGGCTTCCAGTCTAACCGGATGCAGCTGAATACCAGTATTTTACATGGAGCGACTGCCTATCTGACCTCCACAACCCAGTTACTGGGTAATACGATACCCCTTGTTAAGACTGGTTGTCAGACTTTCGGGCTTCTGACGACCCGTAACGACTGTCAAAGATCCACAAATGACAGCCGGGACCAACGGCTTAACGTGCTTTCCGATGCACGGAGGGGTCTTGATATGTAAAGATGGTCACCCATCCACGGACCAACCGCGGCAAGCGTAGCTTAACCTGATCGATCGACCCGCGCAGCTATTGTAACTTAGCCACAAGGCACTTAGGCACCTCCTAATTTGTTCAAATATTGTGATTATTTGCAAAAAAAAAAAACACAAAACTGCCAATCTCGCGAGGTCTCGCAGTATTGTTATTCATAAACTCGCGGGATCTCACTTGAGCCCCAATCTCGCGAGATTTGCATTCCCTACCCACGTGTTGGATGTCGATATTGAAAAGTAAAGATCCAAAAAAATATCTAAGTTCCACGAAAACTCACAAAACCAGCTGACCGATAACGGTCATTGACCTTCGCCCATCAATCATGTTTTTTCCAATTAGTTTTCGATAGCGATACACGTGACTAAGTACCGCCAGCTAATTTAAATTGACCCTGTATAGTCACGCCGACAAGCCGGTGAAATGAAAACTTGAAATAAAAATGTTTTTTGGGGGACACTGCTTAAAGTGGGGATGTCTTTATCGTCTACCCCATGGTCCACACCATGGGGTAGACGATAAAAACATCCCCACTTGTCGTTCGATAGGTGTATCAAAAATATTGCGTGTTTAATAGGTATGCTATTTTTTGTTAGACTCAACTGTGTGTCCGCCAGCTAAATAGTTGTTATTGGTGAATACATACAGGATAAGTTTTTATCCAGTGCGCTAACTGTAACCATAAATTCAGCTAATCATTCTAGACTCCCCAGCGCAAAAATTCTTCGTCAATTAAACAAAACGTCGGTTGACGGCACGGTTGGCGATTGACTTCTGCGCTGCGTGTCGCAGGTTCGATTCCCGCACGGAACAAATAAATTATTTGTCTGATCTACAAGTGAGTTTAAATGTTTGTAAACGCACCCACAATAAAGGAGAAATTCCAAGTGTAGGGCCAAGTAAAAAAAAAATCTGCTGTTTCACAGAATAGTGCGATACCTACGCGGTCAAAATGTATGGACATCATTTTTTTTTTTTTTTTTTTTTCTGACGAAAATTTTCTGCGCTTCATGGTTACAGTTTGCGCACTGGATAAATACTTATCCTATATATTAAATAAATGAAAAAATCACGGCAATAGTATAGTTTAATAGTAGTGTAGCATAGTGAGTACTGTTTTAGTTTTTTCTCTTATCTGTGTTTAATTATCGTATTGTACTGTAGTATGTTTGTCACATTCCTGTGCAAGTACAATAAATAATTTTTCTTTCTTTCTTTATACAGGGTCGTGGGCATTTAGGATCCGGAACGCGGTCCTGGATACCACCTTTAAACACAATAATTAAATTTAGTAGTCTTATAAATTATAACGAAGTTAAAAGGAAAACTATCACGGCTATAGTGGGCTTAACAAGTTACCAAGCAATATTCGACCAACCTACATTTGCAGTTGGATTGTATCGGAGAATATGTTTTTCAACTACAATGTTAAGTTTGTTCTTGGGATAAATTCATCCCAATTACCGAACCATACATTTCATTTCTAGAAGAAGTAGAGTATTTCTGATTTCAGAGAGAGAAAATAAAGAGTACAGGATAATAAAAAGGGTACCTACTTATTGACAGGCCTGCACTGTCCTCTCATACCTATCTATTATCACTGTAATTTGAAAACATCGTAAAAGCCAATTATTTTTAAAAGAGTATAACCGTGGAGTTTCTTGCCGGCTCTTCTCCATAGGAAGCGAAAAATTGGAACCGTGCAGCTTCTGACGTTTCTTAAGAACCTACCCATGCAGGTTTATGTTTTTTTTTTGTTTACCTATACCTACCTACCATTTATTAATTTTTTGAATGTATTTACCAGCACTTTTTGCGGTATATAACATAGGTATTTTATTATTTTACAAGAATTGTAGGACTCCAAACATCCATAATTAATCTACGTTAATATAAGTTAAGGAGCTTATTTTAATCAATTTTTATGAAGCCCTATTCCTTTTTTCTTGCCACTTGTCATATTCATGACCAGAAATGATAGTCAAGTCTTATACTGGAAAATATAGCAGAAAAACGAAATCATTGCCTCAAAATAGTCAGTTTGTGTAAAAAGAGAATTTTAGCGTACTCTATAGCGTTATAAATTATAAAGTACCTACATCTACAAGAAAAATAGTACAATACCTACTCTATTTTAGAGTAGGTACGGCTGGCAACCCTATCTGACATGCACTTGGCCGGTTTTTTAAACTATTTTTGGAGTCGGCTTCCATCAGTTCAAACTGATGCAGCAAGTGCGAATGTGCAATGTTAAAAACGCAACTAGCGAAATGAGGTCGCATATAGGTACAATACATACAACTCTGCCCGACCCTGAGAGAAATATACGCGTGATATTTAGTGATATAATGCATCCTATTACTCATTCACAAACAACACAACTGTTTTACGGTCGTACTGTATAATTGTGAGAACAAGTTCTAACAAAGCAGCGACGGCAAAAAGTCGTCTAATCCTACAATCGTTGTTGATTTTATGTTGAAACGGGTTTTTCCCATCCCGCGGCACGATTACGTTCGATTGCGATAACATTATTGTGCAGACACGTATTTCTGCCGTGCGTGTTCCCTCCGAGCTCCGTCACAATCGTAAATTAACCGTTCGTGAACTGGCGTGACCTCGTCCCTCTCCCCTCGGCCCGCCTGCGCGCGCTCGCCGTTCGTTAGTAATACAGTGACGCTTGCGCGAGAAAGACACGCGACGTTAAACAAGATGGCGGAAAACGTGGAAATAACAGCAGAAGTGTTAATTCCTCTCGTGCAACAAAAACCCGTTTTATGGAATAAGAACTCGGAGGATTTCAAAGATAAAGCCGTCAGAACAGCCGCTTGGCGAGAGATTTGCAGCGTTTTTAGACCAGACTTCAAGAAATTGCCGCAAAAAGAGATGAAAGAGTTTGGTAAGATTTCAAATCTACTATTTATAGAATTTGAAGTTGTGTTTTTCAAAAATACTACCACAATTTAAGAAAATATACTAATAGTCAGCAATTTTAAGTCGACGTAAAATTATCGCGGAGAGATTTTATCGCGCACTTAATTTTCAACTCTAGGTGTTAAACCGAAGGTTGAGAATCCAACGAAGAGCGTCGAAAAAACAAACACTTCGATTTCTACTCTCGACGCTGAAGCCGTGCGCAATAAAAACTCGCCGCGATTTTAGTACATCCGTGGGAACGTATACGTTGTATAATCGTATCGTGACTCGTGACTGCCGTTGAGGGCCAAACAAAAGAAGCCATAGACAAAATGTATTCGTCTCGGTTACTCGTACTAGAGGATGCAATAAGCGTGTCCTTATTATTATTATTTGGGTCTTGTCTATGCTAAACTCCATCTAGAATTGTTTAATCCTCTCACTATTGTCAAAAACTGACATTCAAAAATTCCACAGATTAAAAATACTGGGTTGATAGAATTCTTTCAGAGAGAAGTAAAATAATTTTTTTTTTGTTTTTTTTTTTGCAGTTAAAGCCGTGTCTACAAAATGGGTGTACGTACGGGATGCATATATAAGATCATATAAGAAAAAGATGATACCCGGTATAAAGAAATCAAAACCATACGTTTATACGAATTTACTGAGTTTCATAACGGACGTGGATTCTGGGTACATTAACGATACCTTTAATTCGGACAATAGTGATGGTGCAGGACCAGCGAAGCAATTCCGACCGTTCCAACCACCACCAGCTAAAAACTTGAAGATAGAAAATGTTAGAACGGTAGAAGAAAAAGCTACACCATTTGCAGAAGATGAACATCCACACATATCCTTTATGAGAGGAATTATACCATCATTAGCAACATTCGATGAGGACGAAAATTTGGAGTTCCAGGCCGGAGTGGTAGAACTGATTCAGAAGATAAGACGAAAACGCCAGGGCCACCAGGAATACCCCTACGACATCAAAGTCTTTAGAACCTGATTTTTTTGTTCGCTTATCCATTTGTTGTTAAAAGTACTATTTATATTTTTTTATTCATAAAAGAAGTATTCATTCAATTAAGTAATCCTCTGATGTAGTAAAAAGTATTACATAGCTAAGGAAGCACCTAACATGGACCTTGTGTGTCGACATTCACTCGCACGTAATTAAATCGGGGCCGGCATTTTTCGCGCAGTGAATTTTCAACTCTCGGTGTTGAGCAGTGCGTTGAGAATCCAATACAGTGCAGCGCGACTGAGTCTCAGCGCGTCGAATAAATAAAAACACAGTGTTCGATTTTCGACTCACGCCGCTCGCTCAGCGATGCGTTGAAGATCCCAACGCGGTTTTATTACGTCCGTATTAATGTGGAACAAGAACGCAGCACTGTTTGCAATATGAAATGTAAATTAATTTTCATTTCAAATAAATCTATACATTTATCTCTATTTATTATCTTTTAATTATGGTTAAATAAATAAATAATTATGTAGATACTTAAGTGAGTAAGTAGTTGTTATTTCTAAACACACTAGTTATATACTAAATTATATAAGGATAATTTGTACATGAAATGTATTTACTTTCATCTTCCGAAAAAACATGCAGTGTTCAAAAGGATTTAAAAAATCGTATCATTTGTATATTTTTGTTAGTCATATAAATTAGTATCTAGTGTAAATAATAAATTGTATTAAATATTGTATTTAGGATAAGCATTTCATTGTTTATGAAATAAATTTTATACTAATAAAAAACAAAACAGTTTATTTAAAAATACCTATAGGTATTGAGTTATTTAAGTTACGGTATTTTGTTACACCCGAATTAGAATATTGCGTTAAAAGCAAATAATACAATGACCAAAACTTATTTTTTTAAGCTAACTAATTATTTAGAAAATTGCGTTACGTATTTAAAATTGAGTCTTTTTCCCATAAAGTAAAATTTAATTTTTCATTGGTTCAAGCGGCGGTCAGTCTGGCAAAATGTGTATTTTTTGAGTTATATTAAAACTTAAAAGTCACTGACACATATACCTAAGTCCCATACGTAGTCCACTATGAACTGGCTATTTTTAGGACTGTGTAATTCTTCTGTTATCTCCGCCCTACAAGGGTATATTTTAATACACATGGCAATAGATGGTTAAATTAGCTGTGTAATAGCAGTTTATTTTTGTGTCTTTTATTTCAGCCGGAAGACGTCCACTAATGTACATAGGCCTCTCCCAACCCAATATGGGGGGGCTTGCCATAATCGCCATGCTTGGCAGGCGGGTTGGCGATCGCAGTGTGGTGATAAAATGCATAGAGAACGCTGCTGCCCATTCTCTAGTAAGTCCCTTAGTCGCCTCCAATGACACCCACGGGAAGAGATGGGATGGTGCTATTCTTTACGTCCGGCACCACACGGTATTGGTCTTGGGCAAGGGAAAAGAGATACACAAAAATAACATCGCGCCTGTAATCCCTAAAGGTTTAGGCAGAGGTGTACCACAAATACACCCACATTTCGCTAGTTATGTTTAAGCCCCAAATAAAAAGCGAGCCTATTGCCATCAACCAGGCACCAATGACACTGACACCGAGAATTTCCAAAAGGAAAAACCCAATAACACTGCTTGACCGGGAATTGAAACCAAGACCACATCCTCAGCAATAGCGCTTGGCACCACTAGACCAACGAGGCAGTTTCGAGGTATTTTGAACTCTCTGTGTTGAAGCGAGCATCGAGATTCCAACGGAGTGAATCCTAGCGTGTCGAAAATACACACTGTTCGATTTTCAACTCTAAGTCGCTAAACCGTGCGCTGAAAATTCAGTGCGCGTAAGAACCCCGCCGCGGTTTTATTAGGTACGCCCTTGCAATACCGAATAGGCTCCGAAACTACTGAACCGATTTGAAAAATTCTTTCACTGTTGGGAAGGAATAATATCCCCGGGTGACATAGGCTATATTTCATCCCCGTATTCCCACGGGAACGGGAACTACGCGGGTGAAACTGCGGGGTTATGCTAGTGGTTAATAAAAAGTTAAATTAGACATTTTAAAGCCCCCGACCCAAACGAAAACTCTAAAAAGTAAAAAATAAATATTTATTAGCCTTTTAAGTTGTAGGTAATATTTTGATCAAGGCGTTGTCAAGTCGGGGGACGGCTAATGTTAATGCTAGGCCTCCTCTGTTTGGCGTTTTCAATGACCGTCTCCCGACTTGACAACGCCTTGATTAAAATATTACCTTAAAAAAGCTTAATTTATTTTTTAAGGCTTTTTTTATTTAACTTTTATTTCCTGCTTTTTAAACTTAATGTTTCGCTTTAATCTGCGCAGCTTTGCGTATGTTTCCCACAGTGAAGTTTGTTACTCATTTCTCCTCGTTCCTCGTCCTGATCACAATTTATCCATAACCTATCCATTGAGACCTTTTCAATGAGCCCAAACACGATACGTCTGCTGTTTGTTAATAAGTAACTTGGGTATCCTGGAAATTCCAGGTCAACACCTGGAATTTCCAGGATACCCAAGTTACTTACTAACAGTTGGGTTGGAGCAACCTCCAGCATCAGTTCAAGGTTACTTTGTTCGTCTAATATCATTGAAATAATAGAATACGAAATTTCGACTTCATCAGACCCGTGGAAGATGCTCAAATCCCTTCATCAACCAGAAAAGAGCTGATAATCTTCAAACGGCTGAATCAGATTTTGATGAAACATGTCTAAGAACACTCCCGACTAATTCACCTTTCAAACAAAAAAAAACATAATCAAAATCGGTTCATCCGTTCGGGAGCTCCGTTGCCTCACACACACACACACACACAGACACGTCAAACTTATAACACCCCGTCGTTTTTGCGTCGGGGGTTAAAAATAGTAACTTTTGTAAAATATTGGCAAAATGTGTTTATTGATCAATTGCTAGTTTATCCAACGGTCATCTGCCTAGCCTTTCCCAACTACATATGTCGGGGTCGGCTTCCAGTCTAACCGGATGCAGCTGAATACCCTTATTTTATTTTACACTGGCTTCCGCCCGCGGGTTCACCCGCGTGGAAGTCAAAAATTCTAACACTACAGACAATAAGTTTGTGTCAGATTTGGTTGTCAATCACCCACTTTAACGTTCCGTTTTCGCTTTTAGGTTGGTAGAAACTTATTTTGTAATGTTCTCGAAAAATAATAGGTATGCATTAGGTACCTTTTAATAAGAGTGGTAGATAGCGTTATGGTCGGGGACCCAAGCCAGTTTTAACCATTTTTACCCCCCCCCCCCCCCCAACTCCTGCCAAACGATACTAGATCCAACCCGTCTTCAGTTTTAATCCTTTGACGAGTAACCTCTACAAAACCTACGTCAAAAAAGACCTTCCGTTTTGGTTACGTTCACTCGTTCACTCACTAAGGCTAATCAGTATCATTCATCAATCTCCTGCCCGTATCCTAACACTATTGGAATTTTGGAATAGGCGCAACATGTATTTTTTTAACCGACTTCAAAAAGAAGGATGTTATCAATTCGACATGTTTGTTTTTATTTTTTATGTTATGTAAGTTCGGGCATAACTCCGTCATATACAAACGGACTTATTATTTTTTTATTCGAAAGGGGTTTATTCCGAAATGGTCCCATTTAAATTTCATAATTATAGATCTGATGATGCGTTTCGGAAGCAGACAACGGAACTCTTCAAAAATTTACAGCAGATTAACCGCGATTGCTGCTATCGAATAAATATGCATTGTTTTGACCCCAAGGATGACGAAATTTCGATTGATGTGGGGAGAATACTATAAATAAAAAGTAAAAAATAAAACTTTTTCCAAAAAATAAAAACAACCGACTTCCAGACTGACTTTGGATATGTACCTATTTAAATTTTTTGTCATCGTTTTCCGAAATTACCACACCGTGCACTGGCAATATTATACATATTAAATACATTATTTAGTTATCTTATTTATAATTCAATATATATATTTATTTATTATTTCAATATACATATTTTATAGTTTATTTTTTTATTATTGTTCCTCTCATCCACAGCACCTGCCGTCTAATCTCTTCACCACCCTTGGTTGACTGGTAGAGAATGCCTAAGTCATTAATTCCGCCTTTGTACCTTTTTTGTGTGCGAGAAGTTTAAATAATTAAATAGGTATTGAAAAGCGCTAAAGCGTAATAAATTAATAATATACGCTGAATACGTAACACACTATCAATTACGATCTGAATCATTTTGAAGTTAATTGCTAGTCCACTGCTTCTTATATTCAAAAAAAATGTCTGCTCAACCACGTGAATAACGCAATTAATGTTGTTGAACTGTCAAACTGAAACCCATCGCTGGTGTGTTACGCAAATGCCTCAAAGTTGACAATGGTTAATTTAATAAATTGTTATACGGTTTGAGTACGGATCAAAAAACGGGATTCTTTTCATGTGTCTTTGCCTCGAAGATAATCCTCCTCTCCTAATAATTTTCTAGCATTTAGTAAACAATTACGAAACCATCGCTCAACAGATATAATCTTCATCAAGCTCAAATTTCTTGGTTGGTCTACCCTCCTTTTAAGAGAAACTAAAACTAAACATAAAGCATTAAGTGATAAATAGTCCCTAAAAACAAAAGGAAATTCAACGCATTACTTTCCAAATAATTTAAAAACAGAACTAATGGAAGTTCTAAATTCGAACGACAATGGATGCGCACGAGTCACAATTGCGTTCTATTTCTGTGTGCAAGCGTATATCCGGGCGATTGTTTACGAGACGGGGGTGGCTAGGGTTGTGCAGTGTCGAATATCCGCAGCTGGCGGATAGGGATGTATTGATATAATTATTGGCGGATATTTTGTGTAACCTAGTTATTGTGAAGAGGTGAGAGGTCGTAGTGTCGGTTAGAGTTTAGGGTTAATTTAAGAACAATTTTCCAAATTCATCTGCCTAGCCTTTTTGCAACTATGTTGGGGTCGCCTTCCAGTCTAAATGGCTGCAGCTGAAGCAGCCTTTACATGGAGCTACTGCCTATCTGACCTCCACAAGTCCACAACCCATTTACTGGGTAACCCCTTGGTAATACTGGTTGTTTGTAGTTTTGCACCAAATACAACCCCATTTTTTATGTCCACGTCATCACTGTCCATTCCAAGGTTGCCTGGAAGATATCGCAGAAAGCGATAAGGCCGCCATTCTATGTTTTTAGTGTTTAATGTTTTAGTTTTGTCATGTATATTCTGGTGTAGAATAAAGCGTATTTAAATAAATAAAACTGGTTGTCAGACTTTCGGGTTTCTGACGACCCGTAACGACTGTCAAAGATCCACGAATGACAGCCGGTACCAACGGCTTAACGTACTTTCTTAGGCACGGAGGGGTCTTGGCATGTAAATATGGTCCACAGACGATCTAACAATTTTTCGGATAACTCGTAACATAAACGTGTTGCAAGCGGCTTACCAACATACCAAACACTACCATTCCAGCACATATTGCAATTTTCTAAATTTTGCTGTCCTGGTTTTTAATTTTTGTCCTAGTTATAGTCGTGTTAGTATTACTTGTTGTATCATTAAATTACTTTTTCTTACATGCTACGGACAGTGATGATAACTTTCTATACTTTTATAGAGTCGCGATTTTGTTTTTATATTTATAACGTTTTAATATAATTAATTGCCTACGTTAAACTGATATTATTATACTTACATCTGATCTAAACACGTCAATTACTACATTTCGACACGACATAGGTAATAATAATATTGGTATCACCACAATATCAATAAGCCTGACATTGTGGTGCTAGATCGCCGAGAGCGTCGTGCAATGATTGTTTATATCGCTGTCCCTCATGACGAGAATCTCGTGAAAGCTGAGCAAGATAAGAAAATCAAGTATCTTGACTTAGCTCACGAGGTTGTCGACATGTGGGACGTGGACTCAGCCATCATTGTACCGATAATCATTGCAGTAAATGGCCTAATAGCGAAGAGCCTCGACCAACACCTCAGGAGGCTCTCATTGCGCGGCTTGATTCAGAATGAACAGACATCTTCTGGGCACACTTGTTCCATTGTAGACCTCAATTGCTTTCCATTTCATCAGGCAAGATAGATTTCAAGAGCAGGCAGGCAACAAAAACAGGGAAAAAGTGGTCACCTCGCTATTAAATCTTCAAAATAATGAATTATGGGTTACCTGCAAAAAGTCAATGGTTTGCAATAAGTAACTGAGCCTTTTGTCTGGCTGTGTGTGGCTATTTTGGCTGTGGAAGACCCCGTAGAAGATGGCGTGACGAGATGGAGAAAACACACGACCAGTGGTCCACTTTAGCCCTAAATCGAAAGACCTGGGAGACATAGGGGCTTTTGCCCAAAAGTGGGGTGATTCGGGCTAACAGTAAAAGACTGTGAGCCTAAGTCTGTGTATATTGTGATTTATCAAGCACGTCAAAATTCCGAAACTCGTCCACAATTTACGTTGCTTAACTTTAGTACAATTAACGGATCGTGTTCGAATCACAATAAGTACTCCGCTCCACTACAAATATAGCAGACGTGGCTCAAAAGACTGCCCAACGTAAATGTGACTAGGCAGGACAAGTCTGTCGCATAACAAACCGGACAAATTGTGGGCATGTCGGGACTAACTGGACAGCTAGTCCCAACATCTCCTTGAAACTGAAAGAAGGACCCGCGGGTTCGTGAAGGATAGAAGCCACGTTCCCCAGGCCCACGAGTGAGACAGCGCAGTTAAAAGCAAAAAAAAACAAAATTAACAAATGGTTCTACGCAGTACCCACTTCCCCAGATCCCCTTTGTCTATAAATAACAAAAATCATTACAAAAATATCATTAAACCCATATGTTAAGTATTTGCGCACGCGACTTCGAGTAGGGTGAGTGGCCCCATTCATGTCCTCGTAATTAGGGTTCCGCATTGACCAAAACAATTTATTATCGTGCACCTGGGGTTCCGTTTGATAAATTGTTGTATTGTAATTAGTTTTAATGATTAACTAAACGTGTAGGATCGGGTGTAAATGATAGGGTCGCGTGGTTATTTTGTTGAATGGGTGATTGTGGTTATTAAAGTTTTCGTCAGCTGCTGTGTGCTAAAATTGAATGGGTTTTTGCTTTTCTGGTGTTTGTAGGCGGGTGCAAGCAAGGGTAGGTAATTAATTATTTCAACACACGTTCCAATAGTTGTAAAAATATGTTTCTTTCATCTGAGAAGTAGACATTTTTTAAACGTATTTTATTTTTGACTAGCTATGCCCGTGACTTTATTCATGTCGGAAAACAAATTGTATTGCATGGGTTACATGTTTTTGCGGAACCCGCCTTGCCTAAGTCACTGTTTATAACATCAGCTATCAGCAAACGTCTCGTCTAAATCGGTCCAACCGTTCCGGAGATTCAGACAGATAAACAATATGAAAAAAAAAAATGTTACAAGTATCGTGATGTACATTTAGTAAAAGCTGTTATTTTGACATTACAATTTACAAACAGACACTAAAATATTATTTATTTGTACAAATGAAGGACTTCATTTACGAGGATTAGCTAATAATCTTCAAACAATAATTGTACTCTACATGTTTATGCTACACACATTCATTACCAATATTATTAGGTCATTATGTCTTAGTTATTACTTACCAGTTAATGCATGTTCACATCAGCAAGGTGTAATTAATTAGGGATATTCACGATAATCCCTACCCTACATACATGTAGATGCTAAAGACGTAGTAGGTACATCCATGGTACATATTATGCTAGGGATTATGAACTTGAACAAACTGGCATTTTTTGGCTGGTTGACCTGCTGGCGTCTGTACTACCAGGGATAAATAAATGTCTTACGTCGCATCGGCTACGTCCTATCAGGGGCCTAAGTCTACTAATTTATAAACGTCACAATGGTCTCTCAATGGTAAGTTTTTGACAGATTTGCCATACAAAAACTGTCAAAAACACACCAATGAGAGACCATTGTAACGTTTATAAATTAGTAGACTTAGGCCCCTGGTCACCTACCTGTGTGCCTTTCATCGAAATTCGTGAGGTATTTTATTGTTTTATAATTTTAAATAATTGTAATCAAATGAATTTTAACGTAATGACTTTACTTGTGAATGTGCTGTTACTTTAATTTATAATTTTCTATTAACTTTAATTTATTAATTCAGTTGTAATGCAATGTTTTTATATGTAATATTTTAATGTACTCGTACTTATTATTATGTAATCCTTATTTATATTTCCATGTAATTTGTACTGCTTAATATGGGGATAATTTCCTCAAATAGATGATTATTTAATTTAATTTTATAACTTTGATTAACACATGGGATACTTTAAATTCTGGTAGTATATTCACATGTGATATTTTCCAACATCCAAATCTAATCCAATCAAAGCTAGTAAAGTATTTTTATTTAAGTAAGGTTATAATTATTGAAGACTAACTTTTGCCAGTGGGTTCGCCCGCGTGGAGGTCGAAAAGCGGTTATCCCTAGGGAACATAGGTAAAAAGTATCCTATATGTTATTCCAGGTTATAAACTATCTGTGTGCCAAATTACATCCAAATCAGTTCAGCCGTTTTTGCGTGACTGAGTAACAAAACACCTAAACATACAAACTTTTACATTTATAATATTAAAGTAGGATACATCAAAGGAGATCAAGAAATAATCTTCCTAAGGGTCAGGGGTGACGATGGCAAATAAATCTATAAGGTGATAATATAGATAATACTGACAACTGACTAACACATACTAGGGGTCAAAGAGAAGGGGAGATAGTCATTATTACTTTTAGATAGTTTTATGGCGCTAGTTATGTGGGACTTCGGGTGTGTTCGGGAAAAATCGGGAGGTGTTCGTGTTGATTTCTGGGAAATGTTTCTTTTCTGAGAACAATGTTGTTTATTTTTGTAGTATTTCTTAAATTTTATTGTGGTTTTTGCCACAGTTTTCTGTGATGCGAATTTTATAGGTATAACTAAGTACACACGGCTACACTCAAGCTATTACACATTTCCAGTTCACCCTGATCTCGTACTGTAAGGAAATATATAATGTGAGATCAGCTTATACTGTAAATGTATATATTATCGATCGCTTTACGAGGCGCGAGACAAAGCGGACGTGTGTTTTGTGTTGATTATAATGAAATAAACAATAACTACAAATAAATATAATTTTTTGCGACGTCAGTGTAAAAGTAAAGTGTGTCGCGTGTGATTTGTTGATTTCTTACTGACTTACATTGTGCAAAATGAACTAAATATTTTTATAAACAATAGAAAAAGTGGTTTTGTTAGTATGTCGAACCCAGGTTCGAGCCCGTTTGGTCGAAGCCAATTACTTCGGCGTAGTCCTCCACCGACGCCTACTGAACCGGTACCCCCGAGCGACCCAAATCCACCAGCACCCAAGGAGAATGAACTACCGAGTGAAGTTATTAGTACTCCAGAGATCCAGAGATGGATGGGATCTATAGATGCCATCCTCAACGAAGTTTGCAGTATTGTCGGTGAAGGGAAAATGAACTCAGACCAGAAGCTTCGTGTTTCCACCCTTTGCAGAAAGGTCTCGAGTGGGACTTCTCAAATGGCCGTCTTATACCAATCGTTGAAGCAGAAAACGATTGTAGCCCATACCACAATCCAGCACCTACAGGATCACCAGAATGTTGTGCACTCTCTCCAGCAGTTCAAAGAGGTCGTAGAGACAAAGATGAATAATTCGGAAAATTCGTCTTATGCAAACATGGTGAAGAAAGGTTCCGATAACTTCGTCCGTCCTGCAAATTTGAGCTCAGTTGCCATCTACCCCAGCGACAAGACCCAAACAAGTGACGACACCAAGTCACTTGTACAAAAGATAATCTCCCCCGAGCAACTAAAGCTTCATGTCCGTGGCCTGAGAAAAGTAAAAAATGGCGGCGTTTTGATTAGCACAGAAAATAAAGGCGATATTGAGAAACTTAAGAATTCGGAAAAGTTAGTGTCATCGGGCCTTACAATAGAAGAACCTTCTAAACGCCGCCCGAGGGTTGCTGTTATTGGTGTCCCCATTACCCTAACAGAGCAGGAGGTATTTGAGTGCATTTTCGAGCAAAACCTCTCAGATAAGTTTCCCAATTTAACTCGTGAGTCCTTCGTTGCGAGTATCAAACTGAGCCATAAATCGGGTAAAAAAGACCTTCCTACCTGTAATTACATTATAGAACTACCCGCTAGCATTAGAAAAATGTTAGTTAATCAAAGCCGAATTTTTATTAATTGGACATCATGCCCTGTGAGAGATTTCACGATAGTCACTAGGTGCTTCAATTGCCAGCAGTTCGGACATGCAGCCAAGTTTTGCCGAGAAACTAGTCCTATTTGCAACCACTGTGGTGAGACTGGACACTCGTTCAAGGAATGCAGCAGCAAATCTTCTCCCCCTCAATGTGCGACGTGCAAACGATTCAAGAGGAAATGTGACCATCCAACTGGTGACGTAAGTTGCCCGGCGCGCATATATGCTGAGAGGAACTATATTAACTCAATAGATTATGAAGGCGCCTAAGAGCGCCGCCGTATTCTTGTATTTAGTAAGCACTCAATCAGGTAGTTTTTCTTTTATTTAATTTATATTTTCAGTTAGTTTGTAACGGTCATGACAAATCAGCTTATTTGTGATCTAGATATTTTTTCTGTATCTGAATCTAAAATGTGTAATGTTGAGGACTGTAAACACCTTCTTCCTTCTAGTGTCAAAACGTTAACCCTGCTCACACAGAATATTCGCAGCATTAATCGAAACATGGACGGCTTTGAAGTGTTATTACAGAATCTTGATATATGCTGTGATGTTATCGTCCTAACAGAATGTTGGTTGTCAAAAAAGACGGTCAACTTACCATCTCTTGACGGTTATTATTCATACAAAACCGAGAGAAACATAAACCAAAACGATGGAGTAGTAGTATATATCAAAAATAATCTAAGTGCAATCAAAGAAGAACCGGTATCACAAGATAGTAATTGCTTAATCATTAAAATTAGTCCCGATACAGTACTCATGGCTATTTATAGGCCTCCTTCACAAAATATAGTCAGATTTCTAGACTCACTCGACACAAACTTAAAATCCTTATCATCTTTTAAAAACATCGTACTTTTGGGTGATATTAACATTAACATTGCTTCTGAGAAAATAGATACCCATGTACATGATTATCTGAATATTTGCTCATTTCATGGACTACTACCAGCTCACTATTACCCCACGCATCAAAGCGGTTCATGCTTAGACCACATTATTCTAAAATCCAAAAATCCATCGAAAACATTGGTTACTAATTCTTCGCTTACTGATCATCAAGCTGTTTTACTAACATTACAAATAAGTTCACCTAGAAAAAACTGCATGCGTAGCTATACTAAAGTCAACATGACAAACCTCGAAAATGACATACGCGGTATTAATTTTGACCCTGTTTATAATTCAAACGATGCAAATAATTCTTTAAAGTATTTCATAGATTCATTACAATTATCAATAAGCAAAAACACATTTACTCAGACTATGCCCAGAAAGTACAGTTGTATCAAACCCTGGATCACACCCGGTCTAGTTCGTTGTATAAGACATAGAGACAAACTTCACCTAAAATTTAAACTTGCACCTGATAACGAAATAATTTCTGTTACATATAAAAGGTACCGGAACTTCTGCAATAATCTTTTGAAAAAACTAAAAAATCAGTATGATAAAAATGAATTACAAAAGGCGGGAAAAAATAGTAAACTCGTGTGGAAATGTATAAAAACGAATACATTTAGAACGAAAAATTCCGAGCCTCCACTTGATTTACTGTCTTCAGCGATAAATCCATCCGAAGCAATGAATAAAGTGAACAACTTCTTTGCTAACGTTGGTAAAAACCTGGCTGAAAAATCGTTAAATTTTAATACTTTATCCCCTCAAAACACGACTGCGACATCCTCTACATTAAATTCTTTTGTTTTATTAGATACTGACGTTAACGAAGTTGTAAGATTACTATGCGGGTTAAAAGATGTATGTGCTACTGGGTGGGATGAAATACCCAATAATATACTTAAAAGATTTAGATACATACTCGCCCCTCCGCTAACCCACATTTTTCAGCTATGTTTATCTAAAGGAATTTTTCCAAAACTCCTTAAAAAAGCTATGGTCACTCCTGTTTTCAAGTCTGGAGATAAAAACTGTGTGAATAACTACAGACCCATCTCAGTGTTAACGGGACTCTCAAAAGTTTTAGAAAAAATTATTAACTGTAGGCTGATAAAATATCTGGAAGATAGCAAATTACTCTCACATAATCAATTTGGATTTAGGCCCAAAAGATCAACTGGCCAAGCAGTACACAAATTAACTAATTATATTGCTACCAATCTAGATAATGGTATGCACACAATTGGTATCTTTCTAGACCTCGCCAAGGCCTTCGACACTATCTCTTGTACTTTACTTTTGCACAAGCTTGAAACACTAGGGATAAGAGGAGCACAACTTCTACTATTTGCTGATTATCTCAGCGAGCGTCATCAATGTGTAAAAATAGGTCACTATACAAGTTCTGAACTTAAAAATAGTGCTTTTGGAATTCCCCAAGGCAGCATTTTGGGCCCCACATTATTTTTAATCTATATAAATGAACTGTGCAGCCTGGCACTTCCAAATGGTATCATAATGTCATATGCTGATGACACCGCTCTACTCTTCTCAGCTAAATCAAGAGTTGAGGTCTATGAACATGCTCAAAATGGTTTTAACATAGTGTCCGATTGGCTCCATAGTAACATCCTAACATTAAATGCAGATAAAACAAAATACATTTTATTTGCAATGAGAAACACTAACATACCGCTTACTAATCTAAACATTTACGCACATAATTGTAGGACGTCCGCTGACACTGCATGTTCTTGCACCACTTTAGCTAAAGCTGACCACTTCAAATATCTAGGTGTCACCATTGACTCGAATCTAAATTTCCGTAAACATATCGATTTACTTTGTACTAGAGTGCGCAAATTAATATATGTTTTTAAGAATTTACGGAACATAGCCGACTATAAATTAATTAAACAGGTTTATTTAGCTTTGTGTCAATCCATTCTTAGCTATTGCATAACTTCATGGGGTGGTGCAGCAAAAACAATTTTACTCCCTCTAGAGCGTGCTCAAAGAGCAATTCTAAAGGTTGCGACCTTTCGCCCTTTTAGATTTCCTACGCACCAGCTCTACATTGCATGTAATGTACTAACAGTTCGGCAATTATTCTTTCTAAGCATAGTACTTCACCAGCACACTGCACTTCCTTTTGACCCAGTACCTTCCGACAAGAGAAGGAAGGATTTCGTTTGCATAAAGCCTCAAACTAGACATGCGTTTACAAATCGATTTTATGCGTTTTTAGGTCCTTTTCTGTTTAATAGATTTAACAAATTAATGAGCATCTATAGTTTAAGCTATAAAAAATGTAGTACTATGTTATCAGAATACTTAGCGTTACTCAATTACACAGACACAGAAAACCTTCTAGAAATTATGTCATGATGATAATTTATCCCCTCGTAGTTATTTACTTTTGTAGTATTTACATGGGCTTAGTTGTAAGTATTAATGTTTAATTACCAATATGCTTTATCTCGTAGTTATTAATAGATTATTTTTACATAAATTTAATTTTAAATGTTAACGTCCCAATTTAATTGAAATGTAAAGTGATGGTCCGAAACACAGGTTTGAATAAACCTAGTTCGGGTGGGTCGCTACATAACATTCTAATTCCGGAACATTATCACTTGCACTTGTAATAAAATATTTTAGAAATAGTTTATTTTTAGACACAATAATTGTATAGGAAATTTACTACTGTTTACTAAATGTACCCTTTTGTATCCGTTTTTATTAAATAAATTTATTATTATAATTTATTATTATATACCTATAGCGTTATGTGTACCTACAATTTTCTGTCATTTTACTAGGTATTTCAAATCAATCAAATTATTTAGTAGGTACTTTGCAAACATGGGTACTTAATTAGTAAGTAGGTACATACTTAGGTGTTTTATTATAAGTGTCCTCCATGTTCTACCGACTAGGCATGCAATAGTAGGTTTATATCTGTGGCAGGGTAGCGCACGAAATTTCTATTTTCTTAAGTTTTTTGTAAATTACAGGTGTATGTTGAACTCAAATTTGAATAATAGAAATACAGTGAAACCTGGTTAATTGGGATCTCAAGGGACCAAGGATTTTGTACCATTTAAAGAGGTTTTCATTTATCCAGTTTTCCAATTAGACAGGTTTAAAATTTTGTTGTCTCATTTACAGAGGGCCCGCTTATAGAGGTCGAAATGTACCGTTATTCCATTTATAAAGATGAAAATTTTGCGAAAGAAATTCAAATGTTTGTAAACAATCGTGTCGTCGTAACCTGTCCCAACCTGATAAATTGTCTCACTTATAAAGGGAATTGAGCTCCAGAGTCCCAATTATAGAGGTAAACATCGAAAAAATCCTAGAAATCAAATCTCATTTAACCAAGTTCGAAAAGTCCCATTAACAGAGGTATTTCGATGAAAAAGTGCCGGGACCTCATTGTAGTTCTCAATAATAGAGGTTTCTCACTTATCCAGGTCCCACTTAACCAAGTTTCACTGTAAATAAAAAAAGAGCAAGGATTATATTTATTTTTATTTATTTAATTCAAGACTTTGACGGGCTCCCTTAGCTCATCTACCTTAAAATTAATAAGTAGATGTTTGAGTTCAAAAATAGATTATCAATTAGTTATTGATAATCAATAACACATTGTTTAATGAATAACCAACCTTATCACGTTAGTCACGAAGGATCTTTATCTAATTACCATTTTTTGCCCTCGCAGAAAGTTGATCTAGATCAATTACTTTTATCCCCGGATGTAGGCATCCCTGCCTCCGAGACCCTTTCAAAAGGCACTAGCAACTCTACCTACCCTCCTACTTTAAAATTTCCCACGATAAAATTGACTTTACAATATTTGGAAAATGCTTTAAAAGAGGCTGGACGCTTCACTGAGCTACGTTCAAGCGCACTTGAAACTATCCTCTCAACCTCCACAACCAAAAACCAACTTTATTCCTCAAGTGTAAAGTCCTTTTTCGAAATTTCAATCGTCCGTCCACTTCCGACATAAAGGGTGTTGAAAATTGGATGTTATGAAAAAATATATAAGGTTTAGTTTTAATTGTGTTGTCGTGTAAGCTTTTCAACGCTTTTAAAGGCCGTGGTTTAGACAGGATAAGGTTAATTTTAGATTTTCTTATGTTTAGAGAGTATTGAATTTGTAATGGAATCTGCTCATCCTCACTTAGAATGAGGGAATGCTTTTTGCAGTACTTATGCCATTTGCTAAAGACAGGACGGATGGCTTTCTACTACCTACTCTATTTCATCTTCATTTAAGTACCTAATCCATACAGTAAAAACTAGCTAATTGGAGGCCAATGACCATAAGACTACTGGGTGGGTATCGACCTCAGGACAAGCTACTTCTCACATGGACAACTGTAATGTAACCAAAACTACATAAGTGGTCTATAGGAACGTTTTAAAAATTGTGGCTGCCATTTTAGTAGATTGTGGTGACTTACGACTTCCACGCGAACCAAGTCGCGGGCAGAAGCTAGTCTATACAATAAAAATGAAATTAACCGTATCTCTTCGGCTGAACCGATTTTGTTTTAAAATCTATATAGCTACCTATTAAAGCCGAAAAATTTGTCTGTTTTTTATTTTGTTTGTTTAAACACGCTAATCTTTGAAACTACCGGTTATATGTTTTATGTAACATTACGCTACGACCATTAGGACTTCTGCAAAAAGGAAAAAAGACATCGAAGTAATTGTAAGTTTTAGGGCAAAGCGATAGGAAATGACGTCGTGGGGTTGGAAGTCTAAATTTCAGGTTTTCAGAGAAGTCGCGAAGTAAAACTTGAAAAGTGAAAAGAAAATTTTGCAGGCAAGTAGGAAAATTCGGGAAAAATTAGTTTAACCGCACTATTACTCATATATGCATGCTGTTACTGGACAGGTCCATTCAATCTGTGTGGTTCTTTCCTCAAAAGACCGTTTCAGACACCAATCTACATGGTTTTCACATGATCTGACCAAGATCATGTCTGGACTCCAAAAGAGACTGTGACCTTTGAGTTTATTTCGGCCTTTCTTCGCAGAGGCAGAACCTCATCAAGTGTTTAAAATAAAATCTTCAAAAGCCTGAACCAATTTTATTGAATCACTAAGAACACTTGCGATTATGTCACCTTTCAAACAAAACAACAAATACTGATAAAAACGAATTCAAACAAAATCTCTGCCATTATTTTAGTGCTAGATATCTTAGCTGCTGCATCAGACCAAGAATTCCATAATCTTGCATAGTTATTTACCATACATGGGTGTTCCAAATTTTAGGTCTCACGTATGTTTGAAAGTAAAGTAAATACACTACTGCAGCTAACAAAACAGCTGATGACCTTGAAACGGCTGAACCGATTTTGATAAAATATGTCTAAGAACCACCGCTAGAAAACTTAGTTTTGAATAAGAAAAACCGCACCTATATCTGTTGACCCGTTTACAAGCTACGGTGCCACAGACAGGTAGACACCACCACACCTCTCCAATTGCACCGGGGATTAATCAATTATAAGTGTTTGTACAAGCCTACCTATAGAAATAAAATCAATCATTTATAGCTACCTTGAAAATACCCTTACTTATTCCATTGAATCGATTCCACTTCAAGACATTTTATTTGCAAGAAAAGGCGAGTCTTACTGTAAATATCTTCAGCTTCCAGCCTATTTGACTAAGCAGATAACGAATAATACTGAAACTCACAGAGGAGAGCCTACAAATTGATACAGCAATAATTACACCATTAACTGAGAAAACACAAGGCAATCTCAACCTTGTAGCTTAGGCACTAGAGGGTAATTTTGTAGGAAAGGCAGTGTGGGTAAAGAGAGACATTATTTCAAGTAAATAGCGAAGGGAGGAACAAAAAGTTAGTAAGTAATAAACAGGACGCAGAAGTAATAAATTATTTCCATTTGCTCTCACAAGCGATGAAAGTAGAAATGTTTTCTGTACTCACAATGTTGGTTGAGATCTGTCTGTACGGGTTGTAAACTTAACAGCCAACCAACTACTTTTGTCTAGCCCGGACAGGTTTCAGGTACAACAACTGACAAAGAATCTATTGCAAAATATCCTAAGACCAAGGGAATTATTGAATATGTGAAGCTAATTTTAAATTGTCCGTTTAAATCGTAAGTGTCATTCTTTGACAGTTGAATATCGTCAAATTAACGTACAGTGATAATGGCCTTTACTTGCCTGAAACGCAGTACTTTAATATTTTTTACCCATTATTACAATACCTAACTGTTTATCCCAAAGCAATGGCAGGTGGAGCAGAGCACTAACAGAATGGTTGCCGAGAAACGGTAGAACTTACGTTGGCAGACCAATAGCTAGGTGGCTGCGCCCTACAGAAGATCGCGGGGAAGATCTGGATGAGACTCGCAGACCAGGGAAGCATGGAACAAAAGAGAGGAGGCCTGTGGAGCAGAGCCCTAACGGAATGGTTGCCGAGAAACGGTAGAAGGAACATTGGCAGAGCAATAGACAGGTAGGGACGATCTTCAGAAGATCGCGGGAAGACCTGGATGAGACTCACAGACCAGGTAAACATGGAACAAAACGCAGGATGCCTGTGAGTGTGAGCAGAGCTCTAGTGGAATGGTTGCCGAGAAATGGTAGGAGTGTCAACAGAACAATCAATAGCCAGGTGGGGATAACCAACAGAAGACCGCGGAGAAGTCCTGGGTGAGATTCGCAGACCAGGGAAGCATGGCACAAAGAGAGAAGGCCTGTAGAGCAGAGCCTTAACGGAATGGTTGCCAAGAAACGGTAGAAGAAAGAACACTAGTAGAGCAATAGACAGGTGGGGACGATCTTCAGAAGATCGCTTGGAAGACCTGGATGAGACTCACACAACAGGATGAGACTCACATTAATTTATTTGTATTACTTCAATAGCATTTTTTTCTTACATATTTTGGTTTAGTAATGTTATTCTGGGTGATGCATCGTCTTCACACATAATTATATAATGAATGTACTTTGTTAAATTGTATGTAAAACATTTCAAAAGAGTAACGGTGGAGTTTCTTGCCCGTTCTTCTCCATACGAAACTACATTTTGGAAAGGGCGACTAGAATCAATTCTATTTTAATGTAAATGTTGACGTTCAAAAGTGCCTTTTACTCGTAAGTGCCTAATTGAAATAAATGCTTTGACTTTGACAGGGAAACATGGCACAAAAAGGAAGAGCCTGTGTGCAGAGCCCTAACGGAATGGTGGCCGAGAAATGGTAGAAAGAGTGTTAACAGACCAATCAATAGCCAGATGGGGACGACCAACAAATGATCACGGGGAAGTCCTGGGTGGGACCCACAGACCAGGGAACCATGGCCACAAAAGAGGCCTGTATTTAAACGTGGGTGGAATAAGACTGCCAAAGATGATGATGAGGATGATATCTTTAGCACTTATTTCACAAACGAATCCCTTAATCAATCGAAATTCTTTTCACAAATACTCAATATTTTTGAAGGACCTATCAACGACATAACACGTCGGCAATTACAGCTTTCTAGTACGAAGAGTGACTGAGCTAAGTGCGGACATATGGACGAAAGGGCGGACATAGCGAAACTATACTACAGAACCCTAAAAATCAGTAATTAAAAATAAATAGGTCAGGAATAAAGTTCTGAATACATAGCAGCTGAAGTCGGACTAAAACCTAGTATTTGTAGGATACTCGAGAAGCTGTACAAGATATATGAACACACTTGTGTGGGAACGCCCTATCCGTTCGTGTATAAACAGAATGTATTATAGTAGTAAATAGAATAACTACTTACCTAGCTTTGTAACAGATTTATTGATTGAAAAGAATTCTTTACTACTTTTGCTAGTGAAAGGCCATATTCCGGTTGTATGGAACATGCGTAATGGCACAGTGGCTAAGCCTTCGCCTCTCATACACGCGGTTGTGGATTCAAATCCGTACAAGTACCTACCAAGTAATGTGACTTTTTCAATTCATGTTTACTTTCTGAGGTTATCTTGGACGTTACCGACATCGGTGAAGTAAAACATCGTGAGGAAACCTGGACAAAGTTAATACTAGCTTCCGCCCACGGCTTCACCCGCATCGATGACGAATGACCTCTTTCACGCCTGATGGAAAACGATTTATGAGGTCTATGATGAAACGAGGGTGCCCAGAAGATGGCTGTTCAGTCTTGCTGGCAGTAGTGTTAAATGTAAAAGGTAACAGACGCTGGCAGAGAGTTCCACACTCGACTTGTCACCCATAAAAATAACATCACTCATCGCCTTAGTCGACTACGGCGAAGCAATAACGAGGGTTATTTATTTATTTGGTTCACCAACAATTGCATACACTGGTATAAGTAAAGGAAACCTGACCTATTTATTTTTAAGTACTGATTTTTAGGGTTCTGTAGTTCAAAAGTGCCTTTTAAGTGCCTAATTGAAATAAATGCTTTGACTTTGACAGGGAAACATGGCACAAAAAGGAAGAGCCTGTGTGCAGAGCCCTAACGGAATGGTGGCCGAGAAATGGTAGAACAATTGCATCACTGGTATAAGTAAAGGAAACAAAAGCAACAAATCTGAATAAAGTGTAACAATCACTTATAGGTAAACTCTGCATGCACACAAAAACGTTGTTGAACACCAAGAGTAAAGTCAAAAAACTAAATACTAAAGCGTCGCATTGTATATAATGCGAGGATATAGTATTTGTTTTTTTGACTCTTGGGTGTTCCGCGCGATCTATCTGCCTTTGTTTTATAAGCTAAACAATAAAAAAAAACAAATACTAAAGCATCGCATTGTATGTTACACAAAATGCGACGCTTCAGTCTTTGGTTTTTTGGCCTCACTCTTGGTGTTCCGCGCGGTCTATCTGCCTTTGTTTTATAATCTGAGAGTAGAAATAAAAGACTATAACAAAATTGCACTTAATAGAAATCGATTAAAATAAATTAAAATAAACTTAAAACAAGATCAAAACAAACCAACACAAACTATGGTTAGATATGTAACGCAAAAAAAGGCACGTTGAGTTATGATTTTGACCTGTACGTATGTACATATGTAGGTATGTATATATGTATGTCCATCTGTTCCCTCATAACTTCTAAACTACTGATTATAATTTGACAAATGAGGTATCGATGGAAGCGTCTTGATCGTGTTAGTCTATGTGAAGTCACATTAAATGTGAATATGGCGGATAGAAAATATTTTTTATCAATGATGGCCGGGTTGGACATCAAATGAAAGGACTAAACTAGCACATTTCATTTTAGAGCGTGATGTTACAGTATTCGGGTGTTTTTAATTTATGCAGCCGTCCAAGTCCAGCGTTCCCTGAGCAGCCAGCTTTGACATCTTGCTGCTGACTGGCTCACTTAAAAACGTATAGATAATGCCAACCCGATGGATGAATTATGAAATGGAAAAACCAACTTTCAAAGTTAAAAAACATTTTATAGCGAAAGCAAAGAACAGTACTGCCCTAAGTAAGGGTAAGAACTAAGAACAGCATCCAGTAAAAGACACGCGAACTTTAGCAGCAACTTCATGGCTGCGTGGTTGTGTGTGACTGTACCTCGTCCGCAACACTTGCACACTGTACTAGTACACTCAACTACGTAACGCTCAAAAGCCTGAGCAAAAAGCTTTACATGACGTGCTGTTAGGGTGGGGGTTCGGTGGTGAGAGATGGCGGAAGGTTTAAAGCATTTTTAATTATAATGTGCAGTGGTCGAGTGAGGGGTTTGTAAACGACGGAACGGGTCGGTCGATAAGGTTAGGCTACACTTGCCGCGGTTGTCCGTGGATGGGTGACCCCTCCGTGCCTCGGAAAGCACGTTAAGCTGTTGGTCCTGCCTGTCATTCGTAAATCTTTGACAGTCATTACGGGTCGCCAGAAGCCCGAAAGTCTGACAAACAGGCTTAGTTGTGCTGTGTTGTCAGATAGGCAGTCGCTCCATGTAAAATAGTAGTACTCAGCTGCATCCGGTTAGACTGGAAGCCGACCCCAACATAGTTGGGAAAAGGGTAGGCAGATAGTGGTCAACTGGTCAAGTCTCCGTTGGAGGGTTTGCGAATGTGACGTTGTTTTCTGCACTAAAGTTATTAGCAAGTATTCCTGTATGGCAGCGATGTCTAGTTAAAAATCATTAGTTCTACTATTTTTCTTATACTAGCCGTTCCGCAAGCAAACATTGCTATGAATATAACTGATGCAACCTAGAGTCCCTTCAGCTGTGGCACAGACAATGCCAGTTCACATCAATGCTCACAACACAACAGCGCATCCTGTGACACTGTTGAGAAAGGGTTAAATAAAACTATGGTTTGGGTAGGTAAGGCATTCGAGCCATTGTTAGTCCTACTGTTCAACTGGCAAAAACATAGGCACTCAATGACAGCGGTGACGCCACTTTACGGCCGTAATTATTGTCCTACGTAAAAATATAGCGAAGGGGTTTTATCGCGCTCTGTATATTCAACTATCAGTTTGAGCATTCAGAATTCAACAGAGCGGCATCGCAGCGCGTCGAAAAAAAACACTAATGTATTTTCAACTGTCAAGTGTCAGTGCTAAGCAGTCCCGTCACGAGGCGACGTTTGACTTGATGATACATAACATCTATACTAATATTATAAAACTGAAGATTTTATTTGTTTGCTTAAACGCGCTAATTTCAGGAACTACGGGTTTGAATTGAAATTTTCTTTTAGTGTTGGATAGCCCATTTATCGAGGAAGGCTATAGGCTATATAACATCACGCTAATACCCTTAAGAGCCGAGCAAAGAGAAAAAAAATCACGAATACGAAGTACTCGCACGGGCAGGCGATTCGAAGCGGCGGGGTGGGTCGAGGGAGCAAAAAATTTGACGCGGACGAAGTCGCGAGCAGAAGCTAGTATACTAATAATAAACCTGATGTTGTTTTTTTGTTTGAACGCGTTAATCTCTGGAACTAGGTACCTCTGAATTTGAAAACAGCTTCGAACATCGAAAAAGGCTATAGGCTACTCACAATCACGCTAGGACACTCAGCAGCCGAGCAAAAACATAAAAAAAAAACAAAAAGAACGCTAAGCTAAAACATAGTACCTAATCGCGCAGGCAAGCGATACGTTGCGACGGGTAAAATTTCACGCGGAGTCGCGAGCAGAACTTTAGTAATTTTTATAAGGCGCTAATTCACCCGCTACCGCTCCCGCTCCGCTCATCACACAAAGCCCACTCTATAGTAAGAGGCTAAAGCTTTGTTTCAAAAGGCTCGCCTTTGAAGCTAGTTGGACATTGTTCTTTTGAGAATGTCACGTCACTAATCACATAGTGATGTACCTTTGTTTCTGTAGAAAGTCTTTAATTAAATATGTTTACAACTTTGCTTTGGTTTATTATGCATGATGTTTATTTGTTCTGTAACTGTTTAGTTTTCAAGAGGAATGTCCATCATCTTAAGCCTGGAGGCGGCTAGACATTCGTAAATGGTCTGACTATTTCTACCTGTTATATAACTAAATTCAGACTCAAAGCATCAACAGAATTGAAGGGTCTCTTTGAAATGTCTTCATAACAGTTTTTTAGTAAATCATCATCATCATCATATCAGCCGAAAGTCGTCCACTGCTGGACATAGGCCTCCCCCAGGCTCCTCCACTTCGACCGGTCTTGTGCTTCCCACATCCAGCGGATACCCGCGGTCTTCGCAAGGTCATCGGTCCACCTTGTGGGAGGCCTTCCTACTCTACGTCTTCCGGTACGCGGTCGCCACTCCAGAACCTTTCGGCCCCATCGACCATCTGTTCTGCGAGCAATGTGCCCTGCCCACTGCCACTTAAGTTTGGCAATTCTTCGGGCTATGTCGGTTACCTTGGTTCTCCTGCGGATCTCTTCATTTCTGATTTGATTTTTAGTAAATTATGCATATTATAAATTAAATTAACTACGGTACTTAGGTTTAACAAAAAAAAAAGTTTAAAATGTAAAATATTTAATAATAAAACACGGTTTCCCGTTTTAATGTTTGTTTTGTTATCAGATGAATTTGGAGTAGGACATCACATCATACAATGATTCAACGGAAAACAAAAACATTGTTACACAATATTATCCAAGTTAAAGTAGGTATTCATGGTTGTAACCCATATACCTGAAATACCTAAAAACTGACCCAAACACACCTCAAAAAAAAAAAACTGTGTTGCAATCTAAAACATTTTTCATCCAACAGCAGAAGTTACACAACCCAGAAATTCAAAAAAACGCGGCGCTTCGGATCGGACTCGAAAGCGAAATAAAAACGGACATAAACTTTTTTTTTCTATGTTTTTGCCAACGGCCTCTCGTTTCGTATAATATTCATGGCCCGTTTTTTACACCTTACGCCTTTTACCCCGCATAAACGTGAATTATATCATTTTTACCAACATTTTTGTGCTGAAATATCGGAAAATTGGGTATTCACATGAGAATTGTAAGAGAATGACCTATGTGTCCTACATTTTATTGTTTGTTTGTTTCGAATATAATGTAGGTAAAAGAGTTTTTGTAGGTTTTTTGAGTAGTGTGTAATAAGTAGCTAGGGCTTCTTCAAACGGGCGCAACGCGACACTTGTAGAACAATTTCCATGAAAGTTTCATAGAAATTGTTCTACATGAGTCGCCTCGCGCTGTCGAGTCGCACCTGTTTGCAGGAGCCTTAATGAAAATGAGAACATCAAGACATAATATGGGCTACTAGCTTTTGCCCACGGCTCCGCCAGCGTGGATGTCAGCGTAAAAAAGTAGCCTTGTCCGTGTCCTTCTCCATTTCCCAGGCTATAATCTCTGCCAAATTTCATGACGATTGGTTTGGCGGTTTAGGCATGAAAGCGTAACAGACAGACACAGAGTTACTTTCGCATTTATAATAAGTATCATTGGCTAAATTGACATGCTTTTCTATGTGAGTGAAAATGATAGCAGTTAGAAATTTACTACCACAAATTTGATTTTACGATGTGTAGGTAAACAGTTTTTTTTTTTTTTAAGATTTGTTTTAATTACTAAGCCATAAAAAAGTTATAATATCTTTTTACGTGTAGGTTTAAAAGATCATAATACTATTAATTCAATAATTTAATTACCCGTTCGGCAGTACACGGCTTATGTTACGCAATAAAATAATTAATTAATAGGTTAATTTACCGTTTTTCCTTAAATAAAGTAAACATTTTCATTAAATCAGCAGGAAATGCGGTAAAGTGAACGCATGAAGGAAATGAATGAGCCCAGATAATATGGCTACGCATAATTTTGTACTTTTTTTTACTTTATCCTTACGCGTTTTATTAAAAATATGTAAATTAAAAGAAATCTCCCTTGCTGCAAACATCGTAAAAATTAAGTATATGAAGCACTTTTTGTACGTATTAAAAACCCAGAGACTTAAGTATGTACTTCGACACAGTAAAAAACAAAACACACTCATCGAAAAAATGTTTTTATTTTTAAAACACATTTGAATACAGAACACGTGGCCCTAAACAAAAACGCGCCAACTCACAATAATTTGTGCAATGATTGTACTAAAACTTAATGCGTGCCATGTGGTCATTCCCGGTCACATCGTGGGTCCGCTAACTTCATTCTGATCTGCCATCCTTCTCTCACAAATAGTTTTCCATTCAAATTTTATCTGTGCTTTCTCTCGCTCTCGCGCGGCCGTCAGTTCGCGTCGAAACGTTGAGAGTGGTAGACGTACATCTCTTTGCCGGCAAACGTGACAACTTTCGTAAAAAACGTTGTAAATACTTTTTTTGAAAGTACCGCGGTGTTTGCGCGAGTGTCAAAACAGTTTCTGTGTTCAGTGTGTTGGATTTTTGTGAGAAGAATATTCTTGTTTTGTGCATATTTTGGAATGTTGCAAAGATCACAGGTAGTCGCGCGGTTGTGAGCGCGAAGTGAACGGATTTATATACGGTTGGTATTATTTTTCTCTTATCAGTCTATTGTCAGTACTGTTTCTACGTGGCTGTAAAAGTTTTTTCGATAAAACACCCAGTTTTATCGCTATCGGAGCGAATTTGTTGATATGCTGTGATGTAAACTTATCTGTTTGGACAACTGCAAGGTACGTAAGTACAATAAATTCAAAGTTACCCGCATAATAAGTTTCATGAGAAATCCAAGGTTATCCGTCAATCGATTAGTGGTTTCACACTATTGTGTAAACAGTGATTTGATTTAACATTTTATTCATGTATCTAAACTCTAGCCGCTGTAATAAAACTTCAAGGTTAACATTTAAAGCCATTTTTGTGCCTGTTCACGCAAAAACTTCAACCATTCACGATGATGGCTCGTTCACAGACAGTAATTGGCTGGAACAATATTTACATCATTATAACGATACGTTATTCAAAGAAGTTTTTTATTTAGTCGACTTATTACATGATTCTCGCCACAGTGTTCTTGGTTAGCACGTGTGTTTTGAATTTGTTGTTGTTTTTATAGTGATTGTTGATATTTCTGTGACTTGTTAGTTTCTAAGTGTGTTGTCCTTGTGTTTGTAAACAGGTTTGTATTGTGGTTGTCGTATTTGAAAACCGTTTTACCCAAGATGGACAAAAATAAACCTCCTGATCCTGATCCTCCTGACATTTCAGGTCCTACGTTACCTCTGTCCCCGAACCCACTCTCGCAATTTGCGGATGTTGTTTGTAGTATTACAGGTATGGATTTATCACCATCCCAATTCAACCAACCTTCCCGTAAACGCCCCGGTAACGAAGACATCTTGACACCTTCCCCGCCAAGTAAACAAAAGAAAAGCCAAGTTGGTCGTGACAAATACTCCGTAATGGATAAGGGTCCTTACATCGTTCACGTCTCCCGTATAGAGTCCGAACCTAACTCAGGCACCACCTTACATCCAGTTAATTTTGGAAAGTTTTTAATTAACAACAACATTGCGAACATAGTTCGTGGTGGTGTTAACAGGGTTGGTAGAAACCGAGTATCTGTGGAGTTTGCTTCCCCTCAGGATGCCAACTCATTCTTGGCTAACACTCTATTACCCAAATACAGCTATATTGCCTCTATCCCTACATTTAATATTACAAGGTTGGGAGTAGTCACAGGTGTTCCCTCTGATATTTCAGAAGATGAGGCTATTACGTATTTATCTGTGCCCTCAGGTTGTGGACACATCCTTAAAGTGCGTCGACTTAATAGGAAAGTACAGAGAGACGGGATTAATGAGTGGAAACCCACTGAAACTTGTGTGATCACATTTGATGGACAAGTTTTACCCAAAAGAATCTTCTGCTGTTACACATCCCTTCCTGTAGAGCAGTACATATTTCCCACGATTCAATGCCGAAAGTGTTGCCGATTTGGACATGTAGCGACTGTATGTAGATCCAAACCACGCTGCAGCAAATGTGGCCACGATCACCCAGGTGATGGTTGCAACATTTCTGAGGGCGAGGCCTTCTGTATCCTATGTTCGGGTAATCACTTTGCCAACAGCAGGTCATGCCCCGAGCATGGTAGACAGAAAGCCATTAAGACAGTAATGGCTGAGAAATCCATGCCTTATGTTGAGGCTAGCAAATTAGTCCCGACAGCTTCCCGCAACTATGCCAACATAGCTAAAACACCAACTTCTCAGTCTTATCGCAAGACAGTGTTTCTAAAGCCTAAATCTCATGCCCCTCTTTCCCCGTCTTATGACAAAGCTGGTCACCAGCAGATAATTAATTCCCCCCAACTTTCACAGCCTAATGGCTGTGCTCTCAATAATAATGTCACTTCCAGTCATAGTTCTTCTTCTATTATTGAACTGTTAATAAAACTCCTACCTATCATTATTTCTTCTTCTACTTCTAATAATCAATCACCGTCCAACGTTGCCGATCAACTTATAACTCTTCTCTTAGATATTAGAAATGGCGTCTCACCAAGTATTTCTTCAGTGGAATGTGAGGAGCGTGTGGCATAAAAAGCACGACCTCATATTTCTTTTAAATAAATATAAGCCATTGGCTTGTTCCATAGCTGAGACTTGGCTTACTCCAAGTCTTAGCTTCCGTATGCCACATTTTAATATTTTAAGATGTGACAGATCAGATGGCTATGGAGGGTCAGCCCTCCTAGTCAACAATCGGGTCCCTCTTTTGCCCTTTACTTTGCCTCCACTTTCAGGTGATATGAGCATTGCTGCAGGGAAGGCTGAAGGCATTACAGTGTTTTCCATTTATATTGCACATCCTCACCATGATTTTTTAATAATTTTGAGAGATATTTTTTCTAATATTCATGGTCCGATACTGGTCATGGGCGATTTTAACTGCCACCATTATAGATGGGGCTCTGAACGCTGTGATGCCTTTGGGTTGGCTTTGGTTGAGATATTAGATGATCTAGATCTCTGTATTTTAAATAATGGATGCCCAACACGCAGATCTCTTCCCGGACAACAAAAGAGCTGTGTTGACCTAACCTTTTGTTCGGTTGAGCTAGCAGCTTCAACCCACTGGGAATGTACAACCTTGTCGCATGGTAGTGACCATTACCCTATTGTCATATCTTTACTTAATAAGACTTATTTAGAAAAAACTTCTCCTCCACTTTTGAAGTATAACCTGTCCAAACCAGATTGGTCAAAATTTGCTTCATTATTGGATGATAAAATTGATATTCTTCCAAATTTAAATTCAAGTTTATTAGATCCTTCTGGTCATTGCCATGCCAAGAGATGTTATGAGGGATTTGTTACTGCCATCGCTTCCAGTGCGGACTCCTGCTTCCCATTGAAAAACAGTGCCCGTGATAAAATACCTTCACCACCGTGGTGGGATCCAGAATGCACATCGGCAATCAGAGATAGGAATGAGGCCGAGGAGTGTTATAATACGGATATGAGCACTGAAAATCTATTGGCATACTTACAGATTAACGCTAGATCTAAACGTTTTCTTCGTAAGAAGAAACGTACTGGTTGGGTTAAGTTTTGTACCTCCTTATCTCCCTCTACTCCAGTTTCAGTAGTCTGGAAGAATATCAATAGATTTAGACGTGGGTGTTCCCCATCAATGTCATCACCAATCACTCGGGAAACTGCTGAACTTTTTTTTGACAAGATAGCACCATCATATGTTCCATTCTCATCTGAATGTGAAAATACATCCCTACATAATGTGACAGAGGATCCTTTCGATGCGCCTTTTACTCTGGAGGAATTGAATGTGGTACTCAAACATGTCCGGGACTCAGCTCCTGGTATTGATGGCGTGCCATATTCTTTCATAACCCATTCTGGCGAAAAGGCTAAAATCTTCTTTTTAAATATTTTAAATTACTGTTATAGTCAAGGTTGGGTTCCAGATCAGTGGAAGTTGCAAATTATTATCCCTCTATTGAAACCAGGCAAACATGCTGATGACCCGAATGGCCTTAGGCCAATCGCTCTGTCTTCAGTCCTAGCCAAATTACTAGAACACCTCATTAAGAACCGTCTCGAGTGGATAGTCGAATCGAGAGACTTACTGCCGAACCACCAATTTGGTTTCAGGAAGGGGCTAAGTACAATGGACAGTATTGGTGTATTAGTTACGGATGTTCGCCTAGCTTTTTCTCGAAACGAATCCGTTGTGGCAACTTTCCTTGATATCTCCTCTGCGTATGACAATGTTCTTCTTCCCGTACTCAGACAAAAACTGCAACAGCTGAGTCTTCCGGCTAAGATGATACAGTGCATATGTGAGCTTCTGTTGTCACGATCATTGGTTCTCAGAGTCCAGGGTGAGGAGTTCGATGAAAGGCGGACATGGAAGGGACTCCCTCAAGGTTATGTCCTCAGTCCCATACTCTACAATCTCTATACGGCTGACATTGGATCCTGCCTAAATAATAATTGTCAGATGTTACAATACGCCGATGACATTGTTCTGTATGTGACAGATCCCTCCATAGACGACGCTGCGTCATCGTTGTGCCTCTCTCTGGATTCTTTGAATCAATGGCTTTTAAGTCATGGATTGTCGTTGTCTGCACCGAAAAGTTCGACAGTTATCTTCTCTCGTAAAAGACTCGTTCCTCATATTTCAGTAAACATTTCAGGCCACAATATTCCTATAGTTAGTAAAGTTAAATTTTTAGGCGTTATTTTGGATACAAAACTAACTGGCAAACATCACATAAATTTTCTTATCCAAAAATGTGAAAGAATAATATCAATTCTAAAAGTTCTCGCCGGCGTCTGGTGGGGTGCTCACCCTTACACCATGAAGTTAGTCTACAATGCCTTAGTTCGCAGTATTTTGGACTATGGAACATATCTTCTGATTCCTTGCAACAAAGGTGCTTTGACTGGGCTGGATAGAGTTCAGTACAAATGCCTTCGGATCATCTCAGGTTGTATGAAGTCCTCTCCCGTTAACGCATTGCAAGTCGAATGTGCTGAACCCCCTCTGGCCCTTAGACGGCAATATCTGGCATCCCGTTTTGTGTCTAGACTAATAGGTAGATCCTCCCATCCTCTTATAGGAAGATTGAACGAGTTAGACGCCATATGCAGACGCTCAAATTACTGGAAAAACAAAGAAATTCCTTTAATCCTTAAAGCTTTTCGACTACTTCTAAATTTAGAATGCCCGATCGTCCAAAATCCCAGATTACCTCTTTTTAATTTCCCATATGAAGTTTTAAATTTTATTCCAAAAATTTTCTTTGATATTGGTATATCCAAAAAATCTCCATCAGCGAATCTGGCTTTCAATGCGGTGGTGGGTGAGCGATGGAATGGTTTTCAATTATTTTTTACGGATGCCTCGAAACTAACCGATCTTAATCACACTGGCGCTGCGGTCTATTACCAAAGCTCCAAAATAATCCTAAAATTTAAATGCCCTAAGGAGTCTTCTGTATTCACTGGTGAGTGTGTCGCTATATTGGAAGCTTGTCTTTTTATTGAGTCACACCCTAATATTGAGAAAGCCGTTATATTTACAGACTCCCTTAGCAGCTTGCAAGCCTTAGCCCAGAATCCGTTTAAGAGTAAATTACACAGCCCCCTTATTTTAAAAATTAAAAACTCTTTAAAGTCCAGCGCTAGTAATCAAAAGGATGTTCAGCTAGTTTGGATACCTAGTCATTGTGGCATTAAGGGTAACGAATGCGTTGACGCTTTGGCTAAAGATGCTTGTTCATCTTTATCGTCAGATCTCGCATACAACATTTATCAGGGTTACGACCTTTTGTCCATTCCAAAAAAGAATCTGCAGTGTTCCTGGCAGGAGCAGTGGAATGCTTCTAGCAAGAAGAAAGGCAGTTTTTTCTATGCCGTGCAACCGACCGTTAAACCAAAACCATGGTTCTCCGGTTACAAAAAAGTATCCAAAACTGTAATTTCTGTTATATGTAGAATTCGCTTAGGTTTTTGTTGCACTCCTGTGTTTTTACAAAAAATCCGTGTCCGCGATTCCTCGCTCTGCGAATGCGGACTGGCGGAAGGCACCCTTGATCACATATTTTTCGAATGTTCCAATAACGTCCCACCTCTAGATTTGTACAAGCGTCTCACCAAATTTAAGATCCCTCTCCCGATAAATTTCCCCTCTCTTTTAACTCATTCCTCTCCTGAACTGCTTGTGGCGCTGATGATTTTCATCCGTCACAATAATATAAAATTATGATTTACTCCCTCAATCTGTGTTTATGCGGTATATGTATTTTTAATGTTCTAACAATTATATTCTAGTATGTTTATTTTTTGTTTGTTTCAGTCCAATACTAACCCCACAAGATCAACATTAAGCCCAACTGTATCACCGAAGATTATTATCCACAGTTTTTTTTATTTTTTTTTATTTTTATTTTTTTATAACGCACACATGCTTTTCCAATTCACTTTAGACATTGGCAGAATAGTCGACATCGGCTTTGCTTGCCATAATAAAAAATAGAATAGAATAGACTTATTACATAAAAATATTTATCTATTAAGTCCAAGGGTAACTATCTCGTGGAACTTACCCAGTTGGCCCGTACCCACCTGTTTTGTAAAGAAATAATTTTGAAATCGGCTTCTGTTCACACTATGGGCCATGCTGGACCGGTTTAGCAATTAGCTTTCATTGAGATCGGAGTTATGCACTGATGTATCTAAATACCTAAAAGTTAAGTAAAACTAACATTCTAGTGATCTCCTCAATCTGCCTAGCTTTTTCTCAACTATGTTGGGGTCGGCTTCCAGTCTAACCAGATGCTGCTGAATAGGTACCTACCAGTATTTTACATGGAGCAATTGCTTATCTGACGTCCACAACTCCTTGCTAATACGATACCTACGCCTAGGTCCTTGATAAGAGCAGTTTTCGAGACTTTCTGGCTTCTGACAACTCGTAATGACTGTCAAATATCTGTACACATTACAGCCGGTTCCAACAACTTCATGTGTTTTCCGATTTACTGAGAGTCTCGATGTGCAATAGGTGTTACCCATCCACGAAACCGACCTCGAACAGCGTAGGTAGCTTAATCTTCGATCGATAGATATTACATATTTTTTCACGAGCTCTAATGATAACCCAAAATGCCTCTTATGGCATTCGTCAAACGGTCATCGTTGTGTCAACTTAAAAGTAGTAATTACTATATCCATGCTGTGCTATGGCTGGTCACACTTCGATCCAAGCCATAGTCTAAGGCAGTGCTTCCCAAACTTATTTTAACTGTGACGCCCTTGGGAAGTTGTCATATTTTGGCGACGCCCTGGCCTTCTTGCCATACATTTACCTACTAGTTGTTGTTTTAGCCTAATAACAATTCTTCAGAATAACTCCAAATAGCAACAATTTTTTTTATTAGAAAATAAAGAACAAAACAAAAACAAAAATGAAAGCAAACACCATAGATAAAAAGCTAGCACACCCTTTTTTATCTCTTTTCGTTTGGTACTAATGAGAAAGATGTGCTTGCTTTTCTGCGCATAGTTTCTCAAAACGATTCTCAAGTTTCGAAATTGCCACTCTCTTCTCTGTCTCTAAATTTTTTTCGATCTGTACTTGTTCTTAATTACTGCAACTGCAGAGAAACCTGTCTCGCACAATATGATGTTGCAAATGATAATAAAACCCCCAATGCTGCAGTGCTGATGGAACGGTATTCTTGATAAACTGAGCTCCAAAATTCAAGTAGCTTATTTTTGTTGTATTGGAGCTTAAGGCTGGAGTCGCAGGACTATTCTATTAATTTTTCTTCTTCTGCTGTCGAAAGTGTTGATGGTGAGGTCGACTGGAAAGGGTTTCTAACCCAGTCATATTGCTCCAGATTTTCGGAAAAATATTTTTTTAAATGTTCGCTCTAAGATAACAAGTGCCGTGTAATTATTATTAGGTTGCCTCACGACGCCCCTGGGATAATACCGCGGCGCCCCAGGGCGTCGCGACGCACAGTTTGGGAAGCACTGGTCTAAGGGGTTAATTTTTACTCCTGAAAATAATAATTGTAACAGGGTCTGAATAGAAAACGATGTTGGATAAAGTGCACACGTAGTTTTAGTACGGGCTCCCTGTTCTGAAACTAGGTGTGCACTGTCGTTTTCATTTTGAAAATAGTATGGGCACACTGGGCACACACCTACTATTACACATAGTACCTAGTTTGGTATCTGTCTGCCTACACCTTTAGGAAAATTCAAGTAGTAGGTAGGTATTCATACCAAGATAAAAATAATGTACACTAGGTACCTACTTAAGTAGGTAATGTTTTCATCACCGAAAATGACAAAACAGTTTCACAGTATCGTGTTGCTTGCTATTGTTTCAACTTAGGTATAAATTGTGTAACTTGAAATAGAACTGAAAAAACAAAAGCAAGGTTTAAGTTACAACGTTACAAAATAAAAAATAAAAGATATATAATAAGTACCTACCAATCTCGCGTTGCAAAAATGGACGGTTAAACTGCGAAAATGGTGTAACTCTAATTTTGAAATTTTGGCTTTTTTTTGTAATAAAAGTTAATTACTAAGTTATTATATTATTGTAACGATTATTAAAGATCTTATTACTAATTATAAAATGCACGTCATCTTATCTCTGTTTGTTTTCATGTAATTAGAAAGATTACTACATACTTCACATAGCCTTGTCTATTGATTTGCGATAGGCACGTCTTAGGCCGATAATATCGGCGCCATAATTATGTACTCGTCTGTTTTAATTGTAATAGGAAACTGTGTTGTTAGAAGGCAACGTTTCTTGTCTCATTAATGTAGAAGTTATTGTGTAGAAGATTTTACGTAACATTACACTAAATAAATATTTTGCTGAACTCTAAAGCTAGCACAACCTGTCTCGGAATTGTTGAACTAGAAGGTTTTTTCTTCTTGCAACAATTAAACGTTTTTTGATGCAATGTCTGCCTGCTTTGCAAAGCCTTCTCTAAAATCTGCTATAGTCTGCCCTAAATATATCTGATGTAAATCTAAACAAATCGATCAGAAAACATACCAGTGGATGCCAAATTGCAGTGCTACAAGACTTACTAATTGTGTAAAACTTTGGTGTGATTAATTGAATACTCAAACCCGAAATTCTATTTTTTATCGCCTTAGACATGTTTTTCATTTGACAACGGACTACCGAAACTACAAACTTCTGTTTTGATTTCTCTAGATAGTGGCACCTACTGACTTTGTGAAAGCATCCAATTAATTCACTTTTTTTTTAGGATTTATTTATTATTCAAAATCACAAGAAAAGTTTAGTAACTTAACAATCGGAAATCAAAGAAAAATGTAATTGCTTGAAGCTCAACTTCTGTATTGCTTGACTTATATCTACCTACTCGCTAAGTCTGAAGGGCGCGGGCGTTTCGACAATTTTGCACGATATTGAAACTCGGTTCCCAGAATCCCCAACGTCCTAATATCAAGATACACACGTACAAAATCTATTTAATAAAGCAAGGCCAAGCCAAATACTAAGTCCTCATATTAGGGACTACGGTCATAAAACGCGGGTTGGCTTTGTAATTAGTTTTCTTGTTGCTTCAGCCCATACAGTTTACCGTTACACAATGAAATAACGTCCCTGGGGCGCCTCCACCAAATATCAGTCACCGTTTACGACTTGTGACAAGATGGTGACTTGAAGCTTGAACTAAGTCCTTATTTGCTTTTAATATTTAATTAAATATATTAATATTTAAAGAAAAAATAAGAGGTTCCATAAAAAAAAAATAAGATTTTGAAAAGTGGAGATGAACGATCAATAATGGCGCTAACGATCTAACTGTTGAGATTTATCAAACCGGGCAAATAATCTTGTCTCTGGTAGCAGCATAGCAGCAAAAACAGTCTTAAAATCAATGGATGCAAAACACTTTTGAAATCAAAGACAAATAAATGTCTTTGATTTTAAAAGTGTTTTGCATCCATAGAACTTAGGATGTTAAACTAAGCGATTTTTACTTTACTTCTCTGTGAACATGATGTCTTAGTAAAACAAGTAAACAATATAACAATAACCACTTGCATTGCAAATAGATAATTAATTAATTATAGTTTCTATTTGCCAATTTTTCTGCAAGAGTGTACTTGCTCTTTTCAGGGTCTCCTACGTTAGGTCATGACGATTCTCCCCGGAACACATCATCTTGACACAGTGTTAAACTGTACTCTGAACTAGAAAACTATACCTACGCTTAGATCTTTTAAGACTACGCTGTGGTTTTTATCAATAGACAGTGATTCAAGAGGAAAGTTTACATCCTTAATAATATTATCAACGCGAAAGTTTATATGTATGGATGTTTGTGCAAAAAATTCTGAATGGATTTGGATGAAATTTGGCACACAGATAGATTATAACTTAGATTAACACATTCTTATCCCGGTAGTACGTTCCCGCGGGATAATTTCCGACTTCCACGCGGGCGGACGCTAATGTATGATACACCGACCTCCACGTGGGCAAAGTCGCTGGCAAAAACTAGTATTACATAATCGAAATATCGTAATACATAATTGCCTATAATGTCCCCACTGAGGGAGTCGGCCGTATTCCACCACGCAGGCCTATTGCGGGTTGGTAGATGTCAGATGTCTTCGAATTTTTGGTTCTAGAACATGACGGTTTCCTCATGTGTTCCTTCACCGTTTTGATAGCAGTGGTGATTAAATAATTTACACTAATTAAAGCGTCACCACTGGGCCACTATTCGTTTTATTTTCCCAGAACTTTATGTTACCTTACATAATCGAAATCTCACAATAATCCACACAAATAGCTCGGCTCAAGGTGTTAAATATCAAAATACACACCTTGAATATTGTATTCAATTAACCGCAGAGGTGTTGCGGTCGAATCGGCGATCAATATGTACTCGTAGTACCCACTTCAACTGGATACTAATATACCTACCTTTATTGGCTCTGTTATTGTATTTTACATAAGTACTGGTAGATTATGGTTTGTTACTTGTTACATAAGTACTTATGTGCCGACGAACTGTAGTATCAAGTTGGTTGTTAACTTTTGATTTGATTCCAAGAGGGTTTTAGATAAAATGGTAGCAAGTGGTTTACATAATTAAAGCCTCATAATTCAATTTTATTTTTATTCTTCTAAGCTATTCTTGGTCTAATATCAGCACCGCTACACCATTAGCTAACGCAGACAGTAGTAAACGATCTTAATATTTTTATTAGTACGCAGTTATCTAAAATTATAAAGGCAGGATTTTTTTTTTCCAATAACGGATTAAGTTTCATTTTTAACCAGTAATAATCCACTGCTAACCACTTGCCTCCCTACTCTCCACTTATCTCTGTCCAGAGCTGGCAAGGACCAATCTTTATTTAAAGAGTTCAGCTCATTCCGCCATCTTCGTCTGGATTTAGTTCCTTTGTATTCAGGATCCAATGGACACCTTGTTAACACGTAAACTACAACTTCTGTAATCACAAACAGATCGGAATTACTTGTACCTACCTAGTTAATTTTTTACTGTATTATTTTGTGGATAACGGTGCTGGTTGCGTTATTACCTAATTGTTCTATAATAATCTATGTAGTAGTATTAAGCATTATTACGCAATTGTTTGTTGTCCCAAAGAAAAAAAAAAAAAAAAAAAAATGAAAGGAACCTACAAAATGTGAGTAGGAGGTACCAACTGTTAGAAATGCAACCGACTTTTACTAAGTATTTTTCAATAGAAATAATATAATAAACAGTTCTTTGAAACAAGTGGTCAGGTAGGCGTTCTCAGAATTCTCGCCTCATATTTCAAAAGGTGCCTCAATGCAATGTAATTTATTTAAGTTCTCGACTTTGTTGGGTAGGTATTTAGACTAAGCTAGGGTCTTTCCCTGTGGTCATTGCTGAGGTTAAAGTCCATTTTGTACGTTAATTTGCTTATACATATAATGGGTCACTTTTGCATTTTGGTTTTTACGCTGTGGTGTTACTTATTCGTGCTAGCAAAGTGGCATAAGTATTTTAAAGATTTTATTGTTTATAACCATTTTTTTTTAGTGTGTAGCTTTTTCTTTGTAAATAAATTGATTTTTGATATACTAAACAAGAATATAATAACAAAAAAAATGTAATAGCTTAGCTACATTTTTGCTCAAGAAACTAGGTAAGTACCTACTTACTTACGAAGACACTCGGAGATAATTGAAAAAGTGTACCTACACTTTTTAAATTATCTTCGACAGATTCCAGTAAACTCTTCATTAAACGGGCGCATGACGCACGTGATAAGAAATGAAAATAATTTGCCTTACGTTACCTTCGCAATGAAAGTGTAACATAAAAAGTGAAACTAGTGCTGATAAGAAATTACTTGTGAATAGGTACATAATTTTACACGATTTCTACTCTTTTCTTTTATTTTAAAAGGTACGGTACGGTATCTTATGTAACATAAATTTCCTGCTACAATAGCCAGCCAGCTATACATCAGTTCCATCAAGCCAAAAACCTACAGGCACACAACGGGCTGATTTTTATTGAGCTGCAGCGGCAATTCTGCGGTGGTGAGCCGTGGCGGCTCAGTGGCACCGGCCGCAACTTACGAGTTAGGTCATATGTTCGTAACCATGCAGGCGCTTTACTTCGTGTAAATTATTCCATCAACACTGCTTACAAAACGCTGAAGGGTAACATCGTGAAGAAACCGGCATGTCCTAGAACCAAATATTCGAAAACGGGTGACAATTGACAACCAACAACCCGCATTGGGCCCGCGTGGTAGATTACAGCCCACTCCCTCCCAAAGAGAGGAGGGCTGTGTCCCAGCAGTGGAAACATTATAAACTGATTACATAATACATACTCAGCCTATAACGTTCCTTCTTGGATGATGATGATGTGGTGGTAGACTGATTATGTCATGTATTATGTACTGAGTCTGACAGATATGTGTAGTAGCTAGGTTATTTTTTCTGTTAGGAGCATTCTTTCCTTACATTTCATAACATCGGTGCGTTCACCTCTTTCTCCTCGCCATTGTTTCACCGAAATGACGCCTCGCGTTCCTTATCGCTTAATGCCGATTGAGTGAAAAAACAAACTTTATTAGGAGTTCATTGCCCCATGTCATGGTCTGCTGAACTATTACGAAGTATACAGAACTTTAAATGAACACCTTATTTACATAACTTCAAACAAACCGCGTTCAAACCACTTGTAGCCTCTTTACAGCTTTAAAGTCAATAATAGTTCTCTTTTAAAAACTACTACAGAATAAATACAGCATACATAGTAGGTAAAGTGCGCATTAATCAAGTAAATACAGACAGACTCATTTACATAATTTGGTCTAGTTGTGGTGTTATTCTCCAAACACAATTCTAACTGTTCGTGGTGACGAGATGCAGAGAATCTTCAATGCTTTACTTATGAAAAATATGTATCCGTTTACGAATTGTAAATGGTCACTTTGTGAACCTCGAATAGTATATATTTCATACTTCTGCACTAAAACTGTGAAGTTTAGTTCACACGTTATTAAAAGGCAGAAGAGCGAAGGTAAAAGAATTCAACTGAATGTTTTATCCAATACCTAATCTTGAAATATCCACGTATTGTTGTAGCATTGCACACTTATCGCTGATATAAAACATACACACACTGCTTATCTTATGGCTTTGATGACGTCATGAGTAACATGACCAAGCTACATACAGCGAAGGTCATACAATTGTGCGGGCCACAAAGGGCAAACCTTTAGCCCTTTGAATAACAAACGTTACAGCTATTATATTGGATTACGAGTGCGTATGGGGAACTCTGTGTATAGGAAATTGATTCAGGAGCTGGCGGATATTAAAATATGGATGTCAAGTACACACATTTGTAATCAAAGCCTTTTTTGTTTTCTGACAGAATAACTGATGACTGTGGTGTTCATTTAGGCTGTCTTTGGAAACATTTTCCTACATTATTTTTATATAGATACATATACTATATGTATCTATATAAAAATAATGTAGGAAAATGTTTAGCCTAACAAAACGGCTCTTAAGTACTAAAGTTCCCAAGATAATCTATAGACTAGACTTTACAGTTAAACTCAAAGTAAACATTCCAAGGAACGGAGTTAATAATCTTCTGAAATCTTCATAAATCTTTCAGTTTTAATCGGTTTACGTACCGCAAAGGAAGCTAAGAAGACGGCTATTAAAAATTGTAAATATTTATCTAGGTTATTGATAAAGTTTTGATGCTTATAGGAAAAATATTAAATCTGTTGCAGAGATTCCTCCTCTTTTTATTTACTGAAATAGACATTAATAGGTTAGAAAGGCGTCAAATACATAAGCTCCCACTCTTTTTTTTAAGTAGGTGAATAAAAAGGTTGTGAAGGTCTTAATCATCTTTTTCTGTACCGACTGAATAATACCAGTGATTGGAACATTCACACATCGGAATCCAATTCTAGCTCTCAAAGCAATTTTTACCTCGCAAAAATTAGCTTAACAAAAGAAAATAATAACTCATGCTTGACTGGCACCGTAGACAGACTCACAATTCCGTGGAAAATTTTAAAATAATTTGATTAATTACCTTTTGAAGAATCCCGAATCATTCTAAAGATTGAGATTTCATAGTCATGAGAGCAAAGACAAAAACAATCCATTGAAGATGTTCTTAAAAGCCAAAACAGGTTTTAGAGGAAGTTGCAAAAAAGGCGCGAAGCCTAACTGGTTAAGACTTGAGATAATTAAACGCATGACATTGAAGAATTTTTGCAATTAACGAAAAAGGTTTGCTTTTAGTTTTGATAGCGTGCTGACGGTTTTACGATGCGATTTATTTAGCTTGTTTGTTAAGCGTGGTGATTATAGACAATCATTTACTTAAATATACGTGTTTTAGTACCTACTAACTCACTTAATTAAAATAGGATGATATTTATTTATTTGTTGAACAAATACTTAAATAAACAGATTTTTTTCGATCCGACAAACATTAAAATCAGAATTAAAACAAAACTACCAAATTTCTTCTCAAATAACTAAAGTTACTTTGTATTCAGAAAGTACAAAACAATAATAACAGAAACAAAATCTCACATAAATCTCGTGCTAATATGTACAAAGTACACAATTCTCGTTATTATCGCTTTATTATTCAGCAAAGTAATTACGAACTTAATAAACTAGATTATTTACTTGCTCCGGAAGCAATGTTATCAATTTTATTCTTTACTTAAGTGCGTTAAAAGTATTGGTTGAATATAATAAATATAAAACTTATGCAGTTTGGTTTTTCGGCTGGTCGTTACGTAAGTGAATTTATACGGGAAAAAATGTCAGCATTAAATTATACTGCCGGTATATCGCTTCGAATTTTGCAGATTGGTATCCTTTTAATAGACAATGAATGAATTCTTGCCTCGTTGGTTTAGTGGCCGCAAGAGCTATCGCTGAACACGAGGTCCTGGGATCGCTTCCCAGATCGGGCAAAGGGTTATTGGGTTTTCCGTCTAGAATTTCTCACTAGTAGCCTCTGCCTAACCTTCTGGAATACGGGCGTGATGTTACGAATATTACGTTTTACTGGAATAAACTAAAAGACTGCCTAGTCTAGTCTAGAATTTATTCATTTTAATATCAAACCAACTATATGAATCAACGACCCTGTAATAGTAATATTCATTCACAATTCACAATACACGAATAATTACCAATCCTAATTACCACAGACGGACCCGGATGTGGGTCCTATATTATGTTTATTATGTAACTGATTAGTAAAGTCGATATTAAGCAACAGTTGCCGATTGATTGGCAATATTAACTGTAATGAGAAACTATTAGATTTAAGCACTGTTTGTTGCTCGCGGGTTTGCTTGTTCGTCTTGTAGTAGGTATGTTATAACAATGTTTTGGTTATGTAACACATAAACGATTGTATATACTGAAAGAGAAGAATGCAGAATTGTTTTAATTTACATATCTGCATAAAGGCAGACAGGCGCCGCGCGACTCTTTTGTACAATTTATATGAAAACTTCATGGAAATTAATCTACTAGACTCGTGCCGCACCGGGCTGCTGCAAGTATTTTTTTTTTTTTTGAGTTTGTTAAAATAAATTAAAAAATAACTGCAATAAAATCAAATAAATCACTAATTAATTACAAAATAATAACTCCACACATGATTTCGATCATGGGAACTGAGAAAAGTTAAAAAAATATTTTATAATTTATGAGTATATTTTTATGGCCATACTCTTATCCTTTAAAGCGATATTGATTTTGGTCAATGTCCTTTTAGTCGATTAATTATAATTAACGAGATAATGATACCTCTGAAAACTGGACTCTTACGGATCAAAAAGCCCTAACACGCGTACGTCAATAATGAATAATTTAACCAATTTTAATTTAATTTAAGTTGCTGTCGGTATTCAACGACCAATGAATTTTGAAAAAACCTAGACCCTTTGAAAATAACCTCTAAATTAAAAAATATTATTTAGTCTAGGACCACGATTTCGCCTAGGCGTCCAAATCGAATGTCAATCGCTAGCACCAGGTGGAGGATAACAGCTCACTACCTCAGTATTCATGGTAACATTTTTACAGAACTTAGACCTGCTGCCGGTCTGTTCTGTAAGAATCTCATGAATAGCATGAATAAATCCTGCGATTTATTCATACTTTTAAGATTACGTTTTGCTTTCTTGCCGAAATCAACGCAAAAGAACTAGGAAGGAAGGTTTACTAGCTGAAGGTTCGCACGCATTTACTCTTCCGTAATGGGCGAATCGACACATGAATAATGTACAGAGGCCAGCACATCAAACTACCCCAATCTGTCAAATTTCTTTGATAGTTTTTCAACTTTATAACAAAGGAATAAGGTTTATGTTCAATTGGGAAAATTTGACAGTTTGGGATAGCTTGACCTGCTGGCGACTGTACCTATTATTGTTTTCTGAAGAAATACGTATTAAACAATTGGCACGTTTTGAATTTTATGCAATAATCGATTTAGACTTTTAGACCATCAGTACATACCAAGACACCTCCGTGCCTCGGAAAGCTCGCTAAGCCGTTGGTCTCCGCTGTCATTTGTGGATCTTTGACAGTCGTTACGGGTCGTCCGAAGCTCGAAAGTCAGACAACCAGTCTTACCAAGGATATCGTATTACCCAGCAGGGTTCTGGAGGTCAGATAGGCAGTCGCTCTATGTAAAATACTGGTAATTAGCTACGTCCAGTTAGACTGGAAGCCGACTCCAACATAGTTAGGAAAAGGCTAGGCAGATGATGATGATTGAAAAAACAAGATGGCGGCATTCGTTCCAATTTTGACCACTCGCCAAAGATTCCTGCAAGCCTAGACAAAACACATTTCTGTTAGCGTTCACGCCAAACGGTACGCCAAAATGTATGGGAATGACATTACCTGCGGAAAGGTTACGTCGTGTCCTTTCCGCAGGTAATGTCATTCTCATACATTTTGGCGTAGCGTTTGGCGAGAACGCTAACATGAATGTATTTTGTTTCTAGGCCCTGTACTGCTATACATCTTGCTATTCAAGGGACCTTTTAGTCTCCACTCCGTTCAAAAGGCTGGTAATGCCTCATTAACGGACGCACGACTAAAAGTTAACGAAACTGGTCGTGAGCTCATTATAGGCATGTCACTTCAACGTCTTTGTACTAAGTTAAAGGATTTATTTACATGATGAAGGACTTACTGTACTTCCTGACTGTTGATACAGTCTAGGTCTTAAATCAATCGAATCAAATCGGACGGACGTTGGACTTATTGTCAATAAGATCCTAAAATGTTATGACCGATTATCAACGAATGGCGAAAATTTTATTGAGCTACTCTAGATTTTATCGCGCTTCCGTTCCATATAAAGATGGAAGCGTCAAGGTAGCTCGCGAAATTCAAATTTTCTTCCGTTTTTTTGCACTTTGCAAGTCGATGTCAAGCTGTATGCTGAACACAACATAATTTGCGATAGTAACACGTATGTATTTAAAGAATTATAATAATTAAGATCATCCATATAACCCCTAAGTCCATGATGGTTAAATTTCGCGTGCTACCTCAGCGTATCCACATCCACAGAAACCCATCTCTAGCAAAAGTCTTGTTATAGATCTAAAGCCTGTCTTGTGTGAATACTGAATTAGTCTTTAGCAATGAACACCTGGGTTTGCTTAAAGCCCATTTTTGTCTAAATTGCACATCATCAAATCCACGCGAAACATCTCTAGTTACAACAGATTTGATCATTTGATTTGGTACACTGAAACCTATAAAAACTCAACACCATAACATCTCTAACACCATTGTATAGTAACCACAACTTCCCAGAATAAAGCTTAAACACACAGTCCCAGGTCGACAAAGCAATAACAATCTCTCGATTACCATAAAGTCATAAAACATAATCAACACACAGCCTTAGAATAGGATATAAATAAGACATGTCATAATATGTCCTTATAAGAACAGGATTACGTCATAAAGTTCTTTGAATTCTACCTGAGGTCTTAACTCCCTATATCATTTAAAGTTGTAGGAAATGTGACGTCATCGATGGGGTGCAAAGTCTCTGGACTTTATTTAGATGATATTGATAAATTCATGTTGTTATTTTTTTTTTAACATGTGAGTTTGTAAATCAATTAAGTTAAATACTCTAAAGATGTGAAGGTAATCATCCCGAAATTACTGTGTTAATTCGCTTATTGATGACGGACGGCGAGCTACCTATTGCTCGACGTCCGCAAGCCCGCGCCTACGGTGGCTGGGAGTCTGCTATCGACTCCCGAAGTCCCGACGCCCAGGGCCTCATGCAGGCTTAGCACGACCACCGATTTGTCGACGGAAGAATAGACATGACTATTAACTAAATGATGTACAATAGGAGACAATGGCTGTTTTTCTATTAATTATCACAGTTATGCGTTCTAAACGAATCATGATTTTATAGACAATCGTGTATACTTTATGACCGTCGAGTAGAAAGTTTGTTGTCAGTGCGATTTTGATAGTTTGGGAAGAAATATTCTTCTGAAATAGTCTACATTTATAAGGACCTAGACAGATATCGTTAGAAACGAAAGACTAAATGACAATTGTAGAAGGATATCTACGGTGCGATGTCAAAAAGCGAGCAAAGAAATGTCACTTTGTATTGAAAATGCACTGTCTATTCTTCGTAGAAATAAGCGTCATGCTAAGCCAGCTGCGGCGGCTAGGGGCGCGAGGGCGCAATCCTTGCCTCTCTCGGTTTCTACCTTTCCTTTCAAAAATAAATTCTCCATTCCCTATCGCACCCTATGGTAGAGAGTAATGATATCAATTAAATAAGTAGGTACTTACTTACTTTTAAACAGTTAGAATAAAACCAAATAATTTAATTATCAAAATCATTTTTTTTTTTTTTCATATAAACCTGCTTGGGCACTTATGAAACGTCAGAAGCTAGGTGCACGGTTCCAAATTGTCGTTTCCTATGGAGAAGAGCCGGCAAGAAACTCCACGGTTACTCTTTTAAAAATAATTGACTTTAACAATATTTTCAAATTACAGAGATAAAATGTATGGGAGGACAGCGCAGGCCTGTCAATAAGTACCAGGTACTTAGACGAATACAGAATAGAAAATCGTCTACAAATCTACAGTCAGTAAGGCCTACAGCGTTCTCTCATTCACAATATGTAAAATAATCTACATAAATAAAATGAACCTAAATAAAATTGATGTATAATGTCAATTAATGACGAGATATGTCAGCATTGTAAAATAAAAAGAATAAAAAAGAACATTGTATTTGAGAGCAGTTAATAGACTTTCACATAGTTATGCTACTATCACAATGACACTATCACACAATTCCTATCAATCTACTTCATATTCAACTAGACACATCAACTTCACTGAGATCTAGATCCAGGCAAGGTAAACTAGAACATTATTAAAATGTCAGTCTATCTAGCGGTTATCTCGAATCTATCAAAAGTGAAGGCTAGGTTTAGATACCTAGGCTCCCGGAACTAGGTAACAAAGATATAATTTGTCACAGGCTGTATAATAAATACTGATTTGAATCAAAGTTGGCGACAATGAAATTGGCTACACAGTGTCTAGACAATTTCATTGTCACCAACTTACAATAAAATTTTTTCCTAAAAAAAAACAGACTTCCGAGAAAAAAAACTTTGGTGTCTTTGGATCCGTATAAATTTAGTTTATCGTCGTAGTAGTACCTAGTCGTTGTAGTGAATTCTTCATTAAATATAAAGGCGACGATAGATGACAGCTACCTACAGCGATGCACTGCCGCCCGTTGCTCGCAAGAGACCCCGCCTGAACGCGCATCAAGTTTTTCGAAAAACAACCCATGTTGATTTATCAAACACAATTCAAAGAAAAACCGTATACTAAATTTTGGGTGATTAAATTGTCTTTTAGATGGTGAAAGTTTCATGGAAATACACCCGATAGTTTTTGCGTGATAATCGTTTTTATGTCCACGATAGACATTACTTTACCAATTAATTACATTATGTTATAAAAATATTATTTAAAATGTTCACATATCAAATGACGAAGAAAATTTTCTAGTTTCACATATAATTTTTTGAAATACATGAGATAAGCCGTTTAGACGTGATCTTCAATCAAAAGTCCTTAAAAGTCGGCTGTCTGCGCCTAAATTTCTCCGAATCGGGCGAATAAATTCGTGCGAATCCACTAATAAGCCACTTTTCGTCCCAGGCTGACTAAATACTGTTCATGTTATTTTTTGAATGCACACAGAAATTTGTAGGTATGTAATAAATAGTATTTCTAATGCAAAAACCGGTCTTAATAAATAAAACTGTCGTATAATAAGGGCAGATGTTTTAAAAAGATGACAACAATGCTTCCACATTTAGCCACCGCCCCTCGAAGGTCGTTTAGAGACAAACTCGAAAACGATCGAAAAACTATAATTAATTTGATAATTATAAGAAACGAAACAGTAATGTGACACCGAAATAACTCCCTCACGCCTCGACTAATGGGTATGCACAAAAACCATAAGATCCTTTCCGGAGGAAAGAAAACCTTACCGTAATAAGAACAAAGTAGCTTCTGAATTGCCTGGTGTAAATTCTTTTGGGGTAACACTGCTCATGGAAAAGGAACTTTAAAACAAGTGTGATGAAGTTCAAAGTCGATTGTCGTGTAACAAAATTCTCATGGGAGAAATATCGGCGTTTCCCGAATCTTGGGCTTGAATGTTTAAGTAAATAAAACATGGTGTTGCTGTGTTTGATCATGTGTACCATGAATGTATGTGACGCGATCGTATTTGCTTTTATTGGCTACCTTGTGTTAGATGTAGGTCCAATATTTATGGCCTAAATACCAGTATCTTGAGCAAATGTGCCAGATAACCTTTCAATGAATGACGTATGATGGAGATAGTATTGGTCTACTTAACATATAGGTAAGTATAACATCTAGTTCTTATGTCGCAGCCGTGGGTAAGTGTCGCCTCTTTTAACTGCATAAATTTTCGAGTTCATCCTGGCCATTCAGCGTTTTATTTATAAACAATGATTAAAGTTAAGAGATGTTGAGACGTCAAAAATGTAGGGTTAGACCAGTCGCTAATCTTGACTGGGTCACTAACTAACGTTAAAGGTGATTATGTCATCGTATACAGGGGTCCCGCAAACAGGCGCGACGCGGCTCTCGTAGATCGAAACGGAAACTTCATGGAAATTGTTCTACAAGACTCGTGTCGCGCCTGTCCGCAAGATAAATCGTTAATTATTAATAATCTATCTCGCGAGATTTTAAACTAACGAAAAATTATGAGACTCAATTCCTTTTTTTCTACTGAGCAAAGAAGTGTTTGTTTTGCCTTCACAATATACATGCTGATTAGCTGTATATATTCATTTATATTTTATTTATTTATTCACAAAACACATACACTATTCATACGTGAAGCAAAAACGTTGTACTCGTTTTTACGAAAATTTCGCTGATGGAGGAACGTTAACATGGCAAAGGAGTGCTAAAAATGCTAATAATTATAAGTTTATATTAATGCATTAGAAATACATTAAGTTTTTAATTAACTAATGCTAATAATTATAAGTTTAAATTAATGCATTAGAAATACATTAAGTTTTTAATTAACTATGGTCGACTGCTGGCTGATCACTAGTGTAAATAATTACTTACTGTACTTGTCCCTTTTCTTAGGTTAGGTTTTCTTAGGCATCACCTAACCATAAATATTTTAACACGTGTATACCAAAACTCAACTAAACTCAAGCAGAAAAGCCGTTAAGTTATGCCCACATAGCATTAATACTCCACAAGCTATGTCTTGGCTGTCCTAAGTCAATACAGGTCGGCCTTGGTGGCTGGTACCCGGAGACTTGTTCAAATACCAACAGGTGGAATGAATAGCAGGTACTATGCAAATTATAAGTGAAATGCTATGAGGAAATGTGGCATTTGGTGACATGGAACGTGTTTTTTAAAATTAATTTATGACAGTTTTTCGAGTGGGGCGTTCCGAAATTGAACTAAAAGTAGACATGTTCAAAAAGTTGTAAGTTTTAATCAAACCCGGTACAGAACCGAAATACGAGTATAATGCGAGTCGATTATTTTACTTAAAAGTTCCGACTTTTATCGTAGCAAACATCTGCTGTCTAGCCTTTTCCCATCTTTGTTTGTGTCGGTTTCCAGCCTACCCAGATGCAGCTGAACGCCGAGCGACAGCCTATCTGATCTCCACAACCAAGTTACTGGGTAATAACCATACCCATTGGTATGACTGGTTGTCAGACTTTCCGGCTTCTGACGGCCCCTAAAGACTGTCAAAATGCACGAATTACAGCCGGGACCAACAGCTTAATGTGCTTTCCGTCTTGGTATGCAAAGAAGGTCACCCATCCAAGGACCAACCGCGACAAGTGTAGCTTAGTAGCAAACAAGCTACCAAAAATACCACTCAAAATAACCGTTTTTCACAACACATTTAATTTATCAGCGAAACTAAGAATTTCATTTTCTGATAACTCCATTACATTAAGAAACGGCAGAAAAAACAACAAACATCGATAAATAAAATACCGAAACGTGTCATTTAATTGTCAGAGAATAAGATACAACATACACTTTCACATAACTTCACGTAAGTAGCGCCTGCGCCCGCGCAAGTCAGTCGTATCTCAATCGTAATTGGTGTAAAAAATCGAAAGTGATCAAGATTGGTCAATCTTGTGTTAATCAAAGTTAATCAACGATAGATGCTGATAGGCTTCATAGTTTCACAATCAAGGCTCCCGCAGACAGGCGCGCGACTAGTAGGCCAATTTCCATGAAATTTTCATGGAAATTATTACATTAAAGTCGCGCCACGCATGTCTACGGGAGTCATCAGCTTATAATGATCCCTGTGACACAGGCCTGTTCTTTGTGAGATGGGCCATAATCCACCACGCTGCTCCAGTACGGGTTGGTAGATGCGGGGCATCTTCTAATTTTTGATTCTAGAACATGCCGGTTTCCTCACGATGTTTTCCTTCACCATTTTGAGAGCAATGGCGATGAAATTAAATACACAAAGTTCTCTAACTTTTGACCGCCTAAACTTTGTTGTCAAAATAACTTAAAACGATTTTTGTCTATCTTGTGTTTATAAAGTTACTCTGTATGGTTGTCTCATATTTTCATGAATAAAGTAGTGCCTGCCTGGGTTCGAACTCACGACCGATACGATAAGAGACGATACGAATTACAATACAACCTTACAATTCGTATGTCGCGGCCGATACAGAGGTATCGGCCACTACTGGTGTCATAGTTAACCGTCTTCATAGTTTATGCCGCTGTTAAATAACTAATAGGTAAGTTAAAGATAAAGAACTAAGTTACCGAGCCAGTAGTGCGTTGTAGAGTTGCAGATGCCGTCCATCATTAGTCCACTTACTTTGACTGTACCGTCATGCGTCACGAGCATAACTGCCTTACTATTTCGCAAGATTCAAAAGCGATTTCCACCTAAAGTATTGATGGAAATTTTAAACATAGTCTTTTCGAAGCTGTAGTGTTATGTACGACTATGAATAATGGACTTTTTTCTGAGTCACATTCGTTATTTCATGAGAAAACTGTTGAATTCTGCGTAAGTGTAAGGTATTTTTACTATTGACTGTACTGTGGCAGCCGCCTGCCAATAATTAAATCATGAAAGTAGAAACAACGAGAATGGTCGAAGTAATCAATGCAATATTATGTCGAAGAATCTGTCGATACATATCCGGTGTTTTATAAAACACATCCCTGTTCTCATTATTAACCGACGAAAAAGTAGGAGGTTTACAAGTCAAAGCGTATATAAATACGTTTTGTTTTTTATGACCAGGACCATGCATAACTTGTTTTTATTAGCTGTTCCTTTGGGATAGCCCAAACATTAAGATTCTATAGGTACTTTATTAGTAACCACAGTCAAAAATCTACCCATAGCCTGAAAGTAAACTTATCATGTTATCAAATAGACTTGGTCCTAAGATAGACCCCTAGCAACACCAAATCGTATCTGAACCAAAACAGACTAAAATAACAATCTATTAGGTCTGTATAGCTTACAAAGAATTCCGCAATAGGTATAGCCTTCGCAGGAGTTTCTCGGAAGGCCTTCTAACGTATTCGCAACGTAAAACCAGGAAAAAAACATATTCAAATCGCTTTTAGGCATCTCGTGAGGACATTTTACCTTTCATGACGTCAGCGTCTGCAATGATACACCACACATAACATCAGCACTGACTGTTCCCCGAAGTGCTAGGCAGGGGTGCACCAGGGGGCGAGCAGATTGCCCGGTTGGCACCAGGGGTGCACCAGGGGGCGAGCAGATTCCCCATTTGGGACAAATACAGACACCGGGCTGCTACTGAAAAAATCCGTATGGATAATTCCAATAACACATTACTCGACCTGGAAACAGAAACAAGGACTTCAGGCTCAGAAGTAGCACTTGCGGCCACTAGACCGATGTGACAGTCTTAGCAGCTATTTTGATGGTACAGACGCCAACACATCTAGCTACCCCAAACTGTCAAATTTTCCCAATTGAACATGAACCTTACGCGTATGTTACAAAGATGAAAATCTATCAAACAAATTTGACAGATTGGGGTAGCTTGATGCGCTGGCGTCTGTACTAGTCCAAAGTTAAGATAGTAAAAATAAAGAATTCGTTTTTGGGACACTGTTTCTTCAAAACGAATCGCTTTTCACGTATTAGTAATGTTAATTTCTTATTTATTTACCATATTCAGAATATGTTTACTGTAAGCAGGCCTCAGGCTAAGCCAAAGTTAAGATAGTAAAAATAAAGAATTCGTTTTTGGGACACTGTTTCTTCAAAACGAATCGCTTTTCACGTATTAGTAATGTTAATTTCTTATTTATTTACCATATTCAGAATATGTTTACTGTAAGCAGGCCTCAGGCTAAGATGTTCGGGGCAGATAAGGGGGTCAGGGGTTCAAATCCGATTAAGTTAAATTATATGGCCCGAGCGGATTCAGCTTGGACGGAAAATGTAAATCATGTTTCTAGGAAATTATGTTAAATATGGGGAATGAGGTAAATAAGTACTTATTTGGAGAGACTGTTGAGGAAATTGAGACATTTTCATAGGCCGGGTTTAATGGCTGTAAATGAGTAGGTACCTAAATATTTATATTTAGTGGAAGATTATATTATATTTATATTTAGTGGAACGTCACGCATACACACACACTCACACACACACAAACCATCTCACTCACTCACACACACTCGCATACACTCTAACTCACACACACACACACCCACACACCCAATCAAACACACACATAGACACAAAATATACTTTCACACGCACAGAAACACACATTTACACCTTTCTACCATATGCACGATTTAATTCATTTTCAATTTTGTTTTTCTTTTTTTTTTCTTATTGGTTTGTTTTTAGTAGTTTTTAATTTAATTTATTTTTTGGTTTCATAAAATATGTGTAACTTATACCTAATTAGCACAACGAAACAATTGTACTAATCGAGGGAGAGCGAGGTTTATCCCATCACAAGTATCTTCGGATTACTTTCTGGGAAGCCCCGGCAACTTAATTGTATCTAGATTTAAGATAATAAACACATATATTTTTTTTTTTTTTTTTTATCCTTAATCTTGGAACTGTCTCAGCGAAGAATCGTTGTAGGAAAACATCGCGAGGAACCCTGGCCTTGTAATTAAAGTCTAAAATTGCCAACTGACAATGAGCAAGCGTGGTGATCATGCCTTCTCTGTGTATGAAGATGCCTTTGCCCTTCAGTTGCCGTGAGACATTAAAAGTTTTGTATTATTTATTAATTGATTGAACTCAAGTTGAAAGGTAACTAAAAACCTTCATTTCCTATGTATTTATATGAAAGAAGTACCTTATATAATGAAGTACAGTCACCAAAAGGGATTAGTAACTAGAGCCGTCGGATAACTATATATATCGCACACCTAGATCTATACTGAGACAACTCAAAAATCGTTAATTTTGAGTTATGCCTGTATTCGAATGCTCGGTGCTCATACGCAACTATCCAACGTGACAGGTTCAATAAAAGCTCATAAAATAATCGCTAGGTAGCGTTAACTTTCTTTTGTTGAATCAACGTCTGCCATCTGCTCCCACCTAAACAAGTCTATTGTGAGTTGTCACTTGCCTTAAGGAGTGCAGGTATTAACAAGAACGAAAACGCGGACATTTCAAATTGTTACAGTTTTGATGACACGTATACGTGAGTTAATTAGAGTCGTTACGGTGATGGTGAATTGTTCTGCCACATTACTTAAGGATATTTTGACTTGTTCCAGTATTGTTTGATATGGTACGTAAATATTTAGTGATTATATTTTGATTTGACTTTGTTTTGATGGATCAACATGAAATGAGTTGATAGTAAATTGACGTATTGAATTTCAGCCCCAGCTTGTATACTGTGACATTTTACAAGCTATTTATTACCTAGAATCAAATTAAATTGTTTAGCTTCCCTAACAAAAAATGCAAATATACGTTTTTTTCGTCTCCTGAAAAATGACCTTTTTTGAGTTGTCTCAGTATAGATGTAGGTGTGCGATATGTTGAATTTTAGTAAGAAACCGATGCATGTTTTCGAATTAAAGTTAATTTGATAAATGAACTGTTTTTTTTTTTAAACATCCATCGATTTCTCACTAAACATCAACTATATCCGGAAAACTGGAAATGTGATTGGTACGGTCACCAAAAGAGTTAGCACTCTTTTGGTAACCTGACCGTACCTATTACATTTTTTAACCCTTAAATGCAGACAGTATAAAAATTGAAAACGCGATAATCGAAAGTCCCACTTGACGAGCTGAATGACAAGCAACACCCTTAAAATCTCAATAAAATTCAAGACATATATAGTATCTTAAAATCCTTAAAACAAAAACAAGAAAAACAAATCCTATAGTCACCTGCTGTCATAAAAACACACGGCAGGTGTGCCTGTGTCGGGTTTATTGCAAAAAACCTTTACACCTGGTCAAGCTAACCGGTTGACTAGCAATCTGTGACTACAGTTAACTTTGACGCTGTACAAATTAGCTATGAGACATTACCACGCGTTTATTTCCTGAGAAAGTTGAGTTAGAGATGTTCTACTCGTAAGTACAGTCAAGTAAATTAGTTGGTAAGCAAATGACGCCCTACGTCAATTTGCCATGTTTTAGCATTTTTATACAATGTTAAAAAATATATGTTTTTTGAATTAGATACAAACAATTTAAGTTAGTAGACAATTCGCTTATCAATATTTTCCCTGACTTGTAACATAGTTTGAGCTAGTTTTGTTTTTTAATTAGATTTTCTTAGATCGAAGGAGGAGGTCCTTCGATTTTCTTACTTATTACTTTTGGTGACCGTACATATGAATTGAAAGTGCCATTTTAGTACTTGTTCGGATTTGAATCCACTACCGCGTGTCTGTGAGGTAGCCACTAGGCCATCACATTGCGGAGTCAAATCATTATTTGAGGTAGGAACTTTGAACGTCAAAATTTAGAAAAAATAAAATTGATTCTAGTTGCCCCTTCCAAAAGGTAGTTTCGTATAGAGAAGAATGGACAAGAGACCTCTCCAACTTCACCTCAAACATTATCATCATATCATTTCTAATCATCATCTGCATCAATCAGCTCCACTGATACACGCACATGTCAATAGCCTGCCCTGAACCTGGGACATTCATCTCACTTACTAGAAACTATACCGACATAAACATATCAATCATGGCATTGAAGCCATAATTACTGATTTAGTATGATCTGTTAGGATGTTTGTGTATTCTGATAATCTAGCTCAAGTTATTATGTTATAAATAATGGATATGTTGAAGGAATCCGGTGAAGTTGGGATTGATATTTTTAACCGACGAAAAAACGGAGGAGGTTCTCAAGTCAAAGCGTATTTTTTTTATGTATGACCACGCATTACTTTTTTCAGAGCGGTCCGATTTTGATAATTCTTTTTTTATTGGAAAGGGTACACCCCGACTATGGTTATGTATTTTAATTTTATGTCACCACCTTGCGAACTTAGTTATTAAGGTTAAACAAAGCAGGTTTATTATTTTTCACTTTTTAGTTTTTTCGGCGGTTTTTTTTTTTGTTAAAAAGTTTTTGTTTGATAGATTTTGTTGAGCATCTTCCATATACGTTTTGCTAAGTAGTATCTAATTTTATTAACACAATCAAATCACTATCTTGTTTATCATTAAATGGCGATTATGGAAAACGAACTGTGTGTAAGAAAAACAGTCGCTTGCTGTGGTAAAAATATATATAATCCAGCAAGATGGTAGTTTTGTGTAATTTAATTTCATCACCACTGCAGCACTGCTTGCAAAACGGTGAAGAAAAACATCGTGAGTTAACTGGCATGTCCTAGAACCATATTGGGCAACCAATCACAGCTTTTTCGTTAAAGTAGCTGTTCAGCAGGCTTACCATGACCATGCCATGCTTTCTATTTCTACGAAGAATAGACAGTGCTTTTTCAATACAAAGTGACATTTCGTTCCTCCAGTTTTGACATCGCACCGTAGATATCCTTCTACAATCTGTCATTATGTCTTTCGTTTCTAACGATCTGTTTCTAGGTCCCTATAAATGTAGACTATTTCAGAAGAATATTTCTTCCCAAACTGTCAAATCACACTGACAATAAACTTCCTACTCGACGGCCACAAAGTTACGATTAATCATCTACAAAATCATGATTCGTTTAAAACGCATAATTTTGATAATTAATAGAAAAACATAGCTATCTTCTCCTATTGTACATCATTTAGTTAATAGTCATGTCTATTCTTCCATCGACAAATCGGTGCTCGTGCTAAGCCTGCAGGTGGCATAACTTGCAGACGTTTGCATCCATTTCCTAACATTCTGTTGCTAGTTGCTTATCAAATCCGGAACCCTTATAAATATGACATTAAAATTACTTTTATCTTAAAAGAAAAATGTTCTTGAAAACTTCATGAAGTTTGATCTACTAGTATCGCGTCGCGGCGGTCTGCGGGAACCTTAATAGATACACCATAGCCCGTGGTAATAATACAGGCGTGATATTTATGTAAACTTAAATAGCTCTTCACATGAAGATAGGAGCTTATTACCTCATACACGATACTCCTCGTCTATAAAGTATTACGACAACAAGATCATCAGGTTTCTCCACTTTTTGCTATATTTAATAGTTCGCATACAATGTTAATAGCCAAGTTCAGAGCTGGGATTATTATTGTTTTTTTATGCAATGTCAGTAAATTAAGATTATTGGTTGAAAAACTGGTATTGCTTTGGAGCAGGAAGGAAGGAGGAATGCTGCCAACATTCCATGGTTGACTGACTCATAGGCTCGTATTGATAAACTGCTTTCACATAATGGAGAACTTCAGACCAATTCAAATTTCGACTACGGCAAAAAGAAGGGTTATGATTTGACTGGCGTGTATGTAATATAATACGTTCATCTGTTCTCTCATATACGACTAGGTAATATAGTAATTTGACAAATGTGGTATTGTTGGAAGCGTCTTAATCGTCCGCTTGTTACAGGCTATGTTCATACTTTTAATAACGTGATTTTTCAGCATTGGGGGTTTCAGTTTTTCAACTTTTTTTTAATGAAAATCATTTCAGATATAATTACCTACCTACTCTTGACTTAACCCTTCGACCGCCGCGGCATTACACGAAATCTTTTAAAAGATCACCAAAATTCTTTAATTTCAAATTCTCATTTAGATGATAAATTAATACGAATCAATACTACATTAATATCTCATAATTATCAAAGCTGTCAATAAATTGTATTTAAATATTAGAAACCGAAGTAACTATTAAGCCTTTGTACAGAAGCGATAGTTGCCTACATAAGTTATTAGCTACAATGAACAACAATTTTGTTGATAATGACCATGTTCCGGAGAGAGTAGCACAAAAACATGCGTTTCTAAGCTTTCATTATATATTCATTAAGGTTAGTAAGGTATGAGAGAATTTATTATATCAACAGGTGTATTAATATTATGTTTATTTACTTTTATGATCCATTCATGATGATATTAAACATGTTTCTGATAGGGAAATCAAAAACTTCTTAACGAATTATTAAAATGTTTCATTTATTTATTGGGACTCCAATAGAGGCTACACAAATACATGCAAGTTTACAATCAGCAGAGACAAATACAGTATGCGCTTGCGATTCCAATTATAGGAGAACACATCATTTAATACTTGTAATCCAGGTAAGTAACATTTAGTTTGACAGTTAAAAAATAAACATAACACGAAAATCGTACTAAAAGGAAACAAAGTTAATGACATAAGATATTAATAATAAAAATAATGTAATCGAACAGTTAGAAAAAAACGACGGCCTATCTGACCTCCACAACACAGTAACTGAGTAAAACGATACCCCTTGGTAAGACTGGTTGTCAGGCTCGGGTTTCTGACGACACGTAACCACGGTCAAAGATCCACAAATGACAGCCAGGACCAACGGCTTTCCGAAGCTCGGAGGGGCCTTGATATGTAAAGATGGTCACCCATCCACGGACCAACCTGATTGATCGACCCGTACTGCTAATATTACTTAGCCACAAGCCCCCCAAGACATAGAATTCCACACCTCAGTAGCAATTACTTTTACAAAAATATTGACTTCGTTACTATGTTATAAATATCGTAGTAGGCCGAATGACCTCAACCTCAACGCAAGAATCTATAAAAAACACTTATTTTCAAGTGAATCAATCAGTCACGCCACTATTTCATTTACTAAATCAATTATAACTACGAATGGCGATCAAAAGTCGTGATACATAACCATGCTATTACTTGCCATTACTTATAATATCAGTTTCGGTTGCGTCAACATCTAATTGTGACGCAGTCATGTTTTTAACCGACAAAAAAGTGTAGAATTATTTTTTTGCGATATCTACGGCAATTGTGTATCGATTTCAAAAATTATTTTTTTAATGGATAGGCTACGACTCAGGAGTAGTCCTATATTTTTTTTATTAACTTTCCTTCGGTTGTTTTTGCGTTAGCTTCGAAAGTACTTCCGTATTAAATACACTTTGTATATCTTGATGATGCTCTAACTTATTTACATAGCTCTTGTTTACATAGCAAGTAGTGATCACGAATTGGTGGGTAAGGTAGGTACCATAACTATAAATGAAAAACGTTTTTTACAAAAAGGCGGGCACGACGCGACTCTTGTTGAACATTTTCCATGAAAACTTGCATGGAAATTATTTTATCAGCATCGCGTCGCGCCGTCGCGTCACACCTGCCTGCTGAGCCTCTAGTGCTCGTGAGTCGTGAGTTCGTGACTGTACCAGTTTGTGAATGACGTAAGAAAGTATGGTTAATGGCGTTAAATATAATATTTTATGGTGTTTAGAATTAGATGGACCATCAAGTGGTTAATACAAGATACATTTTTATCCAGTGCGCAAACTGTAATCATGAATTCAGCATATCATTCTAGACACCCTAGCGTAAAAAAAAATCGTCGGTTCTACAAAAACAGATAAGTTGCGTTCGTATTTACCCGACTACGGCGAAGCAAAGAGGAGGGTTATAATTTTGACCGGTGTGTATGTTCATTCATCTGTCACAACTTCAAAAGTCCCAATCAGAATTTGACAAATTATGTTTCGTTGGAAGCGCTGTTAAAGGCTATTTATTTGGCGTCACACACACACATAAAATAGAAAACATGGCGCCCTCCAGAGGACATAAAGTCGTGGTAAAAATAAATTTGTGGTTTATCAGTAGTCAAGTTTTAGTTTTCGAACTTACCGGAATTTATATTGGTGACTTTGAATGAGTAGGTAATTTCACTAATTTCATTTCTTGTTGCCCTACGTTTACGGCTAATCCAATCGTTAAGGTGAAACAAGTCCACATTTTTTTCATACAAACTTCGGGAGGGTTTTACTCCACTGTTTGACAATGTACATAAAAACTTAAACATGGTATGGTTTTGTCTCATTATTAATATTGTCGATACGGAAACAGAATACTAAAATAAAAAGCCATTAAAAAGTAAAATCTCCAAAACTAAGTCGGTACCGACAAAGCTCAATTATCGAAAAAGTCAATAAACTTAATTTTATTGGTCATTGATTTATGCAGTGTTTTTTTCAGAAAACCCGATCTTCCGAAGGACTTTTCTTGATTTTTTACGCGCCGTTGTTACTATAACTGATCCTGCAGCTCACTCAATAATGTTGTGCGTGTAGACTAGCGTCTAACTGTTCATCACGGGTACTACCTCTGTTGGACTCGAAGCCTGGTGAGACAGCGTGCTTTTTAGCCAGGCCCACCAGTGAGTTCGAGCCCGCGACTAGTGTACCCTTATGCGATTTAATATTAGGTCTTTACCTATGAAATTGCCGTTCTGCAGTACTGGCCATTTCAAATCAAAATAATTTTTGTTTGGCTAAGAATTCTAATTTCAAATTAATTTTATTTTAAAAACATGGATTTTTTTTTTTCTAAAAGTAGTCATTTCTTTATTGATTAGTGTTACATTTTCATCGCATTTCAATCTTTTTCGTCATCATGGATACGTTAAAAATTCGAGTAATTATGGAATATGAGTACCGTCGTGGCAGCAACGCGGCACAAGCGGCACGCAATATCAACGACGTTTACGGAGCTAACACTACAAACTAACGCACCACCTGTTATTGGTTTGCTCGCTTCCGTTCTGGAAATTTCGACCTGAAAAATGAACCTCGCGGTCGTCCGAAGACTTTGGTCGACAATGACGAATTAAAGGCGATTGTGGAAGCTGATGATACACAATCTACGGCTGAATTAGCAGCAGCTTTCGACGTTAGCGTCAAAACAATATTGGTCCATTTGCGTCAAATTGGCAAGGTAAAAAAGCTTGACAAATGGGTGCCCCACGAACTCAATGATCGCCAGCGCGAAGTACGCGTCGAGACGTGCCTTGCACTGCTCAACAGACACACAAATGAAGGAATTTTGAACCGCATTGTTACCTGCGATGAAAAATGGATTCTGTTTGATAACCGTAAGCGCTCAGCAAGTTGGTTGGATCCTGGTTCAGCACCTAAACAATGCCCTAAACGAAAACTTACCCCTAGAAAAGTGATGGTCACTGTTTGGTGGTCTAGCGCCGGTGTGATTCATCACAGCTTCTTACCAAACGGGGTGAGCATTACTGCAGATGTGTACTGTGAAGAACTGAACACAATGATGGAGAAGCTGGCGCATCTCCAACCAGCATTGGTCAATCGCTCGTCTCCGCTGCTCCTGCACGATAACGCGCGACCTCATACTGCACAGCAGACGGTCTCTGTTCAGTGCATAAGGTTGATTTTGGTTTGCCGAGATTTTTTGTAAGAAAACAACGTGTAGTTAATATGAAGGTTTATTCGCTACTAACTCTTAACATAGTGGACTGTAAAAATACACGTATAGATAGCTATCACTAGACGTATCTATAGGCTCACGACACAAAACGCTAATCTATTTGGACATTCCGCCCGCCAAAGAACATAGTTCTTTAACTATAGTTTAACAAAAAAAAAACTTTAACTGAAACAATAAACAAATTGAAATACCTATGCATAAACTTAACACATAACAAGTATAAAACACAAACTCATAAGAAACATTCCTCTCAAAATCTTAATCATAAACAATTTAATATCTAAATAACAGAAACAACCTATATTGTTGTTATTTGCAGTAAGTAAGTAGGTATATACGTTCAAGCAAAGCAGAACACGTGCGGCTCAGCCGGGATGTTCAATTAGGTGCATTGATGAAAAACACGTTTTATAAGTAGGTCATTAGTACTGTACCTATAAGTCAACTTAAATACATACTTAACGAAGCAGGTAAAGAGTAGGCTTGGGAGAACTCATCATAGTACATAAATAACATAAATACATTGGCTTTTTTAAATTTCATTTTGACATAAAAGGTAGGTAAATAAATTCTGAACTTTAAACAATGTAACAGGTAAAATTCATTTGGTTAAAATACAAATTTTGCTTACTGGACGCTTATATTCTCCTGTTTTACACTTTACTGATACGACTCGACTTACATTATCAGGTCCAGGATATTTTTTGATAATTTTACCAAGTAACCATTTAGCTGGCGGTATATTGTCTTCCTTTAGAACAACAATATCGCCTATTTCTGGTTCCTCACGTTTAGTGTTCCATTTATACCTTTGATTTAAATTAACTAGGTATTCCTTATACCACTTATTCCAAAAATCTGTTACAATTTTTTGCGTTAATCGCCATCTATCCAAACCAACAACGTTACAATTAGTGTAATCCTCATCTGTAATATTTACCAATGGTTCGCCTACCAAGAAATGACCTGGTGTCAGGGGTAGAGGGTCGTTTGGGTCATCGCTCAACAAGGAAATCGGTCTCGAGTTTAAACACGCCTCCACTTGCGCCAGGACAGTCGACATTTCTTCGTACGTAAGTGTAATATTTCCTACTACCTTTTTTAAATGTGTCTTAGTTCCGCGGACTGAGGATTCCCACAATCCGCCAAAGTTTGGAGAGTGGGGAGGAATATAATGCCAGGTGGTTCTTTCTAAGGAAAGTAGCTCTGCTATTTCTCCAGGAAGAGAAGATTTTGACCTATTAAACATGTCTCGCATTTGCTTATCGGCGCCAACAAAATTAGTGCCATTGTCACTGTATAAATCCTGACAATGGCCTCTACGAGCAGTAAATCGCCTAAACGCAGCAATAAAAGCCTTGGCAGTCATGTCGGTTACTGCTTCTAAATGGACTGCTCGTGTAACCATACACACGAATATGCAAATGTAACTTTTGTAAGACTTAGATCCTCGGCCTGGCGAAAATCTGATAAAAACTGGACCACAGTAATCCACACCAGTAGATTTGAATGGCTTACTGGGTTTCAACCTTGCCTCTGGAAGCAGGCCCATTAGAGGAGTAGTCTTCCTTGTGGAGTATCTCAAACAAATAGTGCACTCTCTAAAATATTTTTTAACACGTTCCTTACCACGTAAGATCCAGTACTTGGTTCTAAGTAAATTTAACATAGCCTGAGGGCCACCGTGCAATGTTTTTGCATGAGCATCCGCAATTAAAACCTTGGTAAAATGATGGTTACCAGGCATAATTATCGGGTGCTTCGTGTCATAACACGCGTCCGATTGTGCTATGCGTCCACTTACTCTTAGTGTCCCCTTTTGGTCCAAAAAGGGACAAAGAGATCGTAATTTACTCTTTTTCAGCACACATTCTCCAGTCTTTAATCGTTTTATTTCTAATGAAAACTCGCGCTCTTGAATTTGTTTAATGCATGATATTAAAGTCTCGTTCATTTCACTTGGTGTGATAAATTTAGGTAGTTTAGGTCTATTATCTTTATCTAATTTATAATTCAAAACTCGTCTACAATAGGATACAATCTTTAATAGCTTATTTAAAGATGAATATTTTGACCAAACAAATTCTTCGTCGACGTCAGAAATAACGGTTAAAGACTGAATTCGTTTCTCTTCGTGTGTGTCTTCAATCAGTTTACTCTCTTTGTGTACTGTAGCTTCTGACAACCAATGCGGTCCTCTCCACCACAATGTATGCTCACTCAACGCATTGGGCTGCAGACCACGCGAAGCACAATCCGCAGGGTTTGTCTCTGAGGAGACATGACTCCACTGGTGGTAATCCATAATATTTAATATAGTGGACACTCTGTTGCTAACAAATGTTGCCCATCGACTTGAGCCTCCTTTGAGCCATGCTAACACTATGGTGGAGTCGGTCCATCCATAGAGATGTTCCTTTGGTATCTCTAGAACTTGTGATACTTCACATATAAGCTTGGCTGCTAAGGTGGCGCCACACAATTCAAGTCGGGGTATAGAAATCTCCTTTACGATTGGGGCGACTCGAGTCTTTGCGGACAGTAAATGCACGTGCACCCTATTTGAACTATCAATTACTCGTATGTAAACTGCTGCCGCAAAGGCTGATTTTGAAGAATCTGAAAATACGTGTAGCTCTCTCTTGCACTCTTGTGTAAAATTTACCCACCTAGGTACTTTAAGATTTTTTAAATCTATTAGCTCTTGTCTGTATTGTAGCCACTCACCATGCAATTCATCCGTCAAACTGTCATCCCACTCAAGACCAGATTTCCACAGTTTCTGAATGAAAATCTTAGCATTAACTATCACTGGGGCAATCCAGCCTAAAGGGTCATACAATCTCGCTACTTCAGATAATACTTGTCTTTTAGTGACTAAATCTTTAGGTTCAGGTAAATTCACTACGTATTCAAAATTATCATTCTTCCTATTCCAACTCAAACCTAATACCTTAATTAGATCATTCAGTTTAATAGGTTGCCTTTCACTCAACTCAGTTTTCCCAATCTGCTCTAAGAACTTCTCATTATTACTATTCCATTTTTGTAACTCAAAACCACCACTCTTCATTAACTCATTCATCTCCTCATAAATTTGTACTGCCTCACTAACCGTGTCAGAACCGGTCATTAAATCGTCCATATAATAGCATTGCTTCGTTATTCTCGCCGCTAATGGATACTTCTGCCTTTCTAACTCAGCAAGACTATGCAATACCTTTACAGCTAGATATGGCGCGCATGCTGTACCGAACGTTAAACGTAACAATTTGTAACGTTTTATTGGATCCGATGGATCAAATCTCCAGACAATTCTCTGAAAATCTGTGTCCTCGTCTGTCACTCTCACCATCCGATACATTTTGACAATATCGGCTACGATACAGATTTTATGACGACGCCATCTCATCAAGATGTGCCTTAAATCTTGTTGTAACCTTGGTCCAACAAGAAGCTCATCATTTAGTGATACACTGTTGTCACCTTTGCTGGAGGCGTCAAAGACAACTCTCACTTTAGTAGTGTCTTTGTCTTCTCTCACCACAGCATGGTGAGGAAGATAGACAGCTTTAGACTTCTGTAGCTCACTCTCAGAAACCAGTCTCATGTGGTTCATACTCAAGTACTCACTCATAACTTTATTATATTCTTCTCTTAACTTTGACTCTTTCGATAGCTTTCTCTCTAAATATTCTAACCTCTTCACTGCTCTCTTTTCTGTATTACCATATTGACACTTAGGCTCGTCCGTTGCAAAAGGTAATCTCACTATAAATCTCCCTTCATTATCTCTCACAGTAGTCGAGTCAAAAAACTCCTCACATACTTTCTCGCTATTAGACATCTCTTTTCTTACTAAATTAGGCTCATCTTCCATTTCCCAAAACCTCTTAAGTAACTCATCCTCTTTGACCTGAATGTGCATGCTCATGAGATTATCCTTTGCTAACATTCGAGATCCCTTTGACATTCTTCCCGATAAAATCCATCCAAACACTGTATTCTGTGCTATTAAATTACAATCAGGATGCTTCATAACACCATCCAGTAATATTTCGCTATAAGCCTCTGCTCCTAGTAAAATATCAATCTTACCTGGCGTCGCGTATGTAGGATCAGCTAAAGGAAGATTGTCAATTTCTACCCATTTGGAAGTGTTCACGTTACTTGACGGAAGTAGTGACGTTAAGGAATGTAACACATATGCGTTAACTAGGATGTAATTAGCTGGGTTATGACGTGATTCCAGGCGAAGTGAAACCGTGTTTTTTATTCTCATTCGGCCATCTCCCAGCCCTGACACCCAGCCACTTACTGGCTTGCGTGCAAGACCTAATAATTGCACAGTTGACTCAGAAACAAAAGATGCCTGCGACCCTTGGTCAATTAAAGCACGAATTATTTGTTTAAAACCGTTAGAACGGAATACCTTAACCATAGCTGTCGCAAGTAGCACGCTGTCGGGTTGTAGCTCTCCTCTAGAAAATGTAGCAGTTATGTTTGTGTCACCTCGTGTTGTACTCGCTCTCTCCTGTTGTGGTTCACTCGATGATCCTGCGACAGGCTGCTCCAGGCTACTGGCCGGCTCCTTGTTCTCTCTCTCAAAGTGTAACATCGTATGATGTCTTCTCCCACATTTCTTACAGCTGAATGACTGTCGACACTTAACTACCGCATGATTTGGGGCCAGGCAATTAAAACATAATTTACTCGTTTGAACGAAATCCTGTCTTTCCTTAGGGGGCATCAGACTAAAACGCTTGCACTGGTTGAGATAATGCATTTCATGACACATCGGACACTCTTGTTTAGCCTTAGGCTTGTTCTCTTTCTCCTTCTCTACTGATGTGTGAAAAGATTTCGATTTAGCAGCAGGCTTAGCTTGTTGCGCGGCACGGTTCCCGTTCGTATCGATCATTTCTAACGTCCTGAAACGGTATTCTAAATAATCTCTCAATTGTATCCAAGTAGGTAACTCATCACACATCATACTTATCTGCTGTTCCCATTGTTTAACAGATTCCGTGTCCAATTTTGAAACGACTAAATGAACGACAGATGCGTTAGCGTAACTGGATTCAGTACTAATATTCAAGTTTTCCAAAGATTTCAGACAGGTAGACGTCGTATCCAACAAACTCCTAATTGCATTGGCTGACTCGGTTTGAATTTTCTTTGTGCCAAATAAAGTCTTCATAATTGCATTGCAGTTATAACGCTTGTTATTGTAACGCCGAACTAACTGCTTCCATGCTTCCTCATAATTTGCATCGGTCGTCGAAAAATTACTCAATAGATTTAATGCTTCTCCACTCAGATTGGACTTGAGATAATGTAATTTCTGTACCATTGAAATATTTTTATTATTGTGTATTAATGAGGAAAACATGTCGTAAAAGGATGGCCACTCTTCATATTTACCCGCAAAAGTAGGTAATTGTATGCGGGGTAGTTTCACATCACTGCAATTATTGTTCGCGCTATTGGCAACTACTGGGTTAGATAACTCGGTAACTGGCGGCAAAAACTGTTGCAAAGCTTCTCGCAAACTTGATTTATACTGCACATATAGCTCTTCAAAAATCTCATATTTTCCTTCTGTAAAATATGCTTCCTTCTTAGTTTTCGTTTTTGCTACTACCTCCTTGTGTCCGTCCTTAAAATCTTTAAATAATTGTTCTAACAACTCCAATCTCGTTTCTAAATACTGACTTTTAATTCTTTCTTTCGGAGTTTTCTTAAAGTTTCTTTCAGCTTTCATCAGATTCTCGATCAACTCATCTTGTAACGAAATAAGTGCCTCCATTGTAGTAATAAATAAACTCGCACAGCAATCCCAGCAAACAACACTCCGATCGGTCACTTGTTTTAGGTAATAAGTTCTCGCAAAGTAACAGTTTGTTTGACTTTAATCTCTTTATTAAACACTCACTCAATGTACTGTTATTTCGATTTTCACTAAAATTCACATACACCTTGTAAACAAGTAACAGTTTATATTCAATCAAGTTCACTGTAATAACTCGTTTTTTTTTAAATGTTTTATAACTTGCACATTAGCAATTAGTAACACGTGTCACCGGACGACTCCTTATCGCACTCAGGTAATAAATCCTTTGTTCGCGCGGGTCAGCCGAGCTCGATGCTCATTAACACAATCCGGCTCGAAGGACCAAATGTTCAGTGCATAAGGTTGATTTTGGTTTGCCGAGATTTTTTGTAAGAAAACAACGTGTAGTTAATATGAAGGTTTATTCGCTACTAACTCTTAACATAGTGGACTGTAAAAATACACGTATAGATAGCTATCACTAGACGTATCTATAGGCTCACGACACAAAACGCTAATCTATTTGGACAGTCTCCAAGTTGCAAGAACTGGGGTTGGAAGCTCTCCGTCATCCGCCCTACTCACCAGACCTTGCGCCTACAGACTACTACTTTTTCCAGAATTTGGATAACTTCTTGGCGGGAAAAAAATTTAATACCCGAGAGGCAGTACAAAATGCCTTTGAAGAATTTGTTGCCTCCCGTCCAGCTGATTTCTTTAAGAAGGGCATCAATAAACTGCCACTGCGATGGCAAAGATGCATTGATTGCATGGGTGATTACTTCGATTAATACAAATAAAAAATTCATGAAAAAAATTCGTTTAAATTTTTTCATACAAAACGGCAATTTCATAGGTAAAGACCTATTATAAAACATATTCCGAAGTCGTTTTCCTTATAGTCTAAGATGGCGAAGTTCATGTCTTTGACCGTAGAAACAATTGATTTTTTAAAACGTTTGCAAATTCTGTGGAATGGTGACGTGTAAAGCTGGTCCTTCTTATGACATCACAATTCGATATGCTCATAGAGGCAGACCTATCTAGCTTCGAGACTTTTAAAAACAGCACGTGCATTTTTCCAAGTATTTCCGTGTATGTAACTGATCATTATGTATGAGTAACATGGTGTTTCACAGCTCAGTGTTTTTAAGCTCATACAACCAAAGGCCTCTTCTCATACAGAGAAGGTACTTGAGCATTGATCACCACGCTCTAGATGGGTTGGCGATTATAGACTTATTTTAACTACGAGCTTCTGCTCGCGACTTCGGATGAAATTATCACCCGTCCACGCTCTTTTTGATTTTTTGATCGGCCCCTAATTGTCGTAGCGTGATATTAAATAACGAGAATCGGGAATTGGAATATCAAATACATTTTTTTTTTGCTCGTTCAAACAAACTAACTTCTCAGATTTATTAATAGTATAGTCTATTGAAATAGGTTAGTAAATTAGTATAGATAAGTCCTGCCCCTAACTGCGTTTTGACAGGTCAGCAATATTCATTGCGTTATTTACGTTGTTGAGCAGACACATTTTTCGAACATATGAAGCAATGGTTTAGCAATCTGTTTCAAAATGATCCAGATTATGATTGATCGTGCGTTACGCAGTTAGGGTGCAGGTTTCCTAACGATGTTTTCATTCACCGATGTCTATTATGTATAAAATAATGTCCTCAGAAAGTACATGTGTAATATTTTAAGGCTTGTTTACTCCACATAACATTTTATTTAAACATCCATTACTTTTACAACATCCCTAAAAACAACATCCAACTATAAAAAATCCATAAAAAATTATATTTTTTTTATTACGAACAAAAACAGCGTACTGCGAAGCACTTAAAATGATTATTGTACATTAAAACATTACGCTTCGTCCATTGGGTGTCGAGCAGTTGCCAAATTGCCTCCGTAGCACAATAATAACCTCAAATATTACTTTTGTTGGAAAAGTTTGTGTTTTTCACGTAATCTCGAAAACTGCTGCGCCGTTCTGTATGATTACCTCGTTAAGAGATTGCCAAACTTTGGAAAGGTTAAAAGTTTTCTTGTAAATTTTTTGGTGTTTTTCTCCGTTGTTTTTTAAAACTTTCCGCTTTTTAAGGAAAATTCGTGTGCTATGGTGTTACGGTGACGTTAATAAAGTTAAAATAATGTACTTTCTTAGTCTTATGTTTGTAGCTATGACACTCGTTACGACGACGACCCCGTCTGAAGCCCGAAAGTCAGACAGCTAGTGTTACCAAGGGGTATCGTAATTGTATTACCCTTTCACTGGGTTATGGAGGTTAGATAAACAGTCGCTCCATATAAAATACTGGTATTCAGCTTTTTCCGATCAGACTTGAAGCTGACCTTAATACAATTAGGAAAAGGCTAGGTATATGATGCTTTAGTCCATAGTTACACAATTCTACATACATTCAGTTGCAAGACTCGATAACTGAGTTAAAAACAATGACTGCTTAAATACCGAAGCAATCTAATCTAAATAAATGTCAAACCACTCCTTCAAATTACAATCGTCACAAATACACTTTAAAACAATCTTATCTAAAACCACGTTATCAAGTTCTACCAATTTTAAACAACTGATAATTACACTAAATAAATACCTTTCTTCAAACCCTTCACTGAATTGAAACTTAGCAAAATTTGCCTATAATGTTCCCACTGCTGGGACACAGGCCTCCTCTCTGTGAGAGGGAAGTGGGCTGTTATCTCACGCGGGCCCAGTGCGTGTTGGTGGTTTTCATCTGTTTTCGAATATTTGGTTCTAGGACATGCCGGTTTCCTCACGATGTTTTCCTTCACCGTTTTGAAAGCCTTCTCTCCAAGTCCTTCCACAAAGATACGGACCCATCCGAAAATAGTCCGATACTTCGGAATGAATTACTCACGATCTTTTAACTTTTTCAGTCGCGCAAAAACACACCGAGACTAAGGACCTCTGTCACATCGTGTTTCATTAATTCTTAACTCAGGCCCCAAAATAATTCCATAGGAGATCCGATGCGGAGTAGAAAACGCCCATAACTTCAGACGATACTACGGATTTCTTAGAGATTAGATTCCCTGTGGTGATGAAATAATTTTACACAATGTAAAGCGCCTTGGGTTCGAACCCAAGACCTGCAACTCGTCAGGGGCCGTTACCAGTTGCAAACCACAGCAACTCGTTACACTAAATACCTTTTTTAAAACCCTTCACTGAAGTGTAACTTATCATTCCCAAACGTTACAGTATAGCTAATTGGTCTACACCTAATCTAAAACGCCACTGGTGCCGATTCTGTTGTCACAAAATTCTCTAAACTAGACTAAAAATCACCAAAATTTAGTTTATTCCTGTCAAACGACGATTTCCTATTCTGAAATTGACTAAAGTGACACAACTTAACTATATTTTAGTTTGACAGCACTAAGATTGCACTGAAATATTAGTTTAGTGAAAATGGTAATTTTGTTATTCTGTTGTTGTCAATTTCATTTTTCTATTCAACCTAAAATTTTGGTTGTCTAACTAAATCTGACTATTTTTAATCGCGATTAAATAGGTGTGGAATAAAATTAGTTGTCAAGAACTAAAATTCACACCGACAACTCGACTTCTGGTGCAAAAATAGTACTGTATTTTATTTCTTTTCTTTTGCTTATATCTCGAAAACGGTTTGTCCTATCGCAAAAATAATGAAAATTTCGACCCCCTATATGTAACCCTAAACACATGTAAAACTCAACATGTGGATAATAATTTTTCATATTTTCCATGAAAAAAGTGAGAATTCCAAATAAATCACGTCGAGGCTGCCGACCCCGGCGCGCTGCTGGCTCTAAAAAAAAAACACGGGGTAGGGCAAACAAGTACCACGTTGCGAAGCCAAAACATACCACGTGCGAGTCGCGATTGTCAAATTCGATTTTAGTTGTGTCAAAATAGTTTATAAATTTAGAGATATTTTTTTGCAGAATAGCGTTTAGATTCTCATAGTAAAAAGTAAGGAATTTTAGTTACAGTTTAGTTAGTTCGGTGTACAACAGAATCGGCACCACTGTCCATTATAATGCACTCTAATTTTCCTGTGGCTTGGCACGCTTGCCAAATCGCGCTTCGAACATCGGTGCGGTACCTTCTATAAGTGACCAGCGATTCTGGACGCAAACCCAACGGCTTTAGAAAAAACTGCTGAAGCAAATTGGCTGCCCGTAACACTATTCCCAAGTTGCCACTCTTGAAAGCTAGAAGCAACAGTGGCGACCATCAGAATAGCACCGAGGCTGAAGCTTGACGAGTCCTGGAGAAACAATTCAACTGTCTTGGATCCCGCATTCGTTGCCTGGATCCCGCATTCATTGCGATGTCCAAGACAGACATCGTTAAGTAGTCACTTGTAGGGGGTACAAATCAGTCATTGTGACAAAAAAAAATTGTATGGGACCATACCTGGGAATCTTTGGTAACGGAGACATTGAAGGTTCGAACTTTCACATAATTTATGTAAAAAAAATGGTAAGGAGAATTTATGTCGATTTAAGTGTTTTTAACAGTGTCCTTCGCGTTGACCGTTATAATTGGCACCTTTTAAGAGTCCATGGAGTTCCTTGCCCGGCCTATTCCATAGGTACCTATTACACTTTGGAATGGGCAACCAGCCGCATATTTCTGACTGACCATTTCCTTGACAATTCAAAAGTGGTTTAATGAAAATAACTGATATGAGTTTGACTAAATTTTTGAATATTTCCTCTTTTGAATTCCACCACAAACACCAGCATAGACATGTTTCTGCAATGTCTGTCAGTTAATGAGGTGTAACGCGGATTGCCAACTTAATGTTATTATATAGCCGACAATACAGAACGTCATTACAACAAAAAGGCGAAATTATATTTTGTGTTTTTGTTGGCAATAATGATCTTGTGTTGTGGGCTGGAAAGATTGTATTATACCAACTGTAAACAAAGGAATTTAATGACTTGAGAATCATCCATTTTTTCTCTTATTTTGGCTTCGGGAAGCCTGAGCAAGGCTGTGATCGGTATACCAGCCAATTCATGTGTTGTTTTTTTTTTTTTGTTTACGTTTACTCCAATTGAATAAAAGCTAATCATATGTGTAGCTTAAGACGGCTTCAGGTTTGAAATTCATTACGTTTTTACCCGACTGCGCCAGAAGGATGGTTACGTTTTTCGAGTGTATGTATGTATATTTCTTTGGCACGCTCTGTAGCCTAAACGGCTCGATCGATTTCAGCTTGAGAGGCGCCATTAGATTCGTCTTAATTGTAAGAGTGTCACTGGGAATACTAAATTGAAAAAAAAAACCGTTTTTTGGCGCCACATTGTGTTTTGGAATTTTTTTCTAAAAAACCTATTGAATGGGGTATCAAAATAAAGGGTTTCATAAATAGCTTGCAAAAATTAATGCAACTTGTATGTTTACATGTAATTTGGAATGACAAATGCTAAAATAATAAAAAAAGCAACAAAATAGTCAACGTGACAACATAAACTAAATGATTATTCATTACTTACATTATGTGTTTATGGCAGGCAACTACGAAAAGTAAAAAATAAAATAAACAATATTTAAAAAAAGAACAAAAAACCCGACTGCCATAAAAGGGAACTCTAGGTATAGTATTAGGCAGTCAGTTTTTTTTTTTAATAATATTTTTCTTAGAAACTTTTCTATGTTGGGCGTATGATTTTGCGCGACTATACCCGCGTGGTGGATTAAGGCTCACCCGTCATATAGAGGAGGCCAGTGTCCCACCAGTTAGGACATTATAATATGTTGATTATATTGCGTAGTTAAGGACCAGATGTTTTTTCCGTTGCGTACCCAGTTTTCGCATCTATTAGTAAACAGTCTTTCATAGCATCTGCTTTACCAATATTATTTTTTAACCCCCGACGCAAAAACGACGGGGTGTTATAAGTTTGACGTGTCTGTGTGTGTATGTGTGTGTGAGTGTGTGTGTGTGTGTGTGTGTGTGTGTGTGTCTGTGTCTGTCTGAGGCAACGTAGCTCCCGAACGGATGAACCGATTTTGATTTAGTTTTTTTTGTTTGAAAGGTGTATTAGTCGGGAGTGTCCTTAGACATGTTTCATCAAAATCGGTTCAGCCGTTTGAAGATTATCAGCTCTTTTCTGGTTGAAAAAGGGATTTTAGCCTCTGATCAACTCAAAATTTGGGATTCTATTACTTCAATGATATTCCGAATAAAATAACCTTGAACTGATGCTGGAGCAACACCTGGAATTTCCAGGAAACCTAAGTTATTCACCAACAAACAGCAGAAGTATCGTGTTTGGGCTCATTGAAAAGGTCTCAATGAATAGATTATAGATAAATGGTGATTTAAGGGAGACATTAAGTTTAAAAAGCAAGAAATAAAAATTAAATTTAAAAAACCCCCGACCCAAACGAAAACTCAAAAAAATAAAAAATAATATTTATAGGCCTTTTAATTTGAACGTAATATTTTGATCAGGGCATTGTCAAGTCGGGGGACGGTCAATGAAAACGCCAAACAGAGGCCTAGCCGTCCCCCGACATGACAATGCCCTGATCAAAATATTACGTTAAAATTAAAAGGCCTATAAATATTATTTTTTACTGTTTTGAGTTTTCGTTTGGGTCGGGGGCTTTTTAAATTTAATTTTTATTGTAAAGAAGCATAATTCCTTTAATCTCTTTAATAACTTCCATTTACACATTTAATCTTCTTCAATCCGCAAATCATACAGTCATTAAGCCCAATCAGCTCACAAATGACATCACTAATAGCTCCAAATACAGATCCTAAACTCAATATCCGGTAACCAAGTGCTGGGAGACTTAACCTGGTTAATTCTGGACAGTGTCCGGGCTGTGTCCGGGCAGTGTCCGGGCAGTGTCCGGCTGGCTATACACCGCAGAGCTTTAATTGGTGTTCTAGAATACTGCGTTTAGATGTAATAACGGTGCCGAAACGCCATTCTGATTGGTTGAAGATTTTAAGAGGTATTTTTTTTGTGGATCCATGATATAATTGGTCTTTGGGCTACTTAAATATTATAAGTATCGAAATATAATTATGTGAGTGTTGTTAGTTAGTAAATGGGTGTTAGTGGCGTGAAACACTGATTTTCTTCGCTTTTGGTTAAATTGAGAAATAACTTGTTGAAGAAAAAGTCATAAAAATACTAATGATGGTTTTCCTGTAAGGGATCATTGCATCCTCAATATTTTGAATTTTTTCCTTCAGAAATAAGCGAAAATGTTGGTATATTATTAATTTATATTGATTTTGATTTTTTGTCATATTACGTGCCTTTTATTGGAGGTCAGTTAGGCAGTCGCTCCATGTAAAATACGAGTACTCACCTGCATCCGGTTGGTCTGGAAGCTGACCCCGACATAGCTGGGAAAAGGCTAGGCAGATGATGATGATGATTGTGTGCCTTTTATTCCGTCCTCAATAAATGTATTTTATTTCTTTCTTTTTAATTGATAAATGATTTTATTTCTGTAAGTAGGTTTGTACAAACACTTTTACACGTCAATCATATTTTTATTTGTATATCTATACGATATTTGAAGGTCAAAATCCAAACAGAGTGTATCAACTCTGATTAAACCCGGCATTACAGATGAGATGACAGTATTAAAAGATTACATACAAATTCGTCACCTCGTCCCAACGACAATAGAAAACCAACCTTAAAGTAAAACAGACAAAGACCAATTTTCCACGGAAGTATCTAAGCTTGACCGCAGAACAATTTGATCTGCGGACGGCATATGGCTGACGGTACGGTTTTTGTATGGTTTTCGGTTTTTGATTACAAAATCATATTTAGGACATCGTATTATGTGACTTGTTAGTTTTGGGCGGGCCTTTTTGGGTTAGAATGATTTCTGAATTATATTTTTTGGTCTTCGACCTTCGTGGTTGTCTTGGCGAATAATAGAGCCAAAGGATCCCGTCTTTTTTCTGGGTCGTAATTAATTATAGCAGGGGCGCAGCCTCCATACAACCCGATTCCTATCGGCTTCCCTTTGGAAGAGAAACTCCTCTTAATGTTTACTATTGCCAAACAATATGTAACACATGTGTGTTATCAAATCACATTACAGATATTTCATACTAGCTTAAAACATCATATAACATTACAAAACATTACAAAAATGCCATTTTTTTATGTCTATACTAAGAATTCCGACCATAGCTCCCGTTTTTAGAAAAAGTAAAAGAATTACTGAACTTTGATGTTATCTAGAATTTATGAGAACTGAACAATTTTTTCTTCGGCTTCCTGCTATTAAAAATTGTAGCTTCGCCACTGGGTCCTATTACAAAATTACATTATGGGTACTTAGCTATACTACTAGGTACCTACTGAATTTCGCGTAGAATCTACACTTTAATTACGAAACACGCTATCAATCAGAATCTGAATCAGTTTGAAGGATATTGATAATCCTGTTTGCTTCTTATGTTCGAAAAAGTTGTCTACTCGCAATTAATGTTGTTGAACTGTCAATGTTTTTGTTTTCACGTTGGGAAATCATCAAGTAACTTCTCCCGCTCTGGGTGGAGCGGGAGGGCGTGTCAGACTTTTACTGACTAAAACCCACCCGTGTTCCTTCAGTTGCCTGTGTGCTACGGGCCACGGTATCTCTTTCGAACAACCCGTACCCTTGGCAGTTCTTGTGTTACGCAATTCCCCGTGGGTCTAGTATGTAATCATCACTTTAACACTCGGAAGAAATATTGGTACTTACTTAAGTAGTGTAACGTTGTTGATGATCGAAATAATTAAATTGTTTGCCTTATTCCTTTACTAATTTATAAACCATGTGTCAAAGGGTCAAACTAACATTATTTTTAAACCATGCTTGATTTACCACTTTAGCACAAATACAACTACAGCTGGACATAGGTCATCCCCCAGTTGTCGCCACACAGATCGCTTCTACGAAGTTAAACCGATACGTTTAATAATATGTACAATGTGGATAAATAAAGTATCCTAAAGGCCTTTTTGTAAGAAAATTCAAAATCATTTTGAAATGAGTTCTATTAAATATGTAATAATATAATCGGAACCACGCGCTTGGCAGGTGGTCTTCGCGATCGTATCGAGTACAACCGATACGATACCTATTGTAGGGCTATCATTCAAACGTTTTCAATGACCCACGTGGCATTTAATAGAGATTTTTTTTGTATTGCCTATTATTTCGTATGGATGTCATGCATGTCATGTTCTTTTGAAGTGGAAAGCTTTTTATTTAACTACTTAAATAATAAGCTTTACAGGTAGGTACTCAATAGCCAGCAAAAAATATTTAAGAAAATATTCTTTGAGTCGGTTTTTTTCTTTGTCCAGCATGACACCAAAACTCGAAGTATTTCCGTTTGAGCACCAAAGACATGGGAATGCCTTGTTGCTCAATGCATATAATGTTCAAAAAATTGGTGCTCAAACGGCAATACTCCCAAAACTGCTAGATATTACCGTTGAAAAATACGTTTAACTGAATAGTTTCATTAGTGTTACACTCTCAATTTCGTTACTAACAACTGCAACAACAGAACTCGCAAAAACCTCGATTAACGCAACATTACCTCGCTCTATTAATCACAAGACGATCGATATCGCACAAAAAAGAAACATTATATTCAGTATTTGATGCGTGACAGCCCTGACCATCTGCCTGCTTGTACAGTTGCAAGGAAGCATTCTAGTATAATAGTATCTTTGTCCCAAAAGTGGGTGCGAAGTTAACAGTATTGCATTGTGAAGAAAAAAAAAAGATTCTACCTCTTGTGTGAAGCAGATGTTCGAATTTTAAAATGTAAAAAAAAAAATGGCTTGCCAATTATGTGTTGGGTTTTTGTTCAAAATGTTTTTTCTTTTTTTGAGAATGTCTCAAGAGTCAAGACCCTACCCTAAATTGTTTTTGGAAACAAAGTATTAATTTTCAAACTTAGAAGAAAATCTTATTTGTGTACATTGTTTACTTAAATTATTCATCTGTGTTTTATATTACTTTGTTCGATGCTTTATTTTATTGTATTACCAAGTGTTTTCTGTGATCTAGATAACTATATAGAGCACCGTCAAAATATTCCATTTCTAGTTTGGCTATTAAATTCGCCAACCTCTAAACCGTAGACCTCATTAATAAAATTACGTGGCCTTAGATTTAAAGCATATGGCCTTAATATAAATAGCCTTAAAGCGATCTGCAAAAAATATAATTATAATAAACTGCAATTGGCCATCGTTACTCGTTACCCTACTTCTAAATGGACCGACATTAGGGGAAAATTAATATTATAAATGATATTGGGGCAGACATTAACAATTATGTCTGAAACGTTAGCCGAATATAAATAAAGTATTAAATATTTAATCTACAGCGTGTTGATTTTATTTCGCAAGACTTCGTTCTACAAACAATAATATTTCATGAAACAAAAATAATAATAAACGTTTCGGTTAAATGATTTGAATAAAACGAAATTATTCCAATGAAGTATGTTTAACTTTTTCAAACTGCACATTGATTTAACAAAACTATCGCTTCATTTGATTTCTTGCTCCTATCTTTTCCGGCACGTATTGTTAAACGTCAGTTTAATAACAAAATAAACGGGCACATATCTATTATGTTTTTACGTCCATATTTCGAGTTCCTGATCCCATAAACACGAATAATTTCCCTCTCGAATGCGTGATACACGCAATTGCTGGACTTTTACAATTTCCCTGACAGGAGAAAGTTGTTTTATTATTTATCTATGTAGATAATCGTTTTGTGTACCATTGAAACGATAGTCCTGGCGTTATAGTTATTGCACGATTGAATATAAAACGTCGTGAATGACATCAATAATATTTTACTTCAGTCACGAAGATTTAAATGGTACTTGAAATGGGTAATTTAAATGTTCTGAATTGAAGCGAGTAATTAAATCGAAGACATTACTACACTATGAATATTCAATACTATTCAAATGAGCAGTTTTTATACAAACTCCCAGCTAAAAAAAAACTTACTAGCACGCGCAATAGCTCATTACTCCAGTGACACATTTACAGTCCTTATGAATAAATACCACATGGCCTTCCTAACATCAGTAATTTCTGTAATTAAACCTACTGCATAAACATTACGTAACTTTTACTGCCAATAAAACACCCTGTATCGTCCAGCGTACAATCAATAAAAGCAATATTTACAAAGTGTATTAATGATGGAAATCCCCCTGTATTCCGGACACATCTGCAATACATTTTATTGTCCACATGGGTACCATTTGTGTATGTTATTGAATCCGTGGCATTTTAGGTACCCCAGGGCGTACGTGGATTAATTTTTTCTCGCCCTTTTTTGGGGCGGTTTTGTGTTTATTTGGGGAAATAAGGAATTGGTGTGAAAAAGGTCTAGGGATTTTTGTGTTGAATAAATAATTCATCTCGGAAATGCAAAACGTTTAGGAAAGTCATAGTTATCGTTGCGGATGCAGTGATACAATAACTTGAAATCATTTTATTTGTTGCGTTCGTTATGGGTCAAGCGAAGGTAAAGCTACGTTTGCCGAGTTGATGATGGGTATTCATCAAATAACTTCTCCCGTTCGAGGTGGAGCAGGAGGGCGTGTCAGACTTTTGAGTAAAACCCACGCGTGTTCCTTCAGTTACCTGTGTGCCAGGGGCCACGGTATCTCTTTCGAACAACCCGCACCCCTGGCAGGCGTTTGCCGCGGTTGGTTCGTGGATAGGTTCACCACCCATTTACCGAGACCCCTCAATGCCCCAGAAACCACATTAAGCTGTTGGTCCCGGCTGTGATTCGTACATCTTTGAAACCGTTACGGGTACTCAGAAACCCAAAAGTCTGACCACCAGTCTTACCAAGTGATATCGTGTTACCCGGTAACTGGGTCGTGGAGGTCAGATAGGCAGTCGCTCCATGAAAAATACAGCTGCATTGGCTTCCAGTTTTCCGAGTCCCGACTGGAAGCCGATCCAATATAGTTGGGAAAAGGCTAACCAGCACCCTAACTGCGTAACTAACGAGTAATCAGAATCTGTTTCAATTTGACAGTTCAACAATATTCATTGCGTTAATTACATTGTTGAGCAGACACATTTTTCGAACATATGAAGCAATGGTTTGACAATCTGTTTCAAAACGAAACAGATTAAGATTAATCTGTTTCTCTCCATTCCGATTTGGTAAGATACAAAACCACACTAAAGTTTTTCTTTTACTGTTGCTAGCTGGTCTAGACAAAATATACATATACACCCTTTATGCCCCAACAGGGTGAAAAAAATATACGTTAAAGTCATCTGTATGACTTATTCAAAATACGTCTTTGGATGAAAAATTACAAAAGCTGTCTTTTGTAATTTTTCACCCAAAAACATATTTTGATTCTCACTTTCCATAAATATTCTAAAAAGTTTTTATAATATCAAACTTAAAAACCGTTCAGTTCGGGTTTACATATTGGAAACTTAAGGTGGATCTTGTCGACATTTTTTCATTACAAACCTCAGGAGTGTATTACTCCACTGTTCGAAAATGTATATCAAAATTAAACATGCTATAGTTTTGTCTGATTATTAATATTGTCTTTACGGAAACAGAATACTAAAATAAAAAGCCATTAAAAAGTTATGAACCAACAAAGATTCGTTTTTCTTGCTGATTTGACCTATCTTTGGACGTATAGTATAGTAATAAAAGAAGTAAAAAATCTCAAAAACCAAGTCAGTACCGACAAAGCTCAAATATCGAAAAGTTCAATAAACTTTATTGGTCATTGATTTATGCAGTGGTTTTTTCATAAGACCCGATCTTCTGAAGGACTTTTCTTAATTTTTTACGCGCCTCTTTTACTATAACTGATCCTACAATCTCACTCAATAATGTTGCGCGTTTAGATTAGCGTCTAGCTGCTCATCACGGGTACTACCTCTGTCGGACACGAAGCCTCGAGACGGCGTGCTTTTTAAGTCAGGCCCACCAGTGAGTTCGAGCCCGCGACTAGATTCCCCTTAAACAGTTATTTTTTGTAATTTTCAAAACATTTGGCTTCAAGGGCTTTGTTTGTTTGTTTCAATCTTGAGTTTTTATTAAAACTAGTTGTAAGTTTTGGAGGACGGGTACCTACTAAAGTTGGTAGATATTGGAATGGAAATAAAAGATTTTCTCTTACATTTCTTGGTGAGATTGCAAGTTTTGATTACACAATATCCTACGAGATGGAGGTATTTGAAACAGTATTTCGCTGAAAACAACAACTTTTCTCGAGGAAAAAAACTGGAAATGAAATCTAGTAATTTTCCATTATTATTCGTCTCATCGTCTGACTGACTCGTTGGTCTAGTGGTCGCAACCGCTACTCTTCAGGATCAGGTTCTGGGTTAATTCCTGGGCTAAGTGTTAATGGAGTTTTCAATCAGGAATTTCTGCCGAAGTCTGGATTTGTGCCCGGTTAATTGCGAGGGCCCTCTATTCCATGGGACTTAAGGCGGAAATTTCTTGAAAACGGTCAAAAAGGTGTTTTTTTTTTTAAGCAGTGTATTTCTTTAACCGTAAATAATTTTGAAAGCAAAAAAATAAATGATAGTTTCGAGTCCTTTTTGCATACAGTGATGGAACTCAAAACATAATTAAACATACTGTATGCATCAAAAAATTCACCTCTAAATTATCTTTAAAAGCAATATATCCCTTCAATAACAATTATAATTAAAAATATACCATGAAATTTCAAATGCCAAACTGCATTCAATGATGGATTATTTATTATTAAATATATCTAAGTTTATACGATTTTATTTGCATTTTTACGACGCACGCTCGCTCATTTACTATTCGAATTTATTACAACAGATTTTAACCCGTAACGGATTGCAATAAGAACTATTATCGCTCATAACTACACTATTTAAATTTAACATGGCCTTAAATATAACTACTACTAGAACAGTGATGGCTCAGTGGCAACAGCCGCGACTTACGAGTTGTAAGGTCGTAGGTTCAAACACAGACAGGCGCTTTACTTTGTGTAAATTATTTCATCACCACTGCTCTCAAAACGGTGAAGGAAAACATCACGAGGAAACCGGCATATCCTAAAACAGAAAATTCGAAGACATCTACCTACCCGCACTGGGCCCGTGTGGTGTATTACGGCCCACTCTCACCGAAAGGAGGCCTTCGTCCCTCTGCCGTCCATTAACTAGAAAGGAGTTAACCCTCACTTGGTCGTTTTTAACTTTTTAATAGAATCTAAGAGAGTTCACAATTGTCTATCTTTATGTCTAACAAACATTTTTACAATTCAAATAGTTCCCAAGATATGAGAGTTAGTAGTCCGTTAACTGAAAAGGATTCTTTAGGAGAAACAGAAAGAAATATCAATTGTGTGTCCGGAATCATTAACGTAAGTATCACAGTTTTTAAGAAAGAACTAATAATATAAACACCTTTCTCAGTATAAATGTTTATGCATTTAAACTCTTACCCACATACAAACCAATACATATGAAACTCTTGAACTAGGTATTCAACATAATAACAATTCAGACTTCTTGAGACAACCTTCACACTTCGAAGCTAGCAGAGAACTAACTTAGCAAACTAGGCGAATCCCCCAACATCATATTTCCATTTCGTTCCGTTAAAACAAACCAGTACTTTTTTGATAACTGTCAAATGAGATACTCTTTAAAACGTCACTACATTGATACAATACCATTTGAGGGAAATTAGATACTTTAAATTTGATAAATATTGTTTAAAATCATTACAAAACTTATTAATATTTGGAAATCAAGACATTCGGCTATCCGACACTGTTGCCTCCCGGCCTACACATAACATTAACACATTTTCAAATCATGACAGAACGAATCCCGCGTTTTTTGCCATTTTCTCGGAAACAACTTCCACTCGTTAAAGGACGGCAGCCCAGCACTGGGAACATAGGCTAAATTTATATAGAACACCTCTACGTAATTACCACATTTTTTGAAGCTCCCTCCTGCATCTTACCGGTTCACACCACAAAACAGGCTCTGAAATTAAAAGTTGTGTATGTAAAATGGTACCCGCATAAACCCGAAATAAATAATTCAAAGTCAAAACTTTGACGGGAACCTCCAAGAAACTCAAACCTTTAGCGGCGCCAAGTTAGAAATACTTAACTAACTTCTAAGTTAGAGCTTACTTAGGATATTCGAGGCTTTGAGTACGTACACAATATCTTGGGGACCGTAGTTGTGTATATTTTGAAGTTTGTGAGGCGTTGTAAAGTTACAACGAAATGAAATGCAGTTTTTTAGCATGTTTTTTGGAGTCTGAGCTGATCATTATGTTGTTAGGTAAATATTGAATAACACGCAAACGAGGCAAAAGGAGTAAGTATGTCAATATCGTAGTAGGTGGCGTTCTATAGTTTCTGCTTACCCTCCTGGGACCCTGGGACTACAGTCATCTCCGACATTCTTTCTTCCTGCAGCTTCCAGTATCCTGTCAATTTAATCAACCTGCGTAGCTTTTAACCAACTTTGTTGGGGTCGGCTTCCAGTCTAACCGGCTGAAGCTGAATACCAGTATTTTACATGGAGAGAATGAATATCTGACCCCCACATCCCAGTTACTGGGTACCACAATGTCCCTTGATAAGACTGGTTGTCAGACTTTTGGGTTTCTGAGTACCCGTAACGGTCTCAAAGATCTACGAATCACAGCCGGGACCAACAGCTTAATGTGGTTTCCGGGGCTTTGAGCGGTAAATGGGTGGTGAACCTATCCACGAACCTACCGCGGCAAACGCGTGCCAGGGGTGCGGGTTGTTCGAAAGAGATACCGTGGCCCCTAGCACACAGGTAACTGAAGGAACACGCGTGGGTTTTACTCAAAACGACCCGCCCTCCTGCTCCACCTCGAACGGGAGAAGTTATTTGATGAATACCCATCATCAACTCGGCAAACGTAGCTTTACCTTCGCTCGACCCTGCTGTTATCATTTAGCCACGTGTCCGCAATTTTTTTTTTTTTTTTTACCATTGCTCGGGTCACTACTAGTTCTGAGTCCAATTTATAGGTAACCTAAATTAAAAGTAGTCCACATCAACATTCCAATCATTTCACCACACATAATATTCGTTACAGCAAACCTAGATTGACATGGGAATATAACTTAACACAATTTGCCACACTAGATTTTTTATCGACTCACAAAACCGAAGTTAGACCGAAAATCGCCAACAATTAATTTCGACGAAAATCCGCCTCAACAATTTTTTATACTCATTCTAACAATTTTTCTACTCATTCCAACAATTACGCGGTTTGTAGCGAAAAATCGTTCAGAATTAGGCAGAGCCAAAAAATCTAGACATGACCAATGGCGCATGAAGGTCAGCTGCTATTGCGTCATAGTTTATTTAGATCTTAACTTGAAGCCATAAAGTTCAAAATTAATTGGCAGAAGTTATTGTTAGTATCGGTATAGTGACCGACTGTAACATTTGGCAGCCAATTGATAACATTAATTACATCCTTGATTTTATAAATAATATTAATTTTGACTTTTATTTCCAAGCTTGTCTAACGGGTTATGCATTTAAAAGTGTTCTTTATTAACTTTGAAATTAAGGTTCGTAATAGTTTGCTCAGCATTGAGGACCTTTTGTCACACGGTGCATTTGTGCAATCTCGCAATTCGTCTATTGTTGAATCCGTTCTGTCAATTGACAAAATGGCTTCGCTCTCATATCAATGTGTTTGTGACATACGCAATACAATTGTGACACTCGAGTGTTTGTTCATGAATCGGGTCAACTATGCCACTGTGTTGGTACAAAAAATATTTGAAAATCTAGTCCTTTACTATGTGAGAATAAAACAATGCTGTAGTAAAAAGCGGCTAAGAGTTCAGTACAATATCCTTTACATTTCACATTTCTTTTTTGGGACCGCCTCTTATTTATAAGGTTATTAATTATTTAGCTACCATAGTAGTTCACACCGTGACAATTTGAAGTGTCTACCTATTACTGTTCAAAAGATACAGCCCTGTGACTGACGGGCGGACAGACAGCACCGTAATAGGGTCCTGTTGGCACCCCTTGGGTACGGAACCAAAAAAATGGACGGCCTTTTCACTCTTGGAGGCTATATCAATGCTATTAAATCTAGAAATAAAGTTCTCATTACTAACATACTCGTACTAGAAAGTTGGTAGCCTTCAATGTAAGTCAGGTAATTAATTAGTAGATTAAAAAACTTGTTCATCGTAGCACATAATTTACTTTTATAATTATTAATTCAAACTTCTCCTTTGTTGCAGATTTAAAGTGAACGCAGTGTAAAGTGTTGGAAAAGTTCTAGTTCAGAATAAGTATTAAAAAGAAGTGTTGAAAAATGTGTTAGTTCATCATGTCGCAACGGTGGCGCTGCGGTCGCATTACGTGACGTTTACAATCCAAGATGGCGGACTCGAGTCCCGCCAATTCTATCATCGAGGGTACTGTGAAGTTTCGCGACGGCAAAAAGGTGGGTAATCCAATTAATCAAATTACTGTTTTTCTAACGTCGCGATTTTAGGTTTTTTTTTTTAAGGCGTGACGGTATTTAAGCTTTATCGGACACTGTATTTTGTCACGATATTCAGTTATGGCTCAGAAAAGCAGGTACTTATGTCCGGTCGCTGGTCCTTTTGTACCGAGAACATTGCTGCATTGCATTGCTCAAAGGACTGAAGCTGGTATGTATGTAGTTAATCACCTACATACCTACTTTCAAATATAAATTGTACTTCAGGGCTGCCATAAGTGTACTGACCAAAGGTTTCCGACAGCTCCAGGGTCATGACCGTGTGAAGTAAAGGTGGATGAGTTACAGTAGCCCAAGTAATTCTAATTTTCTTACGTTTTTTTACAATTTGCAAGTCATTGTCGGCTGTATGTAAAAAATATTATTCGCGACGTTAAGTAAGTTAATTATATCCCCTTTTAATGACTATTCATCAAATGGGATTTAATTAACTAAGAGGTTTGTATTCAACATTGTAATGACGTACAATCTAACGCTGACTTGCAAATTTCAAAAAAGGTAAGAAAAAGCCTCTATTGTGAAGAAATCTGAAGAACTAGAACATAAAATTCAAGTAGATACCGATACCAACATTCGGCTGTTCAAATTCAATATTAGATATCAAAACTTATCACAAAATTCAAACTAAAGTAGCTAATAGAGACGTGCCTATCTAATCGATAACCAGAAATGTGTCATGTCGATAACGTGTGTTTACGCACTTTTACTACGACCGGTAGTTTCTGGGAACCTCTTCACGGATATCCTTGTATGGCGATGATTTTAAAAGTGAAATATCGGCGTGGGGAAATTATGGGTGTGGCTGATGTGTTCGTAGACTTTGAACTTTGAACTGACAACTGAGTGTCAAATACGGAGAGTTTAATAAATCGTACTGCCGAGAGATTGTCCCGAAAGTTAGGCTACCAGTTTTTAAAATCGTCATTGACATGCGACATATACTCGTAATTAGCATACGGACTCCCCTCTAATTGTACACCTCTGTCTTCGATCATCGGCTGCTCTCATGGATCCATTACCAAGTCCTTAGCCTATGGACTCCTCTCCAATTGTACACCTGAGCCTTCGATTATCAACTGTTTTCATGGATCTATTATCAACTTACCCATCGTAGATCTTCACTCCATCTATTCTGAAAGCGTCCTTCTCTGCGTTTGCACGTTTGCCAAAAATACCACGTGCACTTTTGATTGTTGCTGGTTGATATAATCCGGGCAGCTATTTGAAACTGACGCTACTTCAATAAAATTATTAGTTAGTTGGAAATCCAGTCTAATTTAACTAGCCTGTATTGTCCCACTAGGGGAACGGCTTCCCTCTCCCTTTTCTATACAATTCTGCCTTTTGCTAGTACTGGCAAGTCCTTTCAGAATGAATCAAGCTATAAAGAAAGATAAAAATAAAAATTAATGACACTGGCTGTCTTGGTATGTGTGCTCATTGGCAAAGGCTTACCATTACATTCCACATTTCCCTATCAACTGCTATTCCAATCCATAGTTTTCAGCCTGTGGTGTTCAGCTCATCGGTCCGGCGTTTTCTCTGCCTTCCTCTATGTCATTTACCAGACTGTTACCATGTTGCTACATTTGTATGTGCTTCTAAGGGTGTGACCAGCTCACTTCCCTTTGAGTTTTCTGGCTTTCAGTGCCACGTCAGCCAACAACATTACCCGTCTAATTTCTTTGTTTTGAATCCGGAATTAAAAAAGAATGAGGTTACCCTCATTCTTGTCTTTTGTTGCGGTAGTAAGTGTTAAAGTAGACCTATTCCTCAACATCGAACCACAAATCCTAGCCATTTTTGAAACTGCCAGTCCTATCCCGCCTTCCGCATCAGAAAATTACTTACCATAACTGAAGCATCTTGTCTCTTAACTAATGAGTGGCCATTATTAAGCAGAAGTAGACCTTGGCCACATGCCAACGAGATCTTATGTCGAACAGCCTATTCTTACCCAGGAATGCAAATATTATAACTTAGAATCGAATATTATGGGAACCTAGGATTGCTTATCATAATAATGATGATTGTTTTGACGTTGATATGAATTAGTCACATTAGTTCTTGCGCCCTTTGATCGTATTTGTATGCAAATTGTGAGTCATAGGCGTAGGCGCTTCCTGGGTTTTAGTACGATTTTATCGCTGTGTGTCATAATTTTAATTGTATGCTGATTCGGGAATTCATGATATAAGTAGTAATGTTTTTGGTCCCAGAAAATAACTGTACTTGTGTATAATATGCTGACTGCTATTGTTAGAATTTCTTTCTGTCAACATTTATTACCCAATGTTTTCTTTCAAAAGTCAGTTTCTGGCGAGAACGCTGGATCTAATTTAATTTAATTAAATTATCGTGAGTTCAAAATCTAGTCGCTGCTGCTGTAGGCAATCTTATTCTTCGTGGGTTAGCCCGCGAGATTCACTATACGAATAACTAGTTAGGTACATATTTCATGAAAAAGTGATTTAATTTGATTATATGAACTTAATGATTATAATTTAAAAAACCAAATTTTTTACGGTTGCGAATCTTATTTTAACTAACCTACAACGTGACACTGACTTATACCCTAGTTGTGTAACACACTAACTATCAGAAACTCAATCATTTTGATGGTAACCACCGCTTCTTAATGTTCGAAAAATTTGTCTGCTCAAGCTCAACAACGTAAAAACTCAATGGATGTTGCTGAACTGTATAAAAAACCATTCTTGATGATAGTTACGCAATTAGGTACCTCTCTTTAAATTCCAAAAAAACTTTAGAAAATTTTGCATTTTGCGGGCTACCTTACCGCATCCTCCTAAACGTCAATCACTCTTGTGGCTTCAATTGGTCCTTGTGTCCAGGAAAAATGGGTCCTGTCGGCTATGATGGACATTTTTATTCGTCCTTTTTTATACAGACGCCAGCGCATCAAGCTATCCCAAACTGGCAAATATTCCCAATTGAACATGAACCTTATTCTTTTGTAATAAAGTAGAAAAGATATCAGTGAAATTTGACAGACCTTAATTCAATAATACGTAATGTATGGTGATATTTATTATTGGAAAACAGTTTTATATCAGTATCAGTTTGAGAGCTCGTAGATAAACATGATATCGACGCCCTACATACAAATATGATGCATCACTTGTGAATGACGATCATATTAATGTAGGCGAATATGTCGGCTCTGATGGCGCCTAGTATACAGATTGCAGATTGGTTTGAAATGAGTAATTCTAATTAACTTCCTACTTTTGAAATACTCATTTAAGATTCCATCCCGTTATTGCCCCACTGCAAGGCAAAGGCCTCTTCTTATACAAAGAAGGCACGAGCATTGATAACCACGCTTGTTGGAGATTTCAGATTTTGACTACACAAGTCCTGGGGCCCAAGTCTGCTATTTTTATAAATTCGTCATTCCAACACGATCCCATTGTCATTTTGCTATAAGTTCGAAATCTGCTAAATTCATAATGGTCGATCATTGGTCGGTCAATGGTCTCCTAATAGAATTGTGTTATAATGGCATTGTCGTATTGCCATTATTATAAAACCCGTTAGAAAAAATAGAAATGATTTTCGAAAAAATACTACTAAATTTGAACATTTATTCATGGCAGATTTCATTTACTTATCTACATATATGTAAATATTTTACATATTATTTAGGAACTGTCAACATTTTAGCAGATTGCCGCCTAAGTCAGTCATTAATTTGTCATTATGTACGAGATTACTAATAAATGCCATTTATTTCAATGGAGTGTCAGTGGCTGACCATTGAAAAGTCGTAATGAAGCCGTAATGAAGCCATTATGTTAGTAGATTACCAAACTTGTCAAAATCAACAATTATGAAATCAATGATAGACCATTCTAACACTTTTGTAATAGCAGGCTTGAGGCCCAGGTTTTCTCGCGATGTTTTCATTCACTGACATCAGTAATGTCCAAGATGAACACAGTAAGTAGGCACATGAGGTTCTTGTGGTTTATTACCTCGAGAATCTACAGATTATATTGAATAATAGTATGTCAAAAACTATTCAAAATTATTTAAAAAGATTAGTGCTTTTGCAAAATCGAAATTTTTAAGTGACACAATAAAAAATTCTAACAATAAAGTTAAAACCACTTGGAAAATAATTAATAATGAAACGGGCAAGTCAATCAACAAGACAATCAACTTGAGATTATGGTCGACGACAAATTAATTATTACAGAAGCTGAAGTAGCGGAGGCATTTAATGAGTTTTTTGCCAACATACCTGTAACTACGACTCGCTCCTTAGATTCATCCCCGTCAAAAGCAGAATACCTTTTGCATAGTAGTGTGCCTAAATGTAGTGACCTATTCAGTTTCGAACATGTAACGCCTCGTGACGTAGTTAATGTTTTTAACACACTGAAGTCTAAAAACACTGGTGATTTCTGGGGCATTTCCATTAAACTTTTAAGTAATATTATAGAAATTGTAGCCCCCTATCTAGCTGTCACTTTTAATAAATGTGTTGATTCAGGAACTTTTCCTGACCTCATGAAGTGTAGTAAAGTAATACCATTATTTAAATCAGGTAATAAAAATGACATTCGTAATTTCAGGCCTATTTCTATCTTACCTGCATTTAGCAAAATATTTGAAAAGTTAATACTCAAGCAGTTGCTAAAACATTTTAATTTAAATAGCCTCCTTCATAATGAGCAATATGGCTTTACAAAAGGTCGTTCGACTACTGATGCGGGTGTTGCTCTGTTGAAACACATATTTAACGCATGGGAGAACTCGCAAAATGCTATTGGAGTTTTTTGTGATCTCTCAAAAGCCTTTGATTGCGTGCACCATGAGACGCTTTTGTGTAAACTTCGTTATTACGGTGTCCATAACGATGCTCTAAACGTAATAAATTCTTATTTGCAAAATAGGGTTCAATGTGTAGAAATTAATGGTAAAAAATCTTCCGGGCTGCCAGTTCAGTTAGGTGTGCCTCAAGGCTCAATACTCGGCCCATTCTTGTTTTTAGTATATATTAATGACTTACCGTTCTATTTAAAGGGTATTTGTGATGTTGTACTGTTTGCAGATGATACTTCTCTTATTTTTAAAGTAGATAGGAATAGACAAGACTTTGACGACGTAAACAGTGCACTCTCAATGGTTACGGATTGGTTTACGGCAAATAACCTTGTTCTCAATGCCAAAAAAACGAAATGTGTAAAGTTCGCCTTACCGAATGTTAGAAATCTAGGTCCCAATATCGTCTTAGATAAAGAGGTGCTTGAAACCGTAGACACGGCAGTATTTCTGGGCATAACAGTAGATGCCAAACTTCAGTGGGGATCACACATATCAACACTAGCAGGGAGGCTCAGTTCAGCCGCCTACGCCGTCAGAAAAGTAAGACAATACACTGACGTCGATACAGCTCGATTAGTATACTTTAGTTATTTTCACAGCGTTATGTCCTACGGTATTCTGCTGTGGGGCAAAGCCGCTGATATTCAAAATATTTTTGTCCTTCAAAAACGTGCTGTTCGTGCAATTTACCAGTTAGGTGGCAGATTTTCCTTGAGGGACTTTTTTAAAGATATTGGTATTCTCACAGTGGCATCACAATTCATATTAGCTAACATCTTATATATTAGGCAACATATACACTTGTACACTAAAAACAGTGATATTCATACCGTTAACACTAGAAACAAGGACAAACTACGTGCTCCCTTTCACCGGCTTCATAAGGTTCATAACTCATTTGTTGGGCTTGGTATAACTTTTTATAACAAGCTTCCCACTTCTTTGCTAGATTTGCCTTTTGATGCGTTTAAAGTTCAAGTAAAATCCATCCTTTGTTTAAAGGCTTACTATTCCATTAACGACTATTTAAATGACAAGAATAGTTGGTCGCTGTGATTAACACAAGACAATGTTTATGTTCTTTCTCCAGAATTAGCGTACCTAGTGACAGGTTATATGGGTTCATATATTTATTTAGTTAAATACTTTTTTTTTTTTTATTTTATTGACCAAGTTTTTTTTTATTATCTATCTATTAAGTCATTAGTTATTGACATATAGAGCCCTTTATACCAGGAAACTTTTATTTTTGGTAATATGCGTTATTGTTTATTACTTTGCCTATGTATGTATAGAATCAAGTCCATCCGACTAAACAGACAGCTGTGCTGCTGGGGAGTTTGTTGCGCCACTTCTTCTTCCCAGCTAAAGCACTAGGAAGTGTCGAAGGGTGGGCGTTTTTGGGGGACTGTCTTATGTATTTTGACGTTCGAAAAGTGGTGATTCTCAGTCTGAATTTGAATAAATGACTTTTGATTTTGATTTTGATTTTGATTTTGAATGTTATGATGATACTTTTTATTTTGGGAGGCATTTCCGGAAACACTCTTTTAGGTATGAAGATTATTCATGATAGTTTCCGCATTCCGAAATTATTTTCGTTTGACTGATTCTTGGTCTGAGTTTTATTACCTACTAGCTGACCCGACAGACGTTGTCCTGTCCGTCCAAAAGTCATTCATACAAAATCACTACCCTACCTACGCTACCCTACCTACCCTACACTACCCTACCTACCCTACACTACCCTACCTACCCTACACTACCCTACCTACCCTACATTACCCTACCTACCCTACACTACCCTACCTATCCTACACTACCCTACCCTACACTATCCTTACCTACCTACACTACCTATCTACCGTACCTACCTACCCTACCCTATCTACCCTATTATCCTATCCGTGAAAATTTTCGTTTTTCGACAGCCAACTTCCACTTTTATACTTTTTTTTATTTCTGAAACAACTGTATGGGATAAATATATAATATGTATCATATGTCCGTCTCCTGGTTCTAAGCTACCTCCCCACCAATTTTCAGCCAAATCGGTTCAGCCATTCTTGAGTTATAAATAGTGTAACTAACACGACTTTCTTTTATGCATATAAATCTCGTATATATATAGCTTCGTATATTCAGCTTGACGATGTCGACAGTAGCTCATGTAACAAGATCTGCAGCCTGTTCAATGTTGTCTCCGAAAAAAAGTGAAATATCATTGCAAGTAACACACAGGTTGGATCTTTGAGATGGGACAGTAAGGGCAGGTTCCGTAACCGTAGTAGCAACAGAAAAACGATATTAAAGCACTGTCCTTAATTTGATGCAATTTGATTTGCATTGCCTTCACAGATAAAAAAAATACAGACAGCAATAAAATTTGCAATAATCCCATAAAAAAAAAACATTATTTAATGAGACAAAATAAATGAAAACAGAAAAACCTACTATCATGAAAAGTAATCCAATACTCAGGAAGTACCCACAGTTTTATCGGACAATTCACCACAGCAAATTATTACAACAAAAAATGTTTAATGCCAGCCAATTTGTGGCGATACGAAACACGAACGCAACAGTACGCCGTTGTCATCGCGTTAATTAAAACGCCAGTGAGCAATACGCCGATCCGATACGCCGAGCGGTCAATACGCGGTTGGCAATTAATTTTGTTACGGTTGGCTTATGTAGAAAGAGAAACTGATTAAAAGTAGAATCAAGTGGTTATAATAATTGCCTTGTCTAGGAGAGCGAAATGATTTCGCTGTAGCAGCTAAACAGCTAAATATACTGTACTAAATGGGAATTTAGTATCAACTGCTGTCCATTTCGTGTAGGTTGTAGGTTCGAACCCAAACAGGCGCTGTGCTTAGTGCAAATTATTTCAGGACTACTTCTCTCAAAACTGCGAAGGAAACATGAGGAAACCAGCATGTCTTAAAACCAAACATTCGAAGACATGTGACATCCACCAACACGCAGTGGGCACGTATGGTGGATTACGGCCCATTGCCTCTAACAGAGAGGAGGCCTGTGTCCAAGCAGTGGGAACATTTTGCTGATTGTGCATTCCATTTTTGAATGAAACATAACGAATTTTTCGTCCTTCTGTTCTAAAATTAAAAGTTACTAGTACGGTCTTTAGCCCGTTAGCCTAAAGGCAAGTGCACACACCCTATTCCTGTGAAAAAGAAAACAATCATGCACTCACACAAAACCACAAAGAGTTTTTAAACCAAATGTAAAGGTTGTTGTGTGTGTAATTGTCAAGTTGAGCGTACCGGTCACTGTGAGGACAGGCGAAGGGATACCATTTCGTTTGTCTACTCATGTGACGATACTACAGTCGTTTTCCTTTCACAGATATTTTAGCTCAGTTTTTGCTTTACTGTCAACATTACAGTGATCTTTATTTCTGATGCTATAAGGTTGGTGTTGGATTGCTGTCAAAGGTAAAATAATTGTCAGAGAACTGCTTCATAAGAGCGTTTATTCTGAAAGTTGTCAACGTCGCAAATAGCTGTCAAATATTTCACTGTTTTGATTAATTTGGCAATATTACTGTATGGAAATATGAAATATCGCTAACTAGTGACCTAAAATATTGATTATGAAATGAAGTAGTTAACATTTCAACACCGAATATTTAGTTTTAGATGTAAAAAAAGAACTATGAAACTTTACAAATGCCTTTTTTGCACCTAAAACGGTGCAAACAACATCAAATTACAACATCAAATTCAGCGTTGTAATTGCAAATCATTATTCATATTTTAGGTCACTACTTAGTTAGCGATATTTCACATTTTCTTAGTGATATTAACAAATTAATAAAAACAGGTAAATATTTGACAGCTATTTGCGACGTTGCCAACTTTCAGAATAAACGCTGTTAAGTAGTTTGTGTAAACTCTGAAATAAATAACGTTAAATTAGGAAAATTATCTTATGTCGTGTTTTAACCCACTAATGGGGACAGATCTCTCTTTTCTCGTGCCAATCCCCGCTCATGTGCCAGCTACATCCCGATTCTACCCGTGATGGTAACAATGTCGCCCGCCCATCTTCCTGCCGGATGACCGATAGGTCTCCCCGTCCTTGGACGCCACTCGGTTACTGCCTCTCCATCTATCCTGCCCAACTAGATTTGACTGCAATAATTCGCATTCCGATATTGAACACTATCGTAAGTTCAGTTGTGTAAGTAAATTCAAACTAGAGGTACTAAAGGACAGGGTAGGATCTTATTAGGTATTCCTTTATTCTTATGAAAGTGGTGGCCCAGTGGTATCCTCCCCGACTTACGTGTAGTAAGGTCGTCGGTTCGAACCCAGGCAAGCTCTTATTTTGTCTAAATAATTTCATGACAACTGCTTTCAAAACTGTGAAGGAAAACATGGGAAAACCGGCATGTCCTGGAACCAAAAAATGTAAGTCAACTTTAGACTTTCACCGACCCGCTCTGGGCTCGCGTGGTAATTTTAGCCCACACTATCTCGAAGAGAGGAAGCTATGTCCCGCAGCATTGGGAACAAAACAGGCTCACTATAATCCTTTATTCCTTTATAAATGGACGTGTTTTGAATAAATGTTGTCCCTATTATCCTCATAAGTGTCTTCAAAACACGATTTTAATATAAACCTGCCTAAAATACCACTCAAAATCAAAATTAACGAATTAATTACATTTTCTTTTCATAAAAAAACATCAAACGAAAAACTTGTAAACACTTTGTGTATTAATTAATATTCTCTACCCGCTGTTCTATGAATAAATAAAAAATTAGTATCGCAAATAGCTCTTCTAGTAGAGCCAATCCTATTTCTCTTGTAATTAAAATTGTCTATCGATTTCTACCATGAAACCGTAAAAAGTTTAATGCTTCAATTTCATCATATGGCGTGAGTAACAGCCTCGGAGTACTCAGTTTTATTAAGAGGTTCGAGACTGATGGTAGATCTTCGTGATCGTTATTTATATTTATTTTCTTTTATACATATTATGAATATCTTTAAATATAAAAAAAAAAAAAACATTTAATATAAATATAGTGGCCCATCGGCATCAGGAGCAGCGTCCAGGATGCCGGTGGTCAGGGCTGTAGAGAAAGGAACCTCCTGACTATGCGTGCCGTGTCTAGGATTACTGCTTTCTGAATCAAGCCCTTGATCCAGCAGTGCAATATTTATTTTTATTATTAGAATTTTCTGTTGTTAAAGTTTGTGCGTTTTTTTTTTTGAGCGTGGGATAACAATCAAATAACTTCTCCTACTCTGGGAGGAGCAGGAGGGCGTGTCAGACTTTTACTGTCTAAAACCCCCGTGTTCCTTCAGTTGCCTATGTGCCAGGGTCCACGGTATTTCTTTCGAACAACCGCACCCCTGGCAGGCGTCGGCCCTTGCGGACCCCACCAGTTGGTGCTGACATCTCTTAGAGGCGCGCGTGGTACACAACGCGCCGTCGACCCGGGCTTGGTCCTTACTGGACAGCGAGCTACCCATTACTCGCCGTCCGCAGCCCGCGCCTACGATGGCTGGGAAGCAGCCTGGGATTCCCGACACCCAGGGCGTCTCCTGCGAAAGTTTTTGTGTTGATGGCCATTTCATTGTCCATTATAATCCCAGCTTATTACTGTCCCACTGCTGGCACAGGCCTCTTCTCACATTGAGAAGGCTAAGCATTGAGCACATACTTAAAATTTTCTGGCTATATCTTTTCTTAAGGGTACTGGAAACCGGTGCGAAGCGACAGCGCAGTGTGATTGTAGTAAAATAAATTCGTCTATTGTCTTGTTGAGCCTTTAACCGATGTCAGTAAGATCCATCCAAGATAAGCTCAGAAAGTACTCTTGTCCGGATTTGAACTCACAACCTCGTCCATGAAAGGCGGGATTCATCATCAATATACATACCTAGGCAATTTTTTTCTATCATTAGCATTATCTATTATCTCCAGTGATCGGAATAGGCTGACTAAATTTGCCTAAACTCGGAGAACAGAGACAGAAAGTAGAGACTTCCTTACGACTATATTTTTTTTCCCGGGATTTGGGAAGAATCTTCAGTAAGTTGAAAATAAGCTTTATAATATATAAGATGTGTAAAAGCTATATTTAACTAAACTTTACTTATTGGAAGTTTAGTTAAAAATCAGGATGAGGATGAGCCTATTGCCATCAACTGGGTATGAATCCAGAATCCGGAATTTTTTTTCTTTCCTAAATCCAAGGCAATGAACTGTCAAATTAAAAGAGACTTGCTGTTTACATCTCGCTTTGACCCGGGAATCGAACACATGACCTCCATGCTCACCAGTAGTGCTTGCGAGCACTAGAACAACGAGCCAGTCGCAACCAAAACAACTGTTAACCATTTTAAAATACACCTTTATGGTTTTTTGTCTCCCTAGACGATTATTCAGTCTGACAGTCGGCGTTTAGGGTCAGCACTAAACTTGAATCACGTGCTCAGTTTTTAGAATGAGCACTATCATGGTACTATTATTTTAACTTGCATGCAGTTCACATTCCATATATTACAGGGTTGAATAAACGAGCACATTAAACGTAATAGCTTCAGGAGTTCCGCATAGTCCGAGGTCGGTACTTAGCATCGATCACTAATAAAGAACTAGATACACAATCAGCGGCAAAAAATGTCCTCACCGAATGAGCACCCACTTGAACATTTGGGTGCGCTTTTCATTTAGTAGCATTCGAACGCTCCGACGGTAAACATGTCTCGGTGCTCGTTTAAAAATATTAAAATCACACATCTAGGACGCTAAAAAAGTATAGAGTTTGATATTTTCGGTAAGTATTAATATTATCATTACATAATTGTTATCACTGTATTATAAATGCTGTTATTTTGTCAAGAAATCATCGTAATTTTTTTTTTTAAATAAATCGTTTTAAATAGTGGGTGTTATAAAGCATCTCAATTCTAAAGACTCATACTAAACGTATTAACCATGCTATAGCATGCCCACTTAAATTATTCGAGTTATGTGCGTTGATTCTGTTCCATTTGTTGGAGACGCTATTGTTTTTTAAATTTTATTATTAATGAAAGAATTATTGTTTTTTTTTTTGTTTAATGAGAGTACTTGGCTGTTTCTGTCAATATTATAGTAACATTTTATGGATTTAATTTTGACTATGTTCCTAAAGGGGGGTTGGGGGGTATCAAAGTTTGTATGGAAGAATTCTAACGCGCTATCTGATTAACTCGAAACTCAGTCAAACCGAAAACCAAAAATATAGGATATATAATAAAGGATAATAAGGACAGGGTTTTTGGAAAATTTACCCCTGAAGGGGTAAAAAAGGGTAGTTAATTTTACAAGGGATGATTTTACTGCGTGTCATGATTAACTGAAAAATTGGTATAAATAACCTATAAGTCAAATAATGTAAAAGAAACAAAAGACTTAAAAAAAAATTACCCCTTTGAGGGTGAAAAGGGGGATTTATTTTGTTTGAAGAGTTTTCTGTGGAAAAGTAAATAATATACACATACCTGAGCCATATTAATATAAACCTGAAACTTGCTGAGGTGGTTTTGTGTGAAAGATAGTGATCACATCACTTTATATTGTTGACGTCAGAAGAGAAATATTTATCCTACTAATATTATAAATGTGAAAGTTTGTGAAGATGTTTGGATGTCTGTTACTCAATCACGAAAAAACGATTGAGCGGATTTGGATGAAATTTGGCACACAGATAGAATATGACCTAGATTAACACATAGAATACTTTTTATCCCGGTGGTACGTACCCGCGGGATAATTTCCGACTTCCACGCGGGCGAAACCGCGGGCGAAGACGCGGGTGGAAGCTAGTTAATAAATAAATGTGGTGCCCTATACAAAAACATTTACATTCAAGTAAACTATAATCATTACACATATACACCATAGAATATAATAACATTTATGTACATAATTTTTTTTAAATACATTATCCACGAAATTAAAAAAGGCCATTTATTATTACAGTACAAACAAAAAATATTGGACAGTTCGACTCCACTCATTCCTTGTCCTAGCGGAGAGCCTGGATCGTAAAACTTTATTGCTGTTTATTAGCACTTTTTAATTCAAACTTTAAGACATGCGTGTAAGGTTGATTTTTTTAAATTTACGTTGACCAGTGAGTATCGGTCATAAAAATTTATTGCTTTTTGTACATAGCTTTGTGAAATAAACTTTAAGCATTGCGTTTAAGGTTGAATTTACGTTACTGTATATTTATTTCAACTAGCATTACCTAAACGCAATTTGGTGACAGTTTTAAGAGAACTTTTGCTTGGGATTGTGTATCTAGTTCTTTATTAGTGATCGATGGTACTTAGTCGTAATCACAAAATAAAATTATAACTACATTTTATTGTGACAATTCGGGAAGGATTAGGGAATATTACAGAACGTGTGATACCATCATTATCTGCCTAGCCTTTTCTCAACTCTGTTGAGGTCGGCCTCTAGTCTAACCGGATACAGCTCGGTACCAGTTTTTAACAAGGAGCGTTTGCCTATCTGGCATCCACAACCGAGTTACTGGGCAATACGATACGCCTTGGTAAGACTGCTTGTTAGACTTTCTGCCTTCTGGCTAACGACTGTCATCGACGAATGACAGCCGGGACCAACAGCTTAAGACGGAGATTTCTTGAAAACGCTTGAAAAGGTGGTTTTTTAAACCAGTGTATCTCTTTAACCGTAAATAATTTTGAAAGCAAAAAAATATAATGATATTTTCAAGTCTTTTTTTCATATATTCATAGAAATCAAAACATAATTAAATATACTTTAATGCATCAAAAAAATCATCAAAGCCATCTGTTAATTATCTTTAAAACCAGTTTATCCCTTCAATAACAATTATTATTATAATTAAATATATACCATAAAATTCTAAATGCCAAACTGCATCCAGTGATGGATTATTTATTATCAAATAGTTAATATCTAATTTTATACGATTTTATTTGCATTTTTACGATAATGCTTGCTCATTTATTATTGAATTTATTACAGATTTTAACCCGTATCGGATTGCAGTAAGAACTATTATCGCTCATAACGACAATACGACGAGTACATTCAAAATTACCAGGGTCTTAACGTGATTTAACTGGGTTGTTAAGGTCAGACAGACAGTCGCTTCATGACAAACACTGGTATTCAGCTGCATCCGGTTAGACTAGAAACCGACTCCAACATGTTTGGAAAAACGCTAGGTGAAATGATGTACTAACCACGGAGTACTAACACTTCAGTTTCACCAATAAATCAAGAAAATAATCTATCTTCAGCAGAAAATGCACTCTTACTCAATGCTTAAAAATAATGCCCGCCAGGGCCGGATTTCGAAGTCTGGAGACCTCGGGGCAACAAAGAAGTGGAGGCCCCTGCCCCCAAATATTTTTCTAAATAAAATGAAAAAAAAAATTGTGTAGAGTTTTTCAATAAATATTTACTGTGAAACCACGCAGATTCCTTTAGTATTTAACAAACAAACATATATAAATATAATCGGAAACAAGAATTATTTGAAATTAAATTTTAGCGTTAACGAACGGAACCTTCGGAGCTTTTTTCGCCGAAAAATCGTTAATGATTTCGCCGAAATCCAGTTCCCTAAATAAGTCACTTTCAAAGCTCAGGAGAGACAGCTTTGATAGATGGTATTGTCCCATCGTCGTTCGGTGCCTATTTTATAATTTTAATTTTCAATAATCATGTTTGGAAAGGAAAAACAGCGAAAAACAAATCAAAGGAAAAGTTGTTTACTAGTGTTTACTAATCGAAATTTGAAAGATTTATTCGTCTTAAGTCTCTATTGCGGGGGCCCTCTTTTGTGGAGGCCCTGGGGCTGTAGCCCCGGTTGCCCTCCCCTAAATCCGGCCCTGATGCCCACAATATTGCATTTCTTCAGTCCTATGAATTAGAAGTAGTTTTTGCTTCGTCATCATCCCGAAAAGTGATATCTTTCAAGACCCTTAATATTTCAATCTTCGCTTCAAACTTCTGCTTCGTATTCAACATCCTGAAGCTCGGAACCAAGGAAAGCATGAACTGCCTGTCTTCATCTTCTTCATCCTTCTTTATATCTTTTAACATATCCAAAATTTTATCGTTTAAGTTGTGACTTCTTTCGTATATTGGTCCAAGGAATGTGGCATTGGCTGGACCCGGTTCTGGTTCCAATTCTGTATCTATTTCAAAATTTGTGGAGTTATTTACGTGCATTGATGTCTCGAACATTGTAGTTTCGTTTTTCATACCTTCTAGAGGATCTGGGTCTAAAGAATCATCATTAACGTCATCATCGTCATCATCATCATCTCTTTCAATGTTGCTCTCATCTCCAGGCTCTAAAAGGAAGGACATAACGTTAAAATATTCGTATCTTTTTCTTTTTTTGAAGAGTCCTTGTTTGTTGTCTCTTTCTAGTCGCTCTTTCTTTTGGAGCCCCAGTTCTCTGGTGAAGCACGTTCGGAGGCTCTTCCATCGTCTTTGGAGTTCGTGGACTGGAAAATAAAGATGGCGTTTGAATAAATACATAAAATCACGCTTATTCTTTAAAAGGGGTTAACCAAAGCTACGTGAGTACGAATGCACCGTATGCAAACACGCCTAGATTATTTCGCGCTGAATCTTGATTACTATTGACACTATGGTTATACTGGTAGTCATAACAGTAAACATTTTGATAAATAAGGCAATCATTGAATTACTTGTTCATAAAGAAGCCAATTCAGTTCAATTGTTTTCAGTTCTAGGGAACACCTTGAGCTGTCTAGGCGTTATACCAATTAAGCCAATATAAACTTGTGTAGACTACCTACATAACAGTGTATGCCCTCTGTGTGCCCTCGTTGTCCTCTTTTGCATGTACCTACGTGAGTACGTAGAAGCCTAACAATAATGTTCTTGTGATTTACATTTCTATTGAATGGTCTCATGTTTAGACTGCGTTAAGTAATGAACTATTCGTATTTATGTAGTAGAAGTATTAATAATCATAAAAAAATTACACGATTTAGAGATATACTCGTAGCTTTTAGTCTTATTTAAGTCTTATTTCAATATTATGTACACACGGCTACACATCAAGCTATACATTTCCAGTATAAGCTGATCTCGCATTGGATTGGATTTCCGTACCGTGGGAGATCAGTGTAAACTGGAAATGTATAGCTTGATGTGTAGCCGTGCAAGGTAGGTATTAAAAAAAGGAAAGAATCATAATCAAAATTCGACTTCGGGAATCGAACCCACGATCTCATGTTCAACACTGGCGGTTGCGATCACTAGACCAAAAGGCCTTAGTTGGTATCTTATTTTACATTATTTATCTTCCTTTTGTTCTATTATTAACCCTTCCAACCTTCAGGAATTCCGATGAAGTTGTTCAAAAACATTTCCGTGTCAAGAACTTTGTTCCAACCGGAGATCGAACCCCGTACCCGTCTCAAGTGTCCGAGCTGTCTCGTTAGCGAAACTGTGCGAACATGGGTTTAATGAATTTCATCAATACTGTGAGTTGTACTGACAATGTTTTTCGAAATTCAATGTTTTTACGCTTTTTGCAATTTGCAAGTTGTAGTGCATTTAATTCGATTGAATGACTATTTCATGAGAAAGTCGAAATAAATGAAGTTAGACGGTTGTATAAATATACAGGAAAAGTTTTTATCCAGTGCGCAAACTTTAAATCAAAAATTATTCGCCGGTTATACAAAAAAAAATCTGCTGTTCCATACATTTTGACCGCGTAGGTATTGCAGTTTTCTATGAAACAGCAGATTTTTTTTATAACCGACGAAAAATTTCTGCGGTAGAAGGTCTAGAATGATTATGCTGAATTCATTGAGGTTACAGTTTGCGCACTGGATAAAAAGTTACCCTGTTTATTTATGTATACATATGTTGATGATTTAAATAATTATAATAAGCCATATTTGTTACGATAGGAATCATATCTTAATCAACTTAATACCTTGCATTGACCTTCAAATTGCAGAAAACATTTGAACTTAGCTGGCTACCGCGCGTCCCTCAAATTCACTGTTTTTTATCCCCCCACACTCAATATTTTTTGTACGTTACTTTTTAGCAACTCAATTCAAAATACTGTGATAATAACGGATTTTACTTTTAACTTTTCAACAATCTCTATTTCATCGTTGTTTATAACCTGTGAAAATACATTTTAAACTTTATTTCCAACCGTCAAAGTACACTTTGCTTCGCATTTACCTCTAAAAGTAACCGACAACAAATTGTTGCCATTTACGAAAGCACTTCACAAAGGAATTTCGCTTTTATTTCTATCTTGCATAGAGGTAAAATCGTGTGAAGTTACACCGCAATATTTACAGTTTTGATTGCTCACCGTGTTCAACCTTGTCTTGTGGCTTGAAGTTATCCCAATCCGTGAACACTTCTTTGCACGCCTCAACCCACATTCTGGCTTTGTGTTTCTTATTGCTATAGTAATTAGGATCATTTTTGTTGTACAATGCCGGGCGTTTTTTCACTGCCATTATGAGAGTATCTACGTCGATTTCTGACATATTGCGCGGAATTTTGCCGGGTGGACGTGGAGTTGCGGTGGAACGCGGCGGGCAACTGAGGGCGACTGCGGGGAGACGGGGCGCCGCAGTGGGGCGACGTTGCGCGACGTCGGGCTGGCAGCGCACACTATATTTTTTCGATCGACTAGGGTGTCCATAGTTTCTAGTTTTTAGGAGATTTAGGTTGAACTTTACTTGATACACTGATTGAAACCTGTTTGATATGTTATAAGTCACTCAAATAATATAATTACGAACCTTAACTTAGTATACTGGGCTAAGTGAAATAATACTTAAAAGTAACTGAATAATGTTGTGGAAAAAAAAAAAAACAAATCCTTTTATCCTGGCAACTGATATTTAAGTCATTAGGCCAATGCTCATTATGTTCCTTTTTTGTAATAATCGTTTCTTTCATTCACTTCAATCTACAAATCATTATTATGTAAAAACTCATAAGAACGTAAAAAATAAGGTAATAAATAAATTCATAACAGAGAAACAAACAAAATATAGATTGATACCTATTTATTCACTTAAACAAACGATAGGTAGCAACTTACAAAGAAAGCATGAAAAATCTATTATAAACGTTGACCCTTCACCGGACGCCTGGTAGATTTGAAACATCAAAATTTATGGTTATTCAAAGAATGTATAATTAAAGAAAACCTGCAAATAAATTGTGCTACAAAATAAAAACTTACCGATATTTTTCGGGAAAAAGTTTGTAAACAAATACAATATGACAAATAGGTACTTACAAGTAAACCGTCCTGTTTCTCTCCTCTCACAACAAAAAATAAGGACACCCTACACAAGAGCAATTGCGGTTGACGCGTGACAGAAACACTACATAGAAAAATACCGCAGTGCGAGTGAGATAACGATATTATTGTTTGTTCGTCGTCGTAACCACAGTAAATCGCTGTTTAGTTGGCACCGTGTGGCTTGTCGGTGTACCGACTGTATACCTTGGTCAATGAGTGTCCGAGCGATGAAGAAAATATTCATTGCTAAGAAACAGTTGATCGATTACGGAGTTAGTACTACTTACTGCCTCTGGAAGTATGCTGGGAATCAGCACTCTTGTATATAATAAATTGTTTGCTCTAAACAATCTGTTGCATGATAGAAATAGGACTTCCGTACTTTCATTTTAATAGTTTCTATGATTGGACATAAGGTACCAGCAAATCCAATTTTAGCTCACAAACTGAATCCAAGTATTGAAAATTTATTTCTTGCTTTTTAAACTTAATGTCTCACTTAAATCACCATTTATCTATAATCTATTCATTGAGACCTTTTCAATGAACCCAAACACGATACTTCTGCTGTTTGTTGGTGAATAACTTGGGTTTCCTGGAAATTCCAGGTGTTGCTCCAGCATCAGTTCAAGGTTATTTTATTCGTCTAATATCATTGAAGTAATAGAATCCCAAATTTTGAGTTGATCAGAGGCTAAAATCCCTTTTTCAACCAGAAAAGAACTGATAATCTTCAAACGGCTGAACCAATTTTGATAAAACATATATAAGAACACTCCCGACTAATACACCTTTCAAACAAAAAAAACTAAATCAAAATCGGTTCATCCGTTCGGGAGCTACGTTGCCTCAGACAGACACACACACACACACACAGGCACGTCAAACTTATAACACCCCGTCGTTTTTGCGTCGGGGGTTAAAAATGCAACAATTGTACCTAATAAGTCATTAATTGAAAGTCGGTACTAATAAAAAGTTGAAACCAGTTGCCAAAAAGACACTGACGATTATATTTTTATAATTTAAGATAGATTTACGTAGTTATTTGGAACAGCATAGAATTTGGAACTTGATTCTTTTGAATAATATTTTGCTCTCATTTCGTGTAACAATGTTTTGTAGTTTTGATGACAATCCAATACTTTGGTATCATTGCATAGCTGATCTGATGATGAAGTTGGATCTTTGGTGAACAACTTTTACAATAACTAGTCAGCTTATACGGGAAATGTATACTTTGAAATGTCGTCCTGCGTACCACTGCACCATTCTGAGTTCTCCATTTTCTCGAGGTCCTTCAATTAATAAAGTACCATCCCTACATGTGTTATTAATATGCAGTTACATATACTTACCTATAAACATCTAAGGATTAGTTTTTTACCATATTTGCATAGCCATTACATGTTCAAACTTAAGCGTTTATAATGTAATTAAATATTAGTCAATTATGTATTTTACTACCTGATATTCTTGGCTTCGTTCGCATAGTCTTTAATAATAGTAGTTCTACGTCTAGGATAAATTCTGTGCTTTTAATTTACTGGAAGCAATATCGATTCAGATTTACTTTCTGAGTTTATCTTGGATATTACCGACATCGGTGAAAGATAAATGATCGTGAGAAAACCTGGATTTACAGTAAATATAAGTTTAGAATCGCCAACCCGTCTTGAGCAAACGCTATCAAAGCTTATGCCTTCTAAAGGCTTTTCTCATACATATGAGAAGACGCCTTTTCCCTGCATTGGGCCAGTAAATATAATTATAATTATTACATTGGGTCAATAACAGGCTGGTATTATTATTATTGTAAAATAAGAAATGTAGGTAATTTTACAATTGTAACGCACTTGTGTCGCTGCAAAATTCCTTACTAATTCAAAGTCGTGTGTTTTGTGGTGCGAAGTTTTATTTCAGTTCGAGTCGAATTTTGTGTTGTCGAAAAAGCGCCTAAGTCCGAGTCGGACTCGCACACGAAGGGTTCCTTTCCACTACTACCTATTACGGTTCACAAGATACAGCCCTGTGACAGACGGACAGGTGAGCCTTAGTGATAGGGTCCGGGGTACTATTGGGTACGGAACCCTAAAAATAACTTACTATGATAGTCGGTTATTTTCCATAATCAAATGTCAGTAAATTAACATTATGTTTTTTGTTCACAGTGGAAATCGCGATGGTGCGTTATGCGGAAGTTGTCTCCAGTTGCAGGTAAATTATGGACACTCTGCGCCACTTAATTTTAATGACATTTTGAATAATTGATTTTTGTATTACCTAATTTATTAATATTTACTTATTATTTATTTCAAACGCAGCAAATTTTGATAATTAGTGAGGGAAAAATGATGGGTAAATTATTACAAAGCATTTTTTCTCGCGTTATCTTATCGAAAACACCTAAGTATTTAAATAATACTTATGTAGGTCATCATCTGCTTAGCCTATCCCCAACTACGTTGGGGTCTGCTTCCAGTCCAACCAGATGCGGCTGAATACCAGTATTTTACATGGAGCGACTGCCTATCTGACCTCCACAACCCAGTTACTGGATAACACGATACCCCTTGGTAAGACTGGTTGACAGACTTTCGGGCTTCTGACGATCCGTAACGACTGTCAAAGATTTACAAATGACAGCCAGAACCAACGGCTTAACTTGCTTTCCGAAGCACGGATGGGTCTTGGTTTAGATGGTCACCCATCAACGGAATAACCGCGGCAAGCGTAGCTTAACCTGATCGATCGACCCGTGCGGCATTTATTTCTTAGCCACAAGTCCCATACCTAAAAGTAATACAATTGTAGGTATTAAATAGATATTTCGATGGATAGTTCCAAATACTAACACACTTACTCGTAGGTACCTACATGTAGACAATCACAAGAATTTCAAGCTTCAACATTTTCCTAGAACAGTTCCTAACCGACTTGTAAAAAAGTTCCCATGGACATTACAAGGTCGCTTTTTATTCCTTACCTGACAACAAACTCTTCTAGTAACTACATGCTAATTTAAACCTTATTGCGTAAAAAATAAAGGTGGTAAAGAAATTGAATATTAATTGCATGCAAGTAGTAGGTAATATTTTTTTCCATAGAAATGATGACTCATCTTTTAGAAGGAAATTACATCCATTCATTGTCTATTCTTTGAGAAGTATTGTCGTCTCTCTCTTTTGTTTTTAATAAAAGTGGATGCGATTTCGCATGTGTTTTACTTTTAAACTGTTTTTAAGATATTTATTGTAGTAGAAAATTACAAAGAGGAATGATTTGATTGTTTGTTTGCATTGAATATGCAAATATGGTGATGAAATAATTTCTATAAAGTCAATCGCCCGTCGGGGTTCGAACTTACAACCTGCAACTCGAAAGTTGCGACCGTTACCGCTGGTCCACCGCTTCTCTCAATAATAGGCATACTTACTTTACAAAAAAAAAAAAAAAATGGTCCCTGTACTTCCCTGTTCATTGTAATTTTTAAAATTGTAATTAAATATGTAGTTACCTGCTATGTAAGTAAGTAGTGTGTGTGTAATTGTTAGCCGAAACCAATGAAATTACATAAAATCGACTCGAGTGATTACAATTTCAAATATTCGATTTATACGTCTGAAATGAAATAAGTACCTACCATGGATTCCGAAAATGCTAATGGAACCCAGTGTAAAAAAAAAAACCTAGGTTACAAAAAAAAAATCTGTTCCATGCATTGTGACTTTGTGACCGCGTAGCTATACTAGGTACACACGGCTACACATCAGGCTTTAAATTTCCAGTTTACGCTGATCTCGCACTGTACAGAAATCCTATACAATGCGGGATCAGCTTATACTGGAAATGTATATCCTGATGTGTAGCCGTGCAAACTTTGCAGTTTTCTATCATCATTATCATCATCTGCTTAGCCTTTGCCTAACTAGGTCAGGGTCGGCTTCCAGTCTAACCGAATACAGCTGAATACCAGTCAATTTTTTTTGCGCTGCTAACTTGTCTAGAATCATGTGTAAAATTCATGGTTACAGTTCGCTTCAATGTCCCTGCCACCCGATATTCAAATAGTTTCTCCTAGTTGACCGGCTAACTAGACACAAAAGTAAACTATAATGATAATACCGTTGCATCCAACAGACTTATAAATTATAATTAGTGTCAAAGGCCTCTTTATTATCGTGTTAGTGGTATATAATGAATAACTGTACATAACAATAGTGACAGCCTCCAATTAGATATATAAAAACAATCGCAAACTCAACGAACAGATCTAACACGCGTGACCGTAATACAGTTAAGGTAAAAAGGATCACTTCACGCAAACATGCAAAAACAATGTTAAAAAACATTGTGCTGCTGGGGAGTTTGTTGCGCCACTTCTTCTTCCCAGCTAAAGCACTAGGAAGTGTCGAAGGGTGGGCGTTTTTGGGGGACTGTCTTATGTAATTTTTGACGTTCAAAAAGTGCTGACACCAGCCTAGTTTTAATAAATGACTTTTGATTTTGATTTTGAATGAAAAAATAGTTATTACTACGATTTTATCTCAAAAAATATTTTAAACTGTCTCATATGAAACTAATAACCCGACTACGGCGAAGCATAAATGAGGGCAATGATTTTGACCAGTATGGATGTATGTTCATCTGTTCCCTCATAACTGCTAAACTGCTTTTGATAAATAATGTATCGTTGGAAGCATCTTGATCGTTCGCTGATTAAAGGCTATGTGACGTTATTTTATGCTATGGCGTTTGAATGTGGCGCCCTCCAGAGGACCAGAGTAATAAACTAAAAAATAAATCTTCACGCAAACAAGCAAAAACAAATGAATAAAGTAAAAATCGCCAGCAATGGACGTCTACAGTTATCAGATTTTGTCACAACAAATATTTAAAGCTTTCCCATAGGAAACTAATGTATGCTATGAAGTGTGGTTAGTCCTATAGCAGGAACACTGGCTTAGCAAGTCGGGTGGATGCTATAATTAATTCTCATCTAATTGATAAACAGTTCTGAATTAATAAATCCATTTGACAATATAAAAACCTACACACACAATCACAGTCCGCAGAATTATGAAAGAAATTCTTAATCCATCGCTTCATGTTTGAAAAATGTATCTGCTTGTATGAATATTGTTGAAATATCAAAATGAAAGGCATTGCCAATTTAAGTAAGTATGTGGTTACGCAATTGGGCTGTTAGTATTTTTTCCTGAGGACATAAAAACACAATATTCCTTCTGCTGCTTTCTATATAATGTACCTATTCCTATCTCAATGTGACGTCACGCGGGCGCAGTTCTCCGACTTCTAAGAAAGCTTCCAAGGCGAGCCACTCGACAGACTTTAAACTTAGTCGCTTGACATAATCATCTATCTGTGTCGCTTAATAATATTCATAGCTTTATGACTAGATCGTAAAAGTGTGGAGGACATCAGGACATATAAAAAATTAAATAGGTACTCAATAAATGCATTCCTTACCATAGCTGTTCTCCACAGCCGCGATGGTGACCAAATTTTAAAACCTTCGCTCACTTGCATGTTTGGAAAGGTCTATTATTTTCTAATGGTGGCCACACACGCTAGGGTTTGCATGATGGTGATAACTTTGCATGCAAAACCGACAAGCATAACCGAGTTTCATACTACACATACACGTTAGGTTTTGCATGCACCGTCTTGCCATGAACTCTCAGTTGAGCTACGTAGTACGTGACGGTGTGTGCAGGACGCCAATACCAAACTACAATGGACGACGACGATGTGATAGCTGTACTTGGCCTAACACTTGTTCTGCAGAACAGAAAAAGAAAAAGAGATCGCACTGAATGGTCTAAACGCTGGTTATTGAAAAGAAAGCAATTCTCCCACGTAAATTTGATAAATGAATTGAAATTTACACCAGCAGATTACAAAAATTATTTACGAATGGACGAAAAAAATTATTTGAAACTATTATCATTGTTTACTCCGTTAATACAAAGACAAGATACTGTTATGAGGAAAGCAATATCAGCACATGAGAGACTAGCAGTAACATTAAGATTTCTTGCAACAGGAAGAACATACGAGTGTCTTAAATATTCTGCTATTATATCACCTCAGGCTTTGTGCCGAATAATACCAGAAACATGCGATGCTATTTATGAAGCACTGAAAGACGACTATCTACAGGTGAGTAAATAATTAAAACCAAATTCAAATCGTTAGACAAGTTTAATAGGTAGGAACATATTTTAATTAACCAATTACATATTTAAATCATTTGTGAATTAAAATTTGAATAAAATGTTGCTGTTGTTAGTTGTGTGTCAAATTCTTCTTGTAGTGCTGGTGAGGGCTGACGTTGTGGTGCAGGAGAAGTAGTTTGTTGTTGAGTGTTATATTGTTGAACTGGAGATGTGCAGGGCTGACTTTGCGGTGCAGGAGAAATCGTGTGTTGTTGGGTGTTGTACTGTTGTATCGGAGATACGCAGGGTTGTATTTGAGGCGGAACAGAAACGGTATGAGTATACGGTTGTGTATAATATTGTTGAACTAATGAGGGCGAAGGACTTGGAGTTCGTGAGAGACTAGGAGTTGGTGAAGAAACAAAAGTTAAACTTCGACGATTCTGAATTGCTTCGATATTCAGATTGCCCATCTCGGCATCGAACAGGGTGTCGTTAATTATCTTCTACGCAATCAAGCGTTGACGCTTGTCTAATGATCTTAATTTCATTGCGATAGATCTTCCCAAAAGATCGTAACGATCTTCTGTTGCTGAAGCAGAAGCAGGACGCTTAAAATGGTCTTTCACGGATAGTAATATGTCAGTAGTTAAGTGATCTTGCTCTGTCATTTTCTTGCTTCCCGGTCTAGTAGCAGGTAATGGAGTATTCTTAGGTGTCGTAATATCATCTGTATTCCCTGTACTAACATTTGCAGCAGCATTATCCGTAGTATCTATTGTATTTTCAGTCGAGTTGTCAGCATCCTATAACACAACAAAATAATATTTATTTTAGTTTCCAGATTCATCGGATAAATGGAAGGAAACCGCACAACTTTTTGAAGAGAGATGGAATTTTCCTCACTGCTTGGGTGCCATAGATGGAAAACACATAGACATAGTGCCACCTGCTGATAGTGGATCTTATTACTACAACTACAAAGGACGACATAGCATAGTTCTTATGGCAATAGTTGATGCCAAATACCGATTTCTATTAGCAGATTTTGGTACAAATGGAAGAGTTTCCGACGGAGGTGTTTTGCAGAATACTAGGTTTTTTGAAAAGTTACAAATGAAACATTTAAATCTTCCAAACTCCGAACCGATTCAACACAGTTCAAGGTGTTTGCCATATGTATTTGTTGCTGATGACGCATTCCCGTTGAGACCTGACATGCTGAAACCATATCGTCAAGCGGATTTGAGCAGCTACGAAAAAAAATTTTTTAATTATAGATTATCTCGCGCAAGAAGAATAGTTGAAAACGCTTTTGGCATACTAGCATCAAGATTTCGCATTTACCATACTCAGATCAATTTAGAACCAAACAATATAGAAAAAGTGGTGATGGCTACATGTGTTTTGCACAACTTTCTAATGGAGCACACTCCTAATTCATATGCACCTCCAAGATGTTTTTATCGAGAAAATGTGGATAATGGAACTGTTTTTACAACGGGCTACGATGCCACACGTTCAAACGTAGAAAATTTACAAGTACAAAATCGAGGAAATGTCCTGAATGATGCAAAAAAAGTCAGACTAGAATACCAAACTTACTTTGTCAATGAAGGCAAAGTACCTTGGCAGGATAGTTTCATTGAAATGTGACATATTTCTTTTATTTTTATGTAATAATATTGTTTTATTAATAAATGAGCAAGCACACCGCTTAAGAGTTTATACTGTAACAATCTATGTAGGTACCTACATTTTGTAAAGCTATAAACGACGTTGCAAAAAAAATTAGGTACAGGCGACCACACATCACGCGTTACAAGTTGTCGAGAGTACTATCTCATTGTAACATACCTAAACGATATGAAAAAAAATACTAATTGTTTGTGGTCGGCCGTACCTAATCTATAAATTCCAAAATAAATAATTCACTAATTTATACTTACATTCGAATCATTCTCGTCAATGTCCGAAATGTTAGATCGCGAGCTGCGAGGAACATCTTGATCTCCAATAAAATCGAATAATTCAAAGTACCAGAGTGTTGGTTTATAAACGTCATCAGATGATGCTCCAGACTTCACAGATTCATCGTATTTTTTTTTCTCTCGTCTAACGTTACTGCGTAACGTATTAATTTTTTTAATCACATCATCTTTTGTAGCAGTTGGCTCCAATTCCTTGAGCTTAGTTATCAATTTCTCGTATGCTGTCGATCGTTTGTCTCTGTCGTGATATTCTTTGCACTTTACGCGCCAAAGACAAGGTTCCGACTTATAAATTTCTATGAATTCTTCTAATGTGGCATTGCGCTTGCGACTCGCCATTTTCGCGTTGAACCGCGCGCGCGACCTTCCGCCGTCGCTAACAATTAAAAACTGAGAACTGTGGCAGGTAAGCTCGCCGGACGCCACACACGCTCGGTTATGCTCGCGCGCAAACATAACCGAGCGGCATAAAATATCAATTTTGATATTTGCTCGGTTGCATGTACATGCACCGATAACTGTACAGTTTAATCACATACACACTAGGGCTTGCCTGTCGGTTATGCATGCACCGCTAAAACCATCATGCACCTAGCGTGACCACCTAGCGTGTATGGCCTCCATAAAGGTCGAGAGGTCAGTACTCAGTAGTCACCTTAAGGAAGATGCGCTAACCAAGACCCTGACGTGGAGATTGCAAAAAACGTCAATAAAATTTGAATTCCGCAGGCTACCCTGGCGGATCCTAATGCATTTCAGTTCTTATTCGTTATTGCGGAGATTTTTATTTATTAAATGAAATAGCATTGTTTAATATAAATGATTATATAAATTCATACAAACATACTTGTTACTGTTGCGAATTATATTATGCTCAACATGTCAGTACGAGTATGAAAATCATCTGCAAATTGCAAAAAAAAAAACGTAAGTAAATTAAAATTAGGCTGCCTGGTTGTCGCATCTGATTACGATTGAACAGTGTACATTTACATAGTAAATATTCCACAGCCCACAAAGAATTTCGATAATCGACTGTTGCCTCATTTACCTCTTTTATTAAAATACCTAAAATAACATATACGGTATTGCATAGGTAGGATTGAACAAAGTAACAGTACATAATATATTTAATTCGCAAACGAAACTAGGCCATACTCTTGTGTGACTTTCACCAAAATTTCGCAAAAAATAACACACGAAAAAGTTTTAAATGAATTCGTTTCTGTACTTAATTAGCAAGATGAGCTCACTACGATATTTTTAGTAATTAAGATCTTAGCTGGGAGATAAATAACGGATATATTTTGGGTATATTTTAAAATTTTATTATTATGAGAGATTATGAGGGGTTTGTGGCTAAATAACAATAGCTGGCCAGGTTAAGCTACGCTTGCCGCGGTTAGTCCGTGGATGGGTGACCATCTTTACATACCAAGACCCCTTCGTGCCTCGAAAAGCACGTTAAGCCGTTGGTTGTTTTTTTTTTTTTTTTGGGTTGGAAATCATCAAATAACTTCTCCCGCTCTGGGTGGAGCAGGAGGGCGTGTCAGGGTCCCGGCTGTCATTTGTGGATCTTTGACAGTCGTTACGGGTCGTCAGAAGCCCGAAAGTCTGACAACCAGTCTTACCAAGGGGTATCGTATTACCCGGTAACTGGGTTGTGGAGGTCAGCTAGGGAGTCGCTCCATGTAAAATACTGGTATTCAGCTGCATCCGGTTAGACTGGAAGCCGACCCCAATATAGTTGGGAAAAGGCTAGGCAGATGATGATGATGATGAGAGATTATGGCAAGGGGCTACCACATAATAAATTCAAAGGGTCAAATTACCGAATTTTAGGTTGAAGTAGTATACACTATCTGATACAATCTCTTATCGGTTGACATGGTACTGGGATGTGATGCGGAAGAATGAGGAAAATGTCCTGCGGAAATTTTTGAGCATGAATGTCGATGTTTATGAGTAGGGGAAGACCAGAGGGCGATGGATGGACTGACTGAAAAATTATATGGCTAGAAACGGGGTGACTACCGAGGTGATGACTAAATAGAGAAGTGTGGGAGATATGTTACGTCGACCCCAACTAAATTGGGTTAAGGGAAAGAGAATGATGACTATCTGGTACAATCTCGGCCCTAATTCACTATGACCACTTCAGTTCCTTAGATCACACAGAGAAGAAGCCGAAATACAGAGAAGAGCCGGCAAGAAACTCCACGGTTACTTTTAAAAATGATTGGCTTTAACAATGTTTCCAAATTACAGAGATAAAATGTATGGGAGGACAGTCAATAAGTACCAGGTACTTAGACGAATACAGAATAGAAAATCGTCTACAAATCTACAGTCAGTAAGGCCTACAACGTTCTCTCATTCACAATATGTAAAATAATCTACATAAATAAAATGAACCTATTTAAATTTCGATTCCTTACCTTTAAATTGGTTTCTACAAAACACGATATTGAAGTAGTTTGTATGTAGTAAGACTCCGCGGGGAATCATTATAACCATTCAGAATTGGGGCCCAGTTCGAGAACCAAATGATGACTATCTGACACAATCTGTTCGAGAACTAAGTGTTGTCATCATCAAAATCTCAGCCAAGAAAGAGATCTTAGAAAAACGTCCAATGCTGGGCTTAGGCTTCCTCTAAATGGAATCATCGACAAAGAATCCACAAAGATCGGTGTAGGTATGTTTGGATTTTGATTTTGTAAGTAATAGATACAGTTTTTTATAGTCATCCACGTTTCGTCTACTAGCTGTGGCTAGGGTTATGTTTGTTACCTGACCTGCTCCTTGCTGGGAAGACTGTAAAATTAAACAAACTTGCAATGACCCTGCGACGCAAGGGTCATGGGGAACTTCGTGTATGGGCAGCGTGCCAAGCTTCTTATTTCCAAATTATTAATTTTCCTACATTAATTTAGCGAAACTAGGTTCTAGTAGACATAATTTGGTCCTATTTAATTAATTTAACCCTAAGTTTCTGAAGTTTTTTTTGTCCCATTTCTTCCCATGGGAGTCGTAGAAGGCGACTAAGGAACTTACTACAGAATGGGCTGCAGCGTTCTCTATGCATTTGACCACCATACTGCGATTGCCAACCCGCCTGCCAAGCGTGGCGTTTATGGCACGTCCCGTCACCCCCTTTTGGGGGAGGCTTATGTCCAGCAGTGGACGTCTTACGGCTGATGTGATGAAGTTTCTGAAGTAACAAAGATGGCTCAAAAGGCTGCTCAACTTAAATGAGTCTGGGCAAGACATGTCTGCCGCATGACAAACTGTCGATCTCCAAATTGCACAGAACTGGTGATCTGAGACAGTGAGGCGGGGTCGCTGCCTAGTTGTCTAGGAGATGGCGGGACGAGCTGAATAGGTTATAACTGAAAAGAGGAAGCGTACTCGCGAAAGGTAGAAGGAGCAGCGCAGCGGGAGGTTGACGCCCAATAGTGAGACAGCGTAGGCCTGTGAGAGAAAAGATAAATATTATTTTGTTAATACTCATTCAACAGCGATTGATTGCTGCGCTGCGTGTCGGGGGTTCGATTCCCGCACGGAACAAATATTTGTATGAGACCTACAAGTAGTTGTTCCGGGTCTGGGTGTTTGTGTATGTGACTTTAAATGTTTGTAAACGCACCCACAATACAAGAGAAATTCCTAGTGTGGGGCAACGTTTAATAAAAATAATAATAAAAAAAATGAAGGTTTCGCACTCCCATCTCATACACTAAGAAAAACCACTCAACAATTTTCGTCAAAATCAGAAAATCAAAATATTTTTATTTCATATAAACCTGCATGGGCACTTATGAAACGTCAGAAGCTAGGTGCACGGTTCCAAAATGTTGTTTCCTATGGAGAAGAGCCGGCAAGAAACTCCGTCTCCTCTCTTTCAACTTTTCTGTCCCTTTGCTAAGGAAAAGTCTCCCACATAGCATTCCACACTTTTCTATCCTACCTTTTCTGATAGATCCGTCACGAGCTCTCCCAAATCATCACGCCAGCTAAAAAATATGGAAGAAAAAAAATTCCACAAAGATTAATCACAACAAAACCGGACGTCGGACATACCTAACGCTATGTGCCTTATTAACTCGAATCCATCATCCCATGACATTTTATTATCACGCCTCGTATTTACGGTACAAACAGATGTGTCAGAGACTTTGTTTGTTGACGACTTGTCGCCACAACGACTTCTATGTGACTGACTTTTTTAGCTAGATGCGGGTATGTTTGAACAAGTTTAGAGGGGTTCTGAATTTGAATAAAAGTTTTTTGTGATATTGGTTCAGTTGTTTGTGGCTTCTGAAAGTGGAAGCTAGTGAGATTAGGAGATAGACACATTGTGCATGTGTATAGAAGTTTTGTCTTTTTAACCGACTTCAAAAAGAAGGAGGTTATCAATTCGACATGTTTATATTTTTTAAATTTTTTTTTGTATGTTCAGGCATAACTCCGTCGCATATTGACGGATTTGCAAAATTATTTTTTTGTTCGAAATGGGTTTACTCCGAAATGGTCCATTTCATATAGATCTGATGATGCATTTCGGAGACAGACAACGGAACTCTTCAAAAAATTACAGCAAATCAACCGCGAATGTTGCTATCGCATAAGTATGCATTGTTTTGACCCCAAGGATGATGAAATTCCGAATTGGTGTGGGTAGGTAACTAAAAAGTGAAAAATAAAATGTTTTTCTCAGAAGCTTTTAGTACGTAATTTATTTTGATAATTGATTCAGCCTAAACTCTATCCCTTTTATACTGCCAGAGTTACTCAAAGGGGGCTGGTGGTTAAGTAATAATAGCCGCACGAGTCGATCGATCAGGTTAAGCTACGCTTACGGCGGTCGGTCCGTAGATGGGAGAACATTTACCTACTACATACCGAAACCCATGTAGAATCATAACACGCATTAGGAGATGATATCATTCGTGCTCGATCAGTAATATTCCTAGCTAATGAGATCATTATTAATGCACAAATGCATATTCCCTGCATATTGCTACAATTTATTTAAGTATCTGCCTACATATTACCTGCACAGCACAAATTCGGAAAGAAAAAGCTAGATACAGACGCTAGCACATCAAGCTATCCTAAACTGTCAAATTTTCCCAATTGAACTTGAACCTTATTATTTTGCAATAAAGTTGAAAATCCATCAAAGTTTGACAGATTGGGGTAGCTTGATATGCTGGCGTCTGTACACAAATAGATCCCACATTGTCACATGTCCCGTGTCCACAACATTACGTTCCTTCAGAGCAAGTCCCAAGCGACATAGAAAGTGCAACACCCGATAATTACAACACAAATAAACGACGACATTTCACGAACGAAACGTTTCGCAACAACGCGCGACAAAATGACGCGGCCGCTCGCACTTGACACATTTATGTCTGCACGCAAATACCTGGGGGCCATAGAGTAGGAGTGGAGAACTGTTTGTGGAGATGGGGCAGGGAAACGGGTAACTGAATGTTACTAAACTGTGGTAAAGTGAGGTAATTAACTGAAGAGTGGCTCTGACAAAAAATGTTCGTTTAAGTGACGAATTAAGCAAATAAAAAGAAATAAAGTTCCGATAATTACATGTAAACCGATGTTTGAAGGTTGTACTAGTCTAGAGAAGTAAATGCTATTAGAAAAGTGTACGGGACTTCTTGTTAGTCATTAGCATATTTGTCATCATAGTTTTAGGGGCTTGTGGCTAAATAACAATAGCTGCACGGGTCGATCGGCCAGGTTAAGCTACGCTTGCCGCGGTTGGTCCGTGGATGGGTGACCATCTTTACATACCAAGACCCCTCCGTGCCTCGGAAAGCACGTTAAGCTGTTGGTCCCGGCTGTCATTTGTGGATCTTTGACAGTCGTTACGGGTCGTCAGAAGCCCGAAAGTCTGACAACCAGTCTTACCAAGGGGTAGGGGTATTACCCAGTAACTGGGTTGTGGAGGCCAGATAGGCAGTCGCTCCATGTAAAATACTGGTATTCAGCTGCATCCGGTTAGACTGGAAGCCGACCCCAACATAGTTGGGAAAAAGGCTAGGCAGATGATGATTTATCATTATATTTTTATTCATAGACTAGTTGTGCCCGCGACTTCGCCCGCGTGGAATTTAATAAAACTCTAAAATAAAAGTAGTCTAAGTTACTTCTTATTACATCAGCTATCTGCCAGTCGAAACGTCCCGTCGAAATCGGTCCAGCCGTTTCAGAGCCTTAACAAACAGCAAGACAAAAATTAAAATAACCCTCCTTCTGGCGCAGTCGGGTAAAAAATGTTATTTTGGTATAATTATGTACCGTGTATACATCCATAATGCATTTAGTAAAAAGCGCTAATTTTAATATCACAAACAGACACTCCAATTTTATTGATCTGTATAGATGTATAGATAATTGCGTAAAACAATAACAGTAGAAATGGCTTTCATTTTGGCAGCTCATCGATATTCATTGCGTTATTTACGTTGTTAAGCAGACACTAATGAATAAATGGATTAGCAGTAATCTTCAAATGATTCAGATTAATAGCTTATTACGCAATTACGGTGCAGATCCAGTCACAAGACAGAAATGTACACACGGCTAGATGTTTCCAATTTACGCTGATCTCGCATTGTAAGGAAATCCTATACAATGCGAGATCAGCCTATACTGGAAATGTATAGCTTGATGTGTAGCCGTGTGTACGATCAAACGCACATCAGTGGTAAAACTTGCACTACGAGAAACACCCTTACTGCTATGAAATCAAAGGCGCTGTTAATATAACCATACTATTGTTTATTTTAATCATTCCTGGAGGCTTTTAGTGCACCATGATCAGCTACCATTTGTGTGCTAACAGCCACTTTAGCATCAAGATCATCATCTAAATATAGAATTCTAACTAACTACAAATCTATGCTAACTGATCTATGATCTAAATGGGCGCTAATACCGAGAAACATTACTGACATCAGTTTAAAAGAATCTGTGACTTAAGTGAGTACTGAATAGTGCACAACTATACATCGGCAGTATTGGCACCCTCTTTGGAACCTTTACGCAATATTTGCGTCATCAAAATATTTGTAACCTTCTTTCTCTTCCTAGCCTTTTACAACTATTTTAGGGTCGTCTTCAAGTTTAACCGAATGCAGCTGAATACACTAGATGGCACTGGATGGAGAGCAGTGGTGGCCCAGTGGTAACGGCCGCGACTTACGAGTTGTAGGTCGTGCGTTCGAACCCAGCCAGGCGCATTACTTTGTGTAAATAATTTCATCGCCACTGCTCTCAAACGGTGAAGGAAAACATCGTGAGGAAACCGGCATGTGCTAGAATCAAAAATTCGAAGACATGTGACATCTACTAACCCGCACTGGGCCCGCGTGGTAGATTACGGCCCACTCCCTCTCTTGGAGAGGAGGCCTGTGTCCCAGCAGTGGGAACGTTTATAGGCTGAGTATGTATTTATATACACTAGATCTTTACCCAGAAGGTCAGATATAGATCTAGGACTGGAACTGAAAATGTTAAGCAGAATATGACTTCAGAGAATTTGGGATTCGATAACAAGAAATATCGTTGGATGAGGCTAGTTTTTCCAAGACGTTATCTGCCTCTAATTTTAGAGTGGAAAAGAACATAAGATAAAAATGTATCTGTCTTTGGTCAATCACAATCGATTTAACACCATTTTAGACGGTAACGTTGTAAGAAAATCACTTTGAAATTATCAATTCTACCTATCGATTTTACCTAACTATTATTAAACCTATAATTATGTTTGAAATTAAATTACAACGACACCGTAATTAACTATCAGTGTGCGGTATTTGATTAAGACAGTATGGCGCTGTGTATAAACTATAATTATACGTTTCAATAACAACTTGACCTGGGAATTACTAGGAGATAATGTGATATAGAGCGTAGCGGCTACATTCCTCAGATGACATTCACATCTGCCAGACAGACAGACCGACCGTCACAAGAGTGTTATAAATTAAGTCGGTTATTGTCTTTTTACCCGACTGCGCCAGAAGGAGGGTTATGTTTTTCGAGTGTATGTATGTATGTATGGATATTTCTTTGGCATGCTCTGTAGCCTAAACTGCTTGATCGATTTCAGCTTGGAGAGGTGCCGTTAGATTCGTCTTAATTGTGAGAGTGACGTTGAAAGTGGAAATTGTTAAGTGGAAAGTTGAGAGTATGAATGTCGAGGGTTATAAGAGTAGGGAGAGATCAAAGAAACGATGGATTGACTGTGTGAATGATGATATGGTTAGAAAGGAAGTGGCTACGGAGATGACGACTAGTATGGAAGAAAAATAAATGTTTCGCCGACCTTAAATAAATTGGGGTAAGGACAAGAATACTTCGCAACAAAAGCATAAAACACAAAAAGAGAACTGGCGCCATCTACAATGTCATATGCGAACTGCGCAAAGAAATCCTACATCGCGCAGTCAGAGTTTACCACGACACTGGAATATATACAACATCCCGACATCAACTGTCGGGCAGTTGCCCACCAGACACAATACCCGTCTGGTTGGAGGATCCTCCCTTTTTAATAGAGTATGAGTGAACTTTACAGCCTGTTCCTCATACCTCTAAAAGCCCATCACTGCTGGGTGGCAAGCCTCCTGTCTCTCGGTGAGACCCCAGTTGAAGCTTTGGTCAGCACTTGGACTAAATTCCACACTTATCAATTAATCCTCTCAACGTCCTTTGCCAAATAGGTACTCACCCGTAGATGTAGCTGTTAACAATTTCATGACCATGCCTTACTTACCTACAGGTCAAAAATACACCCATTTTACAATTAATATTTCTGCTCTGTGGGCTACATTTCTCACAACGAAAAAGTTTCTGTTGTCCTGCTTTCATCGTCAACTTTCAGCCTGGTTCGTTACTTTAGACGAGAAACTGTAACAAACAAACATCAAGCGAATGTAGCTGTATAAATGCGAAAGTAGCTCTATCTGTCTGTCACGCTTTCACGCCTAAACCGCTGAACCGATCGTCATGAAATTTGGCAGAAATATAGCCTGGGATATGGAGAAGGACATAGGCTACTTTTTTGACGCTTTTTTTGGCGCGATAACCGACATCCACGCGAGCAGAGCCGCTGGGTAAAGCTAGTGTAAAATAAAACCCTAATTAAAACTGCTTAACATCTCACAATAATTACAAACAATAAAAACCGCGAGTCTTCATTGTCCAATCACATGCTTATTTCAATACGTTTCATTTGCGAGAAAGAGATAACGTTATTTAGAACGAGAGGGCTTTCCAATCATAGAGATATAGGGACAGAAGGTGCACAGCATGACCTTATTACTGATAGGTACACTTTGCTACTAATTATTGCTTCATTGTGGCTACCGGTATTTAGCGTAAGTAGGAGAGGTACCTATATCATTATGACAATATCTTTCAGATGAAATAATTATTACAGAATTGTTTTACGTTTTTTTACGTACCAGAGTACTAACAATAGCCAAGAAGGTAGTACAAGAGTAAAGGCGGCGCAGACCGGTGAGACAGGACCCATGTAGAACAATTTCCATGAAATTTTCGTAGAAATTGATCTACTAGAGTCGTGGCACGCCTGTTTACACTCTTAAACCAAGTAATCCATAAGAAGCGGTATTGAATTAGGTAGTCATATAAATTGTTTTTGATGGTGACCAGCATCGCGTCGCCTAGTTTGACAGCGCAGCTAGAATAATCATGATGACAAATGGTCTTTTCATTCAACAAATTGGTTACATCACATTTGTAACAATCTTACTTGTCATATGTAGGTATGTATTTTGCATCTATACATGAGGTCTGTGTTTAATACCTTGTCAAGAAACACCAAAATTTTTACGAAGCATATTATTATTTATTCGAGTCCAGAAAATAAGCCGTTTTCGTGAGTTTTTAGTTGAAAAACCACGAAAGAAATACAATGTTGCAACCCGTATCAAAATTCAAACTAGGCTGAGAGTCTGTATTTTTTGAACGTCAAAATAATATAAGACAGTCCCCCAAAACGCCCGCCCATCACTACTTCCTAGTGCTTTCGCTGGGAAGAAAAAGTGGCGCAACAAACTCCCCAGCAAGGTATGATTCTTACCTCCCATTTACCCTAAAAGACTCCTTCTCAAATGTCTTTCAAAGTAGTCCTTCTGATCTTTCTCAACAATACGGCGGCAGTCCACTCGAAAGCGCAAGCGCAGTGCAGCGACCGCTAATGAATGCGTTCCTTGTCCGTCTGTCTGTCTGATAGATACCACTCGCTTTCTGTGCTCCTGTTCTGATATCCGATTGATGTTTCCGTGTGAATAGTATGTGGCACAGGGCGTGGCTTTATAAGGAGCTGGACAAAGGTGACTGGATTTTGGACTTTGTCTCCTTTGATATATGCCGTGGGAATTCTAGAATAGTAATCATAGCACACAAGGTTTATATTTGCGTATCACTGAGATGCACGGACTAACGTAGTTTGTCTTTCAATGTCAGGACTGTGAGAACCTGTTCCTTCTTTCTTGTAGTCATCTTCGCTGATAGCATTTTCTCCACGATCATTAGGTACTTAATTTTAGAGAGATTACAATGTTAAGCTTTATCAATCAATCAACAATTGCCTATCGCAGTCCCCTGTTGGACATAGCCATGGTCTCTCGCAGGCTACGCCACAACACTGTCCTCTGCTTTCCGCAGAAAAAAACAGAATCCTCCGGATCACTCATGTGACAGCCTTCTGTCAGAGCCATTTTGTTATGCTTCAGATGATCTACAAAATAAAAGCGACACTTCTGTTTTTAAGTATAAGCACAATAAAAAAAATGCAAGAATCCATTTTCATATATGTATAAGTATGCCTTTGCTTCTTACGTACCCTTGATACTATCATAACAAACCCCTTCAATGGCGAAAATAGCTTTGAAAAGCAAACACAGCTAAGTGTAACGAAGTCTATAAAACAAGACTAGTAATTACTAATCCATAAAATCCCAACGAAGCTCCGTTTTATGAACACTTCGTTAGCGTATCCATAATCTTAATATGCAGTTGGCTAACAAATATTCGGGTGAGCAGTAAGTTTAAAAATAAATGCAAGCACCACCAATTAAAGTTTATCGGTAATGTAATCAAGTTGAGGCCAGTAAAACAGCTGGAAAGCTCTGGCTTTGCGAGTGAGCCACACCTGGTGAAGACACTAGGTAGATTGGTGTGGAAAACCAGTTTTTTTATCCGAATTTTGGCTTGCAGATGCAAATCATCAGTGAGGGAAAGTTAATACCAAAAGATCACAGTAGTTTTACCGATTCCTTCGTGAAAAGTCGATAGAAACATTGGAGGAGCCGCATAATCGGCTTATAATGGCCAGCCTCCTTTATGTTGGAGGGAGTGGGCCATAATCCACCACGCAAGCCCAGTGCGGGTTGGTAGATGTCACATCATAGACTTGCCAGATTCCTCACGATGTTTTCCTTCACCGTTTTGAAAGCAGTGGTGATGAAATAATTTACACAAAGTAAAGCGCTTGTCTGGGTTTGAACCTTCGACCTACAATTCGGAAGCCCGGGCTTGTGCCAGTACTTTGACTTTGAACTTTTACTGGATGTTTATGGACCCCAAATTGTATTAATTGGATTCAAACCGTTACTTTCGCCATAACTGCTGCAAAGAAAATAAGTTTATCAAAATTACTGTAGTGAAAATAATTACGTGGTTTGTCGACAACATGGTTATTTCCATAATCCTTATGACATCACTGCTAAAGCTAACCTTTTTGTGCTTTGACCTTGGCATTGTGTTGTGGAATATCTTCACGTACCATGTAGGTAAAGCCTTCGCTAATTTAAAGGCCTCGAATGCACTCCCACATAAAGCGACGCATTTGCGAAATTTTTGGCCAACAGTGTAAAATGACCTCTATTTTGACGGAAACAAGATTTAAATATGTATATTGTAACTTTTAACGGTTTTTTTTTGTTTCACATTCGCACACGGAAACCCAAAAATGATAACATTTTATTTAACTACTAGTGTAGGGACACTACAGATTTTTATCGATACAAGTTTGTGCTGTTATGTTATTCTATGGGCTTTGAGAAAGTGTTATGATTATGACGATAATGCAAAATGTTATATGCTTAATTTTTTTTGGTTATTTTATTCAATGTTGTTCCAGCTGATCTAAGATTAAAATGAACAAAGGTGGACCTGTTTCTTAGCATAGTAATGCTACGAAAGATGTGTATGTTATGGATAAAATGACACGTTCTTCATAAGTATTTGTAACTGCCTCGTAGGTGTAATGTGTAGCATGAGGTCGTGGGTTCGATTCTCAGGTCGGGTAAAGGTTTATTGGGATTTTTCCATCTAGAATTTCTCAGTAGCAGCCCGGAGTCTGGATTTGAGCCCGGTTGATGACAATAGGGCCGCCCCTATTACATGGGAATTTGTGGGTGTACTATGCCCAGCCCTTCGGGGAAACATGGCGTGATGTTATGTTATATTTTTTGGGATGATTTCAATAGTACACACGGCTACACATCAAGGTATACATTTACAGTTTACGCTGATCTCACACAATCGGAAGACCTATACAATGCGAGATCAGTTTTTACTGGAAATGTATAGCTTGATGTGTAGCCGTGTGTACCTACCTTACTTTCAAAGTACCTATATTATATCCATCGACTACGTCCGTCATCAATAACATCTTTCGCCAGTGGAGCGTAGAAAAACAAACAATTTTTTGGCAGTTTGAGTTTCAATGCGACCTTTTACAACAAATACAACGGTAACTACTTTCTTTTCTATACCATTAGTGGCATTTGCGTGACCACAGCCAAATTACCTACCGTGCCTAAATTGAAAATGATGAGGTTTTATATCCGCGGATTTATCGAAAAAGTTATCGACATGTCCCCGCACTAGGGCTGTATAAACACGTTATAGTGTTGTTGACTCGTCGACAGGTGGAAACATGCAGGACATAGTTTTTGTCTTCCGCGAGCAAACAGACGAAAAGATTAACTTTTTTATGAGAATACTTGAATGACTTACATATTTGTTTTGTGGACTGGCTTTTAAGTTTTTAATATGTGTGTTGTGATTTTACGGTCTTATTCATAAAAGTTATCGAACATCTTAAATCGTTGGAGCCATTTCCGAGATTCAGATTATATATACACATGTATACAAGGCCTATGTCCAGCAGTGGACGTCTTTCGGTTGAAATGATGATGATGATGATGTATACAAGAATTGCTCTTTTAGCGGTATTACATATTATTCTCTTCTAATTTCATTGGTATTTTATAATAGTGTAAATACTAATATATTGGCAATATTACAAGTTTTAGGTGCTTACTTACATACAACATATGTATTTTTATTAAATATAACATTATGCCTACTGCCCACTACCTACTTAACATAAGGCTTTCATTTATCTGAATTTTCAGACACCGACGTTATCAATTATTGCACTCGATCAATTGCTATTGTAGTAGTATTATCAATACAATTGCATTTGGCAGACAATCAATTTGCGCAGCAATCATGTTAATATTTATAATTGAAATTGGTAGTTTCCTCCTTCTTTCCTAAACCTCCTTTAAGGCTGCCCTCTCAAAAAATGGTTGAAAACAGCATGCAGATGAAACCACTTTTCGTCGGCATTTACAAAGAAATTACATTTGAAAAAAATAGTTAGTAATCTACATAACGTGATTTGGTTTAGGCATATCTTTTTTATGGGTATCAAATAATAAGAAAAAATAAACACCAAATCACCTCCAAATCGTTGAGATGATAGGTACCATTTTACTCCTTCATTTCTTAACAAAAGTGTAAAAAAAAATGCTTTGCAATACAAAGGAAAATGATTTGGTTTTGTTACTTTTTACAAATATGCATTATTTTTGTTATAATAAATTAAAAATGCGACCGATTAAAGACTGCACGGCTACATCACCCCGCACTCGCCCACAAATTTAGTGCACCCAGATGCTGAAGGTCCTTGGCGTGTATACAAGCCTTAAAGTCATCAACTTAAGTTACTTTAATACTGTTGTGATTTTTGACACCCACTCAAATTAAATCAATGTCTATATTTAGATTATGACAACTACCCACTGCACCAACAACTGCTTCAACTAAAAATAACTTCATTGTCGCAATACGGACGGTCAAAGATACAACATACATTTATGAAAGCCATCTGCACACGTCTGGGACTCATCAAACAGGCACTCTGCTGATACCCTTAATGACGAGGTTATCACTTCAGCGCTCCCCTTTATCGGCACTCGGGCACTGTGCCAAATTCCGTTTTTTATTTAACGATACAATGTAGATGTATGAATTTATGTGCTCTTCACGTTAAGCTAATGTTTCGTAAGTAAAGGTTGAAATATCAGAGAACTGCCTCGTAAGTCCAGAGGTCGCAAGCGCTATAGCAGAGCTTGAGGTCTTAGATTCGATTCCCAGGTCGGGTAACGTGTTATTAAGTTTTCTATCTGGAAGTTGTCAGCAGCAGCTCGGAGTCGGGTTTTGTGCCTTGTTGATGGCATTAGACTCGCCCCCTATAACATGGGACTTTAGGGAAAGGAAACAGGTACACCTCTGCCCAAGCCTTTGGGGAAACAAGGAATAGAATAGAAAACAATTATTCGACACAGACACAACACAACAGCAACAAACATAAAAACAAAGAGAACGGAACACACGGACGTAGGTAAAAAATAAAAATAAAAGTAAACTTACGGCAACGGATAATAGATACATACTTGAATATTAGTAATAATAAATGCTTAAGAATACGTAAATAAATAATGCATAAGATGTTTTATGTACTACTCAGTTCAGAGATTCTTTTTAAAATACCCACGAAGCTACAATATAAAATAGCGCCTGTCGCTTGACGCGAGGACAATAATACGGGCGTAATGTTATATAAATATCAGATAGTAAATATACTTTCAATGGAGCCCCGTCCACCGATAGCTCAATTGGCATTCCAAAAACATCTGAACACCATCATAAATCTATACCCCCTTATTACAAAACAAGGTTTTTCTTTAGGTATGGTTTAAACCACCGACCCTGTTTTTGAAATAAGAACTTAGAACTGAAATAGAATTACAGCTCCTTTTCCAAAACTGACAATTTAGTACTGGACTAACTTGTCAGTTTTGTAAAACGAGCTGTATTTCGATTTCAGTTAGGTTCTTATTTAAAAAACAGGCTCGAAGGTTTAAACCATACCTAAAAAAAAACCTTAGGGTTAAAGGGGCCTCCAAAAGAACGTTACGGGTCATCTGAAATCCGAAAGTCTGGAATCCAGTCTAGCCATGGGGTATCGTTTTACCCAGTAACTGGGTTATGCAGGCCAGATAGGCTCTCGCTTCGTGTAAAATATTCAGCTGCATCCGGTTAGACTGGAAGCCGACCGTAACGTAGTTGGGAAAAAACTTGACAGATTGATTTATATACTAAGTTTTCACACTAAATTAACAGAGACCTAATCAAGCTTTCAGAATCCGGGTGGTCAATTCAACCACTAAACAAATTCCTTTTCAAAATATACCCAGTATAAAAAAAGCACAGGTGTGGTCCGGTAAAACGGCCGGGCGACCCCCGGATGTGCACTGGATTTACCGTCAGGTGGTCAACAAACCGGTGTTGTCCTCAAGGATTACCGGATCAGTGCGTAAACCTTACGGATTCCGTAATGTCCTCTGAGAGGGTCAACAGAAGTGGTCCCGTTTTGAGTCTACAGAAGATTAAGGGGATTATTCGTGTGGCATTTCTTTTTAGAATTATCTTCTAGATAAAATATGTAAATAATGTTTTTGTTTTTCATTTTGGTTCACTGCCTACTAGCCAGATAAAGGGGTTCAGTCTTAAGTACACACATCACAATTGTTTAGTATGCAGGTAATAATTAAATATCTATAAGCACCCGAATCGCTTTAGCGTGGCGATAGCGGTCATCACACCTAAATTTTCTAGCATTCTTTATTTTAAAAACTTAAATAAATTCCATTAATCTCCTGAATCAATATCTATCGTAACAAACCATACATAGTTTGTCGTATTTCCTACGGAGAGATTTATGCGTATATGCGGTATGCAAGCAAACATTGATATTGTGTGCGTTCAAAGTTTCTTTTGACGAGCGATAAAATAGTTTTGCCACTAAAAAGTGTTTGTAGTTAACCGCCATTATTGTTAGATGTTCTTTGTCCACACTACTTTATTTTACTCAAACACTGATCCCTAAGTAGGAGTTTCTCATCATCTTCCCGACTTCACCCACTGCTGGGACATAGGCCTCTAATTTCTTGTGCCAATTCCCAAGCTCCTGTATCAGCCTTATTCAGGTTTTGCCCGCGATGGTAACAATCCGACCGAAAGTTACATACCACAAAACATGTACTTTTACTCAACATCTGGCACAAAAAACACAAAAAATAACATTTTGTAACTTTACACTTTGATAATCACTTTATTTTTATTGTTGGAGACTAACAACCTTATTTATGCCATCAAAATTAGCCAAAATAACCCTTATGCAATTGCAATAAGAGGTGTACGACTTTTAAATAAAGTTGGTTTTTAAATTGTCACGCCTCGGATCGCTCGGGAAGTGGATTTTAATCTTTTTTAACGGTTTGAACTCTTGCGCCGATTGTAACAGATTGTGTTACAATACTATTATGATATCCGATGTCGTTAAGAAAGTGTTTTATATCTTTTTAATGAATTTGTTAACGTGTGTTTGGTTTATCATTTGTATGTTTGAAGACAATAAAGTTTATTCTTAATTTGTGATAAGGAAAAAGGATGTCATGATCATGATGTTATAAAGGACCATAATTCCATAGACGATCCTTCATTTTAAGCTGTAGAAATTTTGCGACTTAAATATTAAGCAAGAAAGCAACAATTCCTTCACTACATAGTATAAAAAGTTGCTATTCGTGTTTGTACGCACGGCTACACATCAAGCTATACATTTCCAATATAAGCTGATCTCGCATTGTATAAGATTTCCGTACAAAGCGAGATCAGCGTAAACTGGAAATGTATAGCTTGATGTGTAGCCGTGTGTACGCTTAGATCTTTTGAACTACGCAACGGATTTTAATGCGGGTTTCATCTGTATACAGATTGATACAAGAGGAAGGATGTATAATACACTGACCTCCACGCGGCCGAAACCGCTGGTGAAAGCTAGTACACCATATTGGTCGAAATGGGTAGACACTGCATTTTTTTACTTCGTAGTGTTTTTTAGGTCAGTTGTTTTCTTTAGTCAGAAAGTATTTTTCCATAGCGAGCTTGTCTAACTCGTAACTTTTAATCTTGTGAATGTTTTGAATGCCACTCTTATTTTTTATTATACAGTGACTCTGTGATCTGTTTCGCAAAGCATAATACAGTTCAACTATTGATATTTTTAAATCTAGAAATTGCCATCAAACTGCGCACCTCAGAATTGCATCAAAATTTTCCTTTATCACTCAAGCCATGATAAACATGGCTGGTTTGAATTTATCTTGTTTATCACGATAAGGCATCATACATACGTCTACGATTTGCAGAATTGCAGGTGATTGTTTCAAAAGATATGATGCAATGTACAATCGAACATGCAATAAGGGTCTACAGGAAAGAATATACATATATCTTTCCAATTGTTCTTTCTTTACACTACCAATTTTGTTTTTTACAGGTCTGCTCGATTAGATTACCCATCGGTAATTATCAAGAGCCTTAGGAGTTTCCAAGAAACGATGAGACAACTAACTTTAACTTATAAACAGACGTCCAAGTACCAACTTCAAAAATAATAGATTTTCATCCAAACTTTCATCCCTTATTTAACTCCTTTAAGGGCTGAATTTCCAAAAATCCTTCCTTAGTGGTCACTTTTATGAAATATGGAATTCTTGTGCAAAATGTAATTCTTCTTGACCCAGCACGGTTTAGGCTATGAGTTGTCTGTCAGTGATTTTGTTTTTATTAAGTGGACTGAGTGTTTTATGAAATTAATAACTTTAAGCTTTAGACTAGACACACATAGATGTCTGATGTCATAGTCCTGACTACCTAGCATACACACACAACATAGAATACTTAAAAGTAGTTGCTTGAAAACCTATCTCTTTGTTTGACTGTACCTTCCTTTTAATGTTTGTCTGATAATAAATTCCTAGCTTAGACCTAAGTAGGTACGTGATGAGAGTCAGATGTCTCTTGTTGGTACACTAATTAAGTAATTATTAAGTCATTTGTGTTTATGATTGTTAATAGATTTGTTGATGGGTCTCTCTGATTAAGATTACACATTCATTACAATTGTTTTACACTGGCATATTATTGTGTACGAATATCTTAGTAAGTTCATGAAATCATTTAACCTTTTCGATGAAAAAGTAGGATATTTTCAAACAACTATAAAAAAAAATAGATCTAGACAGGTTTTGGTGAATAGTAAATATCGCCAAATGAGCAATAGCGATAAGAACTTTTTTGATTTTTCAAGCAATAAGTAGGTGCTAACATATTTCTCAGTATTGGAAAATTGGGCCATATCTACAGCCAAAAATACTGATTACCGATAAAACCTTAATTAATGAATATTCAAGATGTCCGCAAATTAAATAGCACCGTGTTAGACAAATAAACATTGTCTGTACCTACATTATAATAATTATTATCTTTCCTCATCATGATCGCAATTTAAATTTTATTGTTCTTAGAAAACACGGTGAAAGTAAATATTGCGCTTTCTCTGCCTACCCCCGAGCGAATACGCCTATTATGTCTAGCCTAGTATTAGTCGAAAGGTCGCCTAGGCAGCCAGCGAGACTTGGATATGTTTTTATGAGTTTCTTTCTAATCATTCATTTTTTGAACTAAGAAAAAAAAACTAAGCTTGTTGATGGACATCTAATAATTTACATATATTGAGTCGGACCAGAACTTATCTGTGAATTTGGGGCCGTGAGTAGGATAGAAGGTCCGTGGGTGAGTGACCATGATTACATACCAAGACCCCTCCGTGCCTCGGACAGCACGTTAAGCCGTTGGTCCCAGCTGTCATTCGTGGATCTTTGACAGTCATTACGGGTGGTCAGAAGCGCGTGTTACCCAATAACTGGGTTGTGAAGGCCAGATAGGCAGTCGCTAAAGCCTTTTGGCTTTGCAGATGAGGAGACTTCCAAGGAAACTCAAGTCCAGGTGAGAGATTGTCCAGTTGGAATAAATGGGATGGTTAAGTTCGCTAGTAATTGGGAGGACATACTTTATAAGCTGGGCTTTGAACTTAGTTAAACATCATAGACATTTGAAATAATGAGCAAAATAATTGTTTTGAACTGAATATCATGCTTGAAGGCTTCTTTCGAGCCTGAAGCTACTCAGGCAATTTCTAATCATGACGAGAATGAAACCATATACAATCATCCATTTCGTTATAATGAAAATTCCCTGAAATACTATCCACTTTCTAAATCCGTCTACTAACCAATTTGAACAGTAAACTTTCACGTGTTTATCCCTCAAACTAATTGTTATTTCTGTCTCTTCAAGAAAACATAAATCTTTTGTTGAAAGAAAAGTAGAAGGCAACCTCTGGGGAGGCTTACGAGGAGACGCGCGTTGCTTGATCAAAAATATGATAACTCAGAATATAAAGGACATTCTTTAGATACATTTTGCAAAACATTACCTGGGCATGCCCGAATATGGCGTTTTAGTTGTTATACTTGGAGACAGGGAAATCAACGCACATCCTTTTACCAGAGCTTCAGTACATGACTCTGAACTCTCAGCGTTGATGTGACCACGTAGGTTTTTAAACTTTTTTAAACCGGTGAATAATTTCTACGCTACGTGCAACGGGGTCTAAAAAAATGTGCTGAATAAAATACCACGAATACCTCCCTGTATTATGTTGTAAGTTTTACTCCCGCATTCGCAATTGAAACTTAACTTTAAGACCTGTTTAGTCAGTCAGCCATAATAGCCTCAAAGTAACAGAGACATAAAATTAACTTGGCATTTAAGAATTTGACCGTAAGATGAATAACGGTATCAAAACGTGAAGAAATCCAAACTTATGCAATGGTTTGAATCCTTAACTATGATAATCAATTCTGATTCCTTCCCCTTAAAGGAGGGCTAAATAATAACAGAGGCACGGGTCGACAGAAGGTTAAGCTACACTTGTCGCGGTCGGTTCGTGGATGGGTGACCATTCATAACATATCGAGACTACTCCGTGCCATAGAAAGCACGTTAAGCCGTTGGTCCCGGATGTTATTTGTACATCTTTAACAGTCGTTACGGGTCGTCAGAAGGCCGAAAATCTGACAACCAGTCTTTCCAAGGCGTATCTTATTACCCAGTTACTGGGTTGTGGAGGTCAGATAGGCCGGACCATATAAGATACTCGTACTCAGTTGCATTAGGTTAAACTGGAAGCCGAAACCAATATAGTTGATAAAACGCTAGTCAGCTTGATTAAATCAATCATCCTTACCTACTTATGAGACAAGGGCTTCGTCCTCCAGTAGAATAAGTTCCTACAGAATTTTTGCGCCATCAAATTCAAACACCTCCTTACGGTAAACAACAGATTTTCGTCGCTCCCTTTACATAATAGGGTCGGCATTCATTTTAGAAGCCGGTGAATGTAGCAGCTATTGGTAAACACGATGTTTTCGCAAAAATGCATGATATTAGTCTCAATACAAGCCAATGTACAACGGTACTCCATTCAAAACATGTTTATTGTTAGTTGCTGTTTTTTGGGTCGAGCGGCTGAAATTCAGCCTTATTTTGTGTGCCTTTCTAGTGAAAAAAATAAGGGGAACTTCTTGGTATTCATATATAAGTTTTGTGGGACATAATCACTAACGAGGTCTTATGTGTTGAAGAAGTAGATTGGCGAACTTATGAGCACGAAAATCTGACTGAAAATGTACATACGCGATTAAAATAACTTTAGAATCTAATCATTTCATCATCATAATCAGCCTATAACGTTCCCACTGCTGCACAGGCCTCCTCTCTGTGAGAGAGAGTGGGCCATAATCCACCACGCGGGCCCAGTTCGGGTTGGTAGATGTCACATATCTTCGAATTTTTGGTTCTAAGACAAGCCAGTCCTCACGATGTTTTCCTTCACCGTTTTGAGAGCAGTGGTAATGAAATAATTTACACTAAGTAAAGCGCCTGTCGAGTTCGAACCTACGACCTACAACTCGGTAAGTCGCGCTCGTTGCCACTGGGCCACTAAAGCTCTCAAAAAAATATTGATAAGTGTTTAAATTACATGTTTGTCGTTGATGTCAACGATCATGTGATAGTTAACTTTTTATGGTCGATGCTATAAGGTAGCCCGCTAAATCCAAATTTTCTTAAGGCTTTTGCAGGTGTCAAGTTTTATGGAGAATAAAGTATGATATGCGACCATAACAAATATGGCTTTACATAAGAATCATCAACACAACCATAACATTTCAATCCCATAGAATTGCTATTTCATGAATAAATGGCTGACCCTACTGAAACTTGAAACACACTGGCGCCCCTTACAGGCTCTATTTGAATCGGAATCTAATCGTGTAGCCCTGAAACAAACACTTACGGGTAAACGGTTTACAAAAAAAAAACTTTCTAACAAAAATCTTCATCGGTTTTTTTCGAAAAAATCGTAAATCAAACAGAGGCATGTTTATTTACGTACCGCATGACATATTCACATGTTATGATTAAACAAATATTAGTTTGGCCTACTGAAAGTTTTCCGGTTGTCGATATTTGTGTACCAATGTGAGATTTGTTTGTAACCACACCCACGATACAGTAGAAATCCTAGTCTGTGGTTAAGTTTAAATAAAAGAGACATTCGTAGAAATATAATATTGATTTTTCTTATTACGTCCGCGGTTACTCTCGTGAAAACTGAGTTCAGAATGAAAGTACATAAACATGGCAGGGACATCGACGCGCAACCTGTTACGGTGGATACTGACCGGCGATACGGGGCGTAATGTAACATTCGCAGCGAGCACGTCGTTACGCCGCCGCCGATCTAAAATCCGTGTTACTCTCTCGCTTGTTTAACCGTACTGACTGCACGAATGCTTGCTTTATAACATGTTAAATTACGCTCCGTAACGCCGGTCAGTACCCACCTTTACCACGGAGTCAGTACATTATTCTAGGCCCCTGTGTTGAAATTTCTCGTTGATTGTTAAAAAAAAAACCACTGTCTTAAATATTGTCCGCGTAGTTATTGCACTTTTTCATGAAACAGCAGTTTCTTTTTTTATAGCCGACGAAAAATTTCTGCGCTAGAGGGTCTAGAATCATTTGCAGATTTCATGGTGACAGTTTTTTTTTTGCGTGGGAAATCATCACATAACTTCTCCCGCTCTGGGTGGAGGAGGAGGGCGTGTCAGACTTTTACTGACTAAAACCCACCCGTGTTCCTTCAGTAGCCCGTATGCCAGGGGCTGTGGTGTCTCTTTCGAACAAACCCGCACCCCTGGCAGGCATCGGCCCTTGCGAGCCCCATCATTTTTTTATGCTGACATCTCTTTGAGGCGCGCGTGGAACACAACGCGCCGTCGACTTGGGCTTGGTCCTTACCGGACAGCGAGCTACCCATTACTCGCCGTCCGCAAGCCCATGCCTACGGTGGCCGGAAATCGGCCTGGGATTCCCGACGCCCAGGGCGTCTCCGTATCCTGCGGCGGCTAGGGTCGCGAGGGCGCATATGCTGCCTCTCCCTCACGTGCGCCGCCTCCCTCTTCGCGAGCATCACTGCTTCGCTGAAGGAGGTGACGGCTCCCCATGCCCTCTCGCTCCGTACCATGGCCTGGACCAGGGCCGGACGCGAGAGATCGCCGCCGCCGATCGCCTCCACGAGGACACGGCGGTGCTCCGCCCAAGCCGGGCAGACCGCCACCGTGTGCTCCACCGTGTCCTCAGGGCGATCTTCGCAGTGGAAACACCCGGGCGTTTCCTCCCGCCCTATCCGAAACAGGAACCTCCCGAAACAACCGTGTCCGGTAAGGACCTGCGTCAGGCGGAAGGTGAGGACGCCATGCCGCCTCTCAAACCACTCCTCAAAGAGGGGACTTACCGCCGCAATCGTGGCGTGCCCAATGGTGACAGCTTGCTCGTCGTTGTATCTATGCCACTCTGAATGAATTGTTGAATTTTGGTTTAAAAGTCACTATATACATTTTAAATGTGTAATGTGCGTTCTGGTGGAATGAAATCATGCCCTGCTTTCATTCCTGTTGTAGTATAAAGAAATAATAACTAAAATCTTATTCATAAAAATACTGCGTACCTATAAGTATACCACTCAAAGAACGATGAAGACCTCCCTTTTAAAACCCAAAATTGCTTCCAAGACACCAAAAAACCCTCACAAAATCCTCTTTTAACAGGAATTCAATAAGTTGTCAATACAACCAATTTGGGTTAGCAAAATAACGGACAAGACAATCTGGCTGTATCTCACCTGTCTTTCCGCGCAGCTGTTGATCGCAAATATGTTACAAACTTACAATGCAAGGGTTTTTGTGAACATTTTGGCTACATAGCTTTTTTTTTGCGGCATTTAAGTCTGAAAGATGTTAAGTTAAGTGGTTCTGAAATATGTAATTAAGTTTGGTTGTACAAAATCCCTACTTTATAAATGCGGTATATATTGATATTATAAATGCGAAAGGAAGTTCTGTCTGTCACGCTTTCACGCCTAAACCGCTGAACCGATCATCATGAAATTTGGTAGAGATATAGCCTTGGATATGGAAAAGGACATAAGCTACTTTTTTACGCGATAACCGATATCCACGCGGGAGCGGAGCCGCGGGTAGCAGCTAGTTTATAATAATGTTGCACAGTTACAGTTAGCACAAGAACGTTCGCAAGAATCTGTGTGTCCAAAATATATTTTGTAATCTGTCAAAAAATATTCCTTTGGATACAGTACCTACATTTTTGACATCATACCTTTAATTTAGTCACCAACGTTTGTGACCCTATTCCTATACTTTTTGTACTTACCTACATTTTTATTATTCCTGTAATATATATCTATATTTTTGACATTGATTGTCACAGCATTCAAATTGCGACTAGATTTGCCTTGTGTTGATCGATGTGAAGAAGTCTTCATTACATAATTTGTGACATGAGCACGGGACACGAGTCTCGCCGCGGTATGACGAACATTTGGACCATACCTATTGTCATGATTCCTCGTAACATTACAAGCTATATGAGATGCAAACACGCAGAATAAATAATAAGTTAATACTGTAGGATAACAGTGGGTATGTATCGCTTTACTGCCTATTCTAATGGTTTTCAAATTAAAAATAATCAAATCTGTGTTCGCAAAACCTTATCGGAATCTTAAGACATATTTTATGGTGACTACAGTATAATGATCATAATGTGTATTAGCTAATTAAAAAATACATTATTTGGACATTTTCTGTATCTTCACGATGTTATTAAGCTTACTAAGTAAAGGATTATTGCAATCATGAAGTTATTCAAATTGACTGGACATAGACGTAAACTTGGCAATAGAATTCACCATCAGTTTACCGAACTCAGTAACAAGTTCACAAGTCCCCGAAGACGCGTAAAGGTGCGGCCACATTGTGAAGCGCAAGCGTTTCTTAGACACGCGAGAACTTTCTTCCCTTTTTGCCACTTGCAACTAAAAGATCTGCACCGCTTACGCAGTAGGTATGCAGGGACTGTAAAGTGTACGACACAGAATCCTATGCATGTGACGAACTTCAGGCCAACGAGGTGTAAGAATAATAGTGTTTCTCGACGATATCCTGATTGCTCATCAGAACAGAAACAAGCTTCGAAGTCATGTGAGCATTGTGCTCGAAAGTTTGGAAACTTTGGGCTGGTTAATCAACCACGAAAAGTCGATTATCACAACGTCGAAAAGACTAGTGTTTCTAGGAATTCATTGGGATCCATGGTCGAATCGTAAACGACTTCCCGACGAGAAGATTCCTGTACTTTTGGAGAATATAGACCAGATGCTGCAAAAGTAACGCACAACACTCAGGGATCTTCAGAGTCTCGTGGCTCTACGAAATTTGCCAGCTTTGCAGTTCCGATAGGAAGACTCAACTTTCGAGCGCTTTTAAACCTACTGTTCCAAATCTTGAAGTAAGATCGCAGGATATTATACACACCTTACCTCAGGCTGCTATTAAGGCAAACTGCCGTGGTTGCGCCAAAATTGTCAACATCCGTCGGTAACCGTAGTGAGCATCCTATAAGACCACGTAGCATAGACGGAAAAATTCCGGCGCGAAATTTTTCCTTAGTACGGTAAAACATCTTATCAATAAAAGTCTAGTACTAGGTACAGCCAACAAGTAGGTACTCATAGTTAACTTGACTTGTGAAACATGGGGTCTGTGTTCGGCATTCGATATGGTGTGGTCTCAACATATTATGAAAAACCACAGTTGGCCACGTCTAGAGATCGCGCGTCTGCCGCCCGCGGGTTTTTCGTGTTAAAGCACACACCCTTAAGACTATGGTAATGGAATAACAAAGTTGCGTCTCCCTTCTAGAGGCTAAGTCGTGAAGACACCGTCACGAACAGATTACCAAGCTTAAAATAAACTAGGAGGCGACAATTTGTTATAAACATTCAAGTGGCGATTAGGGCTGCCTGGTTGTACAAAGAGAAGGTTGTTCAAAGATTTGGAGCCTATTACGTTCCCACTGCTGGGACACAGGCCTCCTCTCGATAAAGAAAAAATGGGCTGTATGCCACCACGCGGCCCAGTGCGGGTTGGTAGATGTCACAAGTCTTCGAATTTTTGGTTAAACTAGAGATGGGCCGACTAGTCGGCTGCAAAATGGCCGACTAGTCGGCCAAGCCGGTCATTGCTTTCGGTTGAGTTCTGGTGACATCGGTAATGTTCGTGACTACGCTTTCGGCTCGTAGTGCCGGTGCGCGGCGTCCAGCGACTAGGCGGAATTGTCGGGACATATTTTTGTTCACTGTTTCGGAAGCTCTACTGAGGTCATCGAGCATTGCTCGAGGTCCTCCATGGTCTCAGCCATGACAACTATATCATCGGCAAACCGAAGCTGAGTGATGTGCTCGCCATTGATGCTGATGCCAGCCCCTTTCCAGTCCAGAACCTTGAAGACATCCTCCAGAGCAGCGGTGAAGAGTTTCGGAGAGATAACGTCTCCCTGTTTCACACCCCGCTGCAGAATAGTAGGTTTTAAAGTCTGGTCCTGGAGTCGGACTGACATAGTGGTGTTTTCATACAGACACTTCAGCACCTCGATGTACCGATAGTCGATCTGGCAACGTTGAAGAGACTGCAGTACAGCCCACGTCTCGATCGAATCGAAGGCTTTTTCGTAGTCCACAAACACTAAGCAGAGGTCTTCGGCTTTCGGCTTCGGCTTCGGTCTTCTGTATAAACTGCCGCAGCGTATGTATATGGTCTACGGTGCTAAAGCCTTCACGGAATCCAACTTGTTCGCTGGAACAAGGCTCACTCATTATTACCCAGTTACTGGGTTGTGGAGGTCAAATAGGCAGTCGCTCCATATAAAATACTGGTATTCAGCTGCGTCTGGTTAGACTGGAAGCTGACCCCAACATAATTGGGAAAAGGCTAAGCAGATAATGATGAAGATGACGATATTTTTATTTAAATAATAATACAAAATGCAGCCAGCGGTCATTGCACATAACTTGACATGACCTAGATAAATACAATAGTAAATATTTAGCTGCGAGTTTAGTAATATTTTAATGTTGTATACTTTACTACGTTTTGACAGACGAATCGTTGACCTTTCGACCGCCATAGACAAGCGGCTAGACGGAATTCAAGGCTATTGACATAAATATTCTGTTAAGATTTAAATAAAATACTTTAAAGTATTTTTATTGTGGTGTGTGGTATCACTTATATTAGGTCTTTACCTATGAAATTGCCGTTCTGCAGTACTGGCCATTTCAAATCAAAATAATTTTTGTTTGGCTAAGAATTCTAATTTCAAATTAATTTTATTTTAAAAACATGGATTTTTTTTTCTAAAAGTAGTCATTTCTTTATTGATTAGTGTTATGTTAAGGATCTTATGAGTTCAGGCGCCGGGGAAGCTGGTGAGTCGCTTTTGAAGGAGCTTGCGGCCCTGATCAACCTCATGCTCAACGGCGGGGTGAACGATGCCGTCATCGATGTCCTATACGGCGCCAACCTTTGTGCCCTGCGCAAGAAGGACGGCGGCATTCGTCCCATCGCCGTCGGATGTACACACAGACGTACGGCAGCCAAAATATGTTGTAAGTTATACAGCGAAAAACTTACAACTCAGTTTCAGCCCCTGCAGCTAGGTTTTGGCTTGAGAGGGGGTTGTGAGGCTGCCGTACATGCACTTTCCACCTTTTTAAACTCTAACAAAGGTGAGGTCATCCTCAAGGTTGACGTTAAGAATGCCTTCAACTCTGTGAACAGGGACACTTTGTTGGCTGAAGTCAGAAAAGAACTACCCGAAATTTATGGTTTTATATGGCAATGTTACAGGTACCCTTCCAAATTATTATACAAGGACAATGTTTTAGAATCTGCAGTAGGATGCCAACAGGGTGACCCTCTCGGGCCTGTCATTTTCAGCTTAGCTATTCATCCCATTATCCAGAAACTAAATTCAAAATTTAACGTATGGTATCTAGATGATGGAACGCTAGGAGGTGATGTAGACACCGTTTTGAAAGACCTGATATTCCTCAAACAACAATTTAAATCCATTGGCCTGGACCTTAACCCATCAAAATGTGAAATTTATCTCTCTGACGTCACCAACAGACAACTAACCTTAGAAAAATTTAATGCAATAGCCCCGCAAATCAAAATTGTTGAAAAAAGTTCACTGCACCTCCTAGGTTCCCCAATTTTGGAAGACAGCTTTTCTCAATTCATCGACGATAAAATTCAAAATTTCAACGATGTTTCGGAAAGACTCTCTAAAATAAATGTACACTCGGCATTCACCCTGATTAGATACTGTTGTTTTGGCCCGAATTTTATTTATTTTCTACGCTCCTCAGCTTTATGGAAGCATCCACAGCTCTTGGACAAAATTGACCAAATAATCCGCAGCACACTTTCATCCATTTTAAATGTGGCCTTGGACAACCGAGCGTGGCTTCAAGCCACTCTACCTATCCGTTTTGGTGGCCTCGGCGTCCGTAAAATTACTAGTATTAGCTTACCGGCCTTCCTGTCCTCTGTCCACAGCACTGAAAAGTTGGCTGGGAAAATTTTAGCCCCTTGCCTGGTTGACTCTGAAGTGCCGTGCTTGACCGATGCGGTGAATGCCTGGAAAATGGCTTGCCCGGACACAGATCGACCCGTGAACCCATCTTCCCAGAGACAGTGGGATGAGCCGCTCTGCAGGTTGGTACGGAATAATCTTATTAATACGTCCACCAATGCTGCTGAGCGTGCTCGCCTTCTGGCTGTGGGTGAGTGGGAGTCGGGCCTCTGGCTGCAGGCACTACCGTCACCCAACATAGGCACCATGCTGGGTGACTCGACCTTCCGGCTCGCTACTTGCCTGCGTCTTGGCGCTCCTTGCGTGGCTCTGCATCGCTGTCAATGCGGTGAAGATGTCGACTGCCTCGGACACCATGGCTTATCCTGCAGTAGGAGCGCCGGCCGGATAGCACGGCACGCTAGCATCAATGACATTATCCGTCGTGCTCTCGTCACCGCCGGGGTGCCAGCTGTTCTAGAACCCAATGGCTTGGCACGCGACGATGGGAAGAGACCAGACGGTATGACCATAATGCCTTGGAAGTTAGGTCGGCCTTTGGTGTGGGATGCAACATGTGTCGACACCCTTGCGCCATCCCATCTTTCTAGTACGGCGGGTTGTGCTGGGGCGGCTGCTGCAGGTGCAGAAAACCTCAAACGGCGCAAATATTCCAATCTTATTGGAACCTATATGTTCGAGCCGTTTGGGGTTGAAACTCTAGGGCCATGGGGTCCGAGTGCCCACTTAGTTTTCCGGGATATTTCCAAGCGGTTGGTCGACTCTTCACGTGACCAAAGGGCTGGCCTATTTTTCGGCCAAAGAATCAGCATTGCCATACAACGTGGCAATGCTGCCAGCCTTTTGGGCACTTTTCCCATTGACAACGATGCGGACGTATTTTTTGATGCCTTGTGAATATTTTCTTTTTTATGTATCTGTACATATTTTATTTTGAAATAAGTTTCAGTGATGCAAATTAAAATGGTACATATTAGTGTTACATTTTCATCGCATTTCAATCTTTTTCGTCATCATGGATACGTTAAAAATTCGAGTAATTATGGAATATGAGTACCGTCGTGGCAGCAACGCGGCACAAGCGGCACGCAACATCAACGACGTTTACGGAGCTAACACTACAAACCAACGCACCACCTGTTATTGGTTTGCTCGCTTCCGTTCTGGAAATTTCGACCTGAAAAATGAACCTCGCGGTCGTCCGAAGACTTTGGTCGACAATGACGAATTAAAGGCGATTGTGGAAGCTGATGATACACAATCTACGGCTGAATTAGCAGCAGCTTTCGACGTTAGCGTCAAAACAATATTGGTCCATTTGCGTCAAATTGGCAAGGTAAAAAAGCTTGACAAATGGGTGCCCCACGAACTCAATGATCGCCAGCGCGAAGTACGCGTCGAGACGTGCCTTGCACTGCTCAACAGACACACAAATGAAGGAATTTTGAACCGCATTGTTACCTGCGATGAAAAATGGATTCTGTTTGATAACCGTAAGCGCTCAGCAGGTTGGTTGGATCCTGGTTCAGCACCTAAACAATGCCCTAAACGAAAACTTACCCCTAGAAAAGTGATGGTCACTGTTTGGTGGTCTAGCGCCGGTGTGATTCATCACAGCTTCTTACCAAACGGGGTGAGCATTACTGCAGATGTGTACTGTGAAGAACTGAACACAATGATGGAGAAGCTGGCGCATCTCCAACCAGCATTGGTCAATCGCTCGTCTCCGCTGCTCCTGCACGACAACGCGCGACCTCATACTGCACAGCAGACGGTCTCCAAGTTGCAAGAACTGGGGTTGGAAGCTCTCCGTCATCCGCCCTACTCACCAGACCTTGCGCCTACAGACTACTACTTTTTCCAGAATTTGGATAACTTCTTGGCGGGAAAAAAATTTAATACCCGAGAGGCAGTACAAAATGCCTTTGAAGAATTTGTTGCCTCCCGTCCAGCTGATTTCTTTAAGAAGGGCATCAATAAACTGCCACTGCGATGGCAAAGATGCATTGATTGCATGGGTGATTACTTCGATTAATACAAATAAAAAATTCATGAAAAAAATTCGTTTAAATTTTTTCATACAAAACGGCAATTTCATAGGTAAAGACCTATTATTTTTTGAGAAACACCTATTTTGGAGTTTATAAAATACTTATAGCATCTACACACTTAAATTAGGTATTTGTGTTCTACTTCTTAGTAAGTAATATAACGGTAATAGGCTACCTATTTATTATTAGTTGAATCCAAATAAACGATATTATTATTTCAAAAACATGCTATTTCTAAAAATGCTAGTTTACACTAAATAGTCGCTATGGAAATTATCATTTGTAGATTCGATGTTCGTTCCACTGACTAAACATCAATTATGTGTTTTATTGACAACCCGGCCAACCCCTGCTATAAGCCCTGCGCGTGCGCACATCACCTGTCAACTTACTGTATTAAAACATTCATAATATATACGCATAACTTAATGCTTTATTCGTCGCCATCACGATAATGTTTATTTATATATGATAAGCAGGGTTTAGGGTCAACAACTCTAAATTTAGAGTTTGTGACCCTACGTATACAGGATGGTGATTTAGCCAGGAACTTTCAGTTAAAGGGTGTGTCCTATCCGTGATATTAAACAACTTTTCGTCACAAATGCAAATCTGATTCCTAAACAAAAGTTTTTCATAAACAATTTTATTGTTCGATCAGTTCATTGATTGTATCCTGATTACCATTTAGGTTTTTAATTAGCATCACTCCTTTAGCAAAAGTTTCTAATTAACTTTACAACTGGATTATTTTAAAAAGTGAGATTGACAGATTAAATGGGCCTGCTTTAAGGCTTCTTCCAACAGTGCGACGCGACACTTATAGAACAACTAGCTTTTGCCAGCGGCTTCGCCCGCGCGGAACTATCATCCCCTATTTAACTCCGCTAGGGGTTGAATTTCGAAAAATCCTTCCTTACTTCTTGTCTACATTATAAAGGGAAACTCTGTGCAAAATTTCAGCTTTCTAAGTCCAATGGTTTGAGCTGGGCGTTGATGAGTCAGTCAGTCAGGACTTTTATTTCATTTATATAGATTTCCATGAAGTTTTATAGAAATTGTTCTATGAGTGTCGCGACGCGTCCGTTGCGTGGCGGTAGTATGTACGAGCCTTCACTTGCGTGTGCTCATAAACCTCAGCACCTGTCAAATTACTCATTTTTTTTTTAATCGATACACACTTACACCTGCGGGGTAATTGCGCAACATACAATAGCAATGCCTTTTTGACAGTTCAACGACTTTCATTGCGTGGTTTACGCCGTCGAGGGGACGAACTTTTCAAACATATGAAACAATGGATTAGTTAAAACTTCAAAACCTGTCGAATTGTAATTGAAAGTGTGTTAGTTCCTTGTAAATTCACGGAGACATTTATGTTTTGTTCCCCTAATATAATACAAGACTGTCAGATACCAGCCAACCCTTGCTTACCCATCGCTGCGCGTGCGCTTAAGCTTCAACACCACCTGTCAACTGACCCATTATACTCAGTCAACCGTGCTTCAGAATTGGTAACACATGAACTACGAATATCACCCTTATTGCTACGACATAAAGACGATGTTCATGTAAAATGTTATACCGTGAACGTGCAGTAGATATTGCGAACACTGTTTCTTGTCGGCCACTCAGTATTATTTACTTGTGCTGAAAGATGAGGTGGTGATGGAAGGTGTTGTCTCCTCATCAGAGACGGGAGATTAGTGGAAATTATTTTTAGCACCTTTGTATGTGGGAAGGGAATTGACAAATTGGTTCGTGAAGATGAAGGTGATGTGATGATTGTAGACTCTTTGGTTTGGCGAGAGAGATACCTACAATTCTTAGTTGTGCCAACCATTGACCTTTTGCTGGTCTAAGGCGCGAATTACACAAAAACAGCGTAGGGTGAAGGCGCGGCGCAGGCGATGCCGCTTTTAAGCGTTTTGATACAAAAATGTACTGCGTACGCTGCGCCTGCGCCACGCCTTCACCTTACGCCGTTTCTGTGTAATTCGCGCCTAAGACTTTCCTCACATTATTTTCAAATTAGCTGTTCCGCGTCATTGCCAGTGTAGATTTTGAAAATTATCCCACAGGACAGTGGATTTTAGCATCCCTTATAACGTCAGCTATCAGCCAGTGAAAGTCCCGTCGAAATCGGTCCAGCCGTTTCGGAGATAAGCCGGAACAAACAGACAGTCATACAAAATAAAAATATTTTTGGTTTAGGTACCAATATGTATGTACTTTCATATGCATTTAGTACAAAGTTGTCATTTTGAAATTACACACTTCAGTGTTATTTTTTTGTATGTATAGAAGATTTTAGCCTTAGTTGAGATGGTCTTTACTGTTGCCTAGGTCCACCTAGGTTGTAGACTTGCCCAACTTTGTCATGAATAACCTTTATCATCCTATGCTTCCTTATCTACCTATTCTCGAAGCAACGAAGTCAATAGAAATCTAAATTCCATAAATCACTACCACATGTGACTACTCAAAAAATTACCTACAAAGCCAACCACACATAGACTCAAAATAAATAAACTGTGTATGAAAGTTCCCTACAATGTATTTTATTTATACCACAAAGAAAGTAATTCTTTGACTACCCAGCATAGAGGCGAGCTTACGTTACGATCTCCACTTAATTATAAATAAATCAACGCTGTCGACAAGCAAGGCGGCGCACGCGCAGCATGGCCGTTGAAATCGTCCGTCAACCAGCGCATTATACTAACACGATTACAGATACGGTAATAGAATCCGTGTTTCTTGTCACGTTGCTCAAATATTTACTGGCTCCGGCTTGAATTAATCTTCATTAATTTCTTTGTTTTTCTAATTCTTTTATCTAACTTTCTGACCAACTGACGGATTTCGTCTTGGATGATAGTCCCTTGGAGTAAGAGATCTCTAATTGAAATAAATGTCCCGACTTTGGCATCTCCGAAAGTTTGCTTGGAAACGGAATGAATGGCGGCGTAGCGGCGTAAAAGCGTAACCCAATAGTAGTAGAAATATATTGCTTTTTGACAGTTCCACAATATACATTGCGTTATTTACATTGTCAAGCAGACAATTTTTTCTAACATATGAAGCAATGGATTAGCAATAAGCCTTAGGGTGGACGTTTGGTTTTCAAAGTGTGAATAACTGAACTTATGTTAACGGTTGCTAATTCCACTTTGCAAGATGTTACAAGATCGACCGTTTGAAACCCCAGAATCCAACTCAACAACTTTCTTGAGCTGAATTCCCAGTTTGTCGTTACTAGCAGAAAGACACTGATGCTGTCTTCTTGAACGGATAATCCTCCTTGTATCCTTTTACAAAACCTCCAATAAAAAAACAATCAAGTTAGTCTCTCGCAGTCCACTGCTGGACATGCCTCTCCCAGGCTGTGCCTTAAGACTCTATCCTCTGCCTTCCGCATCCAGTCTAAAACGATGGAACTATTGCATTCTTTCACGTGTTTACTCATAATACCATGAACCATCCGGTCGTACACACTTTATTTATAAATATTAATTAATAGGCTTCTTGTTACTTCTTTCATGTCCAAATATCGAAACGAATTAATTATATTTTTTTTGTTACAGGTATGTTCTGGTTGTTCACATTTTTCCATAATATTATGGGTAAGTCATTATAATTGTATTCACATCAAAAGTTAATGAGTTTCACTAATTTTAAAGAGTTTGAAAATACCGTATTTCTTGCTTTGTTGTATTGTAACTATTTATTTTGTTAGATACATCGCAGTTTAGAGAGGCTAAACAGTAACAGCCCCGCAGGTCGTTCGATCAGGTTAAGCTACGCTTGCCGCGGTTGGTTCGTGGATGGGTCACATATCACAGATCACCCATCGGCGAAATATGGGTGTTCTATAGGTCCATCGACACGAAAAGAAGACCTCCTGCGAACCTTTCGGGAAAACAGTTATCTATTTCTAAGTTTTCTTTTAGGCACTCGGCCATGGCGGGACAACTCGTTTACTTACCAAGCTACAACATAATTTATTTACACCAACTTGTAACTTAGAAATGAACCTTCTTACCCATTACCTTACCACTAATTTCTTAACTTTTACTTAACCGGGAAACTTGCCGTAGTACTCGTAAATAAATCTCTGCGTGTGGTCGCTCATTGGTAATAAATATTTTACGACAGAACGTATATTTTGAGATGTAATAATATACTCGTAGTACAAGGCTGGTTATGTTGCTGGTAAGAATAAAACTTGAAATATAGTCATTTGTGTGTTTATGTTCACGGTTGTTACTTTCAACAAAAATATCCGCTTGTTTTATGTATTTATTACATTTTAGGTAATTACTAAGCACAGCATGATGTGCCCACTCTTTGAGAAGAAGTGGGCTGAGATCTTCTTTTAAGAAGGTCTAAGGAGGCTGAGAGCTTAATTTGCGCTACAATACAAGCTAAACAAACCAATATTCGATCCTCCGCCTTCTTCATATTCACCAACCGCGTTCTTCAGTTCGTCAGCCATAAACAGTCGACCCACACTATATTTTTGCGTCCGCCTTCTTCATATTCACCAACCGCGTTCTTCAGTTCGTCAGCCATAAACAGTCGACCCACACTATATTTTTGCGTCCGCCTTCTTCATATTCACCTACCGCGTTCTTCAGTTCGTCAGCCATAAACAGTCGACCCACACTATATTTTTGCGTCCGCCTTCTTCATATTCACCAACCGCGTTCTTCAGTTCGTCAGCCATAAACAGTCGACCCACACTATATTTTTGCGTCCGCCTTCTTCATATTCACCAACCGCGTTCTTCAGTTCGTCAGCCATAAACAGTCGACCCACACTATATTTTTGCGTCCGCCTTCTTCATATTCACCTACCGCGTTCTTCAGTTCGTCAGCCATAAACAGTCGACCCACACTATATTTTTGCGTCCGCCTTCTTCATATTCACCAACCGCATTCCTCAGTTCGTCAGCCATAAACAGTCGACCCACACTATATTTTTGCGTCCGCCTTCTTCATATTCACCAACCGCGTTCTTCAGTTCGTCAGCCATAAACAGTCGACCCACACTATATTTTTGCGTCCGCCTTCTTCATATTCACCAACCGCGTTCTTCAGTTCGTCAGCCATAAACAGTCGACCTACACTATATTTTTGCGTTTTTCTCGCCAATTCATAGTTTTTGGTGGTCTTGATTTTTTAGTAACCACCTAAGAATGTTTGCTAAGTAACTGTTTGTTATTTACGAATATATTGATTAGCATTTTATAGACACATACACGAATTCTCCCCAGTCAGACTGTCTAGACTGGAATTTCAATAAAACTGCTTTTTTCAAAACGAGAGACTAGTCTAAAATTTACGCGTAAAAACAAGAGAAAAATTCAGCTGTAAATACATAGCATAACATCACGACTGTAATCCTCATAGGACTGGGCAGAGTTGTACCTATAGTACACCCACGTTTCGCCAGTTATGTTTGACGTCCCATGTAGGTAATAGGGGCGAGCCTATTGCCATCAACCGGGCCCAAATCCAGACTTCGGGCTGTTACTGATAAATTCCTAACGGTAAAACTGAATAGCCGTTTACCCGACCTGGGAATCGAACCAAGACGTCATGCTCAACAGCAGCGCAAGATCTGAGACCAACGAAGCATCCAAAATAATTCCGTAAAAATTGTCGAATAATAAAGTAAAAAAATGGTGTCAAACACCCGATACTGTTGTATTTTACCTACTGAATATTAAAATACGGATTAGTAAATAAAATATAACATCGGCGTGTTAAAGTAACAACCCGTGTTTCGCAAGTCGGTTAAAAATTCCATGTCGACACATCAATTTGCATCAATCAACATCTGTCGATATTAACATAAACGTGTTTTATTACAAAACTAACTCTATTGGGTTGTGTTAAGGTGGCTTTTGAATTGCAGATCTGTGGACCGATATAATTTGATACAGCCACATTGTATAATGAATGATTGAGTTGAGGTTTCGTGGTTGAGGTTCCGTAGCATTAAAGTGTATTTGGTTACGGAATTAGCAGTTTTAGTTACGTGATTTGTGATTTAATACTAATAGGATTATACTGTACGGGTATTTTACATGTTTTGGGGTTTTTGACACAAGAAATTAGAATATCAGAAACTTACCTATCTTAGATGATGGATCTGAAGACAAAAACAGAGAACTTCTACAATTTCAAGTACCTACAAGATGAAATCCATTGAATGAATGAATGAATGAATGATTTTATTTCTGTAAGTAGGTTTGTACAAACACTTTTACACGTCAATCATATTTTTTAAACTAGGTGAGGTCGGCGTTTCCTAACTGACTACTCTGAGAAGAAAGGCCGAAACAAACTCAGAGGTCACAGTCTCTTTTAAAGTCCAGACATAATCTTGGTCAGATCATGTGAAGACCATGTGGATTGGTGTCTGAAATGGTCTTTTGAGGAAAGAAACCACACAGATTGAGTGGACCTGTCCAATCAGTGCACGCATGTATCGGTAATCATACGGCTCAACTCAGAACTTGAGGAGCTCAACGATTTGACGAACAATACCAAAGAAAGGACATTTGGGTAGGCCACATAAAGTACTCAAACTGCCAGATTAACTTTAAAAATGAACTGAGAAAGAAATGAAACACAAAAACAAAAATACCACATAGTCCTCACATTCACAATAATTAAAGCAAAATAATATTATACTTCTCAAAGTAAATATTCATGTCAAAGTGTATATTATAATAATCAAATGTCAAAGTGTAAATAATAATAATCAAATGTCAAAGAGCAAAATAAAAATATTAAAAAAAAAAACACTGTATACAAAATTGGAGCAGGTCAATCCCAAGCTTTTTTGTCCTCTATATAATCTTTAACGGTATAAAAGGCTTTCAGGCACAACTTACGTTTAATGAATGATTTAAATTTATTGAGACTTAGATCTTGAACATGGTTTGGAAGTTTATTATAGAAGCGTATACATTGACATCTGAATGACCCACCTATTTTCTTGAGCCTTGTTGATGGTACAACAAATTTGTGTTTGTTCCTAGTATTTATACTATGGATATCACTGTATTTTTTAAACAATTCAATATTTTTATGGGCATATAAAAGATTTTCATAAATATACTGTGAAGGCACAGTCATTACATTAATCTCCTTAAATTTATCTCTGAGAGAGTGTCTCGGACTTAATTTATAAATTGATCGAACAGCTCTTTTCTGCAAGACAAAAATAGTCTGAATGTCGGCGGCGTTTCCCCACAATAGAATACCATACGACATTACACTATGAAAATAGCTAAAGTACACTAAGCGGGCTGTCTCTATATCAGTTAAATTACGAATTTTTCTAACAGCGTATGCTGCAGAGCTTAGCTTCAACCAACCATTTTTTTTTTTTAATTTTATTCCAATTCGAATTATGCTGCCTGCTTTATCCAACACTACGAAACACCTAAATATTATTGCATTCACAACAAGCATTACAAATCAACAGAAATCTATGTCTAAATACATGCTTCAATTAAAATTTAGGCTTCTTGTTAGATATTAGTGTTAGTGAAAAAACTTTTCCAAAAAAAAAACGACTTCCTAAAAACACTAGAAAGTGAAAAATTACTTTAATTTCGGAAGTCGGTGACTTTGGACATGTATTTTATTAATTTCTTGTCACCCACCGCCTTCCGAAATTGAAGTAATTTTTCACTTTCTAGTGTTTTTTGGAAGTCGGTCGTTTTTTTTTTTTGAAAAAGTTTTTATTTTTCACTTTTTAGTTATAGTACCCACTCCACACTAGCGATGGGTGATTCCGAGATGTCTTAACAATCGAAAGAATCGAAGTCGTTAAAATAAACCATCATGTCAACCATCGACTCGCCGTTCTACAAAACAATCGAGATATTTTTCGATTGTTTCGAGTCAGTGGAATCATCGACCGCTAGTTTTCGATTGTTTCGAGTCAGTGGAATCGACCGCTAGTTGTCGATTGTTTCGAGTCAGTGGAATCGACCGTTAGTTGTCAATTGTATCGAGTCAGTGGAATCGACCGCTAGTTTTCGATTGTTTCGAGTCAGTGGAATCGACCGCTAGTTGTCGATTGTTTCGAGTCAGTAGAATCGACCGCTAGTTGTCCTTTGTTTCGAGTCAGTGGAATCGACCGCTAGTTTTCGATTGTTTCGAATCAGTGGAATCGACGATTGTTCGAATCGGTCGCCGAGTCTCGCTCGGTCCCCGAGGTCAGTCGACATATAACCTCCTCCTTGTTGGAAGTCGGTTAAAAATGCGTATGAGTGCAATAAAAGAACTTCAACGAGTGACTACTAAGTGCTCGACCAGCAGACAACCGCGCTACCAACCTATCTGCAGACTGGTTACTTACTACTGTCCTATAGATTTTGATACGAGCAAAGAAGTAAGAAGTAAGCATAGACCATGAATTCAGAACCATACGTAGATTTTTTTTGCTGTTTCATAGAAAAGTGCAATACCAACGCGGTCAAAATTTATACTAACTTAATTATTTATTTCTTGAATCGCCAACAAAGGCTACACAAAGCATCAAAGAGATGTCAGCGCCAACTGGTGGGGTCCGCAAGAGCCGATGCCTAATAGATACCGTGGCCCCTGGCACTCAGGCAATTGAGGGAACACGGGTGGGTTTTAGTCAGTAAAAGTCTGACACGCCCTCCTGCTCCACCCAGAGCGAGAGAAGTAATTATTTGTGATTTCCCACACTAAAAAAAGGCTACACAATTACATGCACGTTAACATAAACTCGGGATTCAGAATCATGTACCTACTTAATACGTGGTTACCGGGTGCGCCTCGATGTTCCTGCCAAACTGTTTAGGTACCGAAAAGGTGAGTGATTGAAACATCTCTTCTAGTCGGTTCTTCATCCAAGTACCAATTAACTTCCAATCTCACGGAACCCTAACACCGTAGCAGATGTCCACAGTCCCAGCCTCCAGTCGGCACCTGTTCCTGTTCACGTCCGGACCTGTTCCAACTTGCCTCGTTTTATGTGCTTTTGTATTAATGGCGTTAAAATGTTAAGGAATGCGGGAGTTGATCCTGGGAGGGCTAAAGTAATTTTTGAGAATGTTTTCATACGATTTTTTTTTAATGCTGTCCTTGATGGAGCACTTTGGTATTAGTATGGATTCTATGAATTTTAGTAGACTTTAGTGATGCCATCTAGAGTTACATGCTTATAAGGGTTAAAAGCTTCCGCAGACAGACGCGACGCGACAGTGACACGCGACTCTAGTAGAACAATTTATATGAAAACATTGTGGAATTTGTTCAATCAGAATCGCGTCGCACTGTCACGACGCGCCTGTCTACAGGAACTTGGGTTTGGGATGAGATGCTCCACAACCGCAACGCCCACAACGCCATAGGTTGTGGAGCATCTCATCCCATTGTTATTGTAAAGTGAAGGCGTTATGCAATCATAACGCCTTCACTTTACAATAACCGTAGACATTTTCTATGAACCATCGTAGACCATAGGTGGGCCGCAACACTTTTTTGTGTGAAAATATGTTGCGCTGCGGCCCGTTGCGGTTGTAATGAGCGCTTATTTTTTTTTTAAACTTCGCAAACGTATGGATGTCAATTTCAAAGCTATAAATTATACGGTAAAATAAAAATTAAGAACTGTAAAGTTACATTTAAAACTTTTTAATAAAAAAAAAAACCGCCGAAAAACCGAAAAGTAAAAAATAATAAACCTGTCGTGGTGACATATAATTAAATACATATCCAAAGTCACCGACTTCCGAACTTAGTTATTGGGGTTGGACAAAGCAGGTTTATTATTTTTTACTTTTCGGTTTGTCGGCGGTTTATTTTTTTAATTAAAAAGTTTTTATTTTATAATTTTTGTGGCTATAATCTACTAATTACTACATGCTTAATTTTTGATTACTTTTTTTGTAATACACAACTCAGTAGTAAAATATTTGAGTAAACAATCAATCATCCCCTGTTTTCTTACCCTTAGGGTTGAAATTTTTCTTCAAAATTTATGGGGGCCAACTTCGGGGTATACCCTTTCCAATAAAAAAAAATGATCAAAATCGGACTACGCTGGAAAAAGTAATGCGTGGTCATACATAAAAAAAAAAAAAAAAAAATACGCGTCGAATCGAGTAACCTCCTCCGTTTTTTCGTCGGTTAATTAAAAAAAAAACATGAAAAAATAAGCACACACTTAAAAAATACAATGTTATCCTCGAAAGACGACTATAAAACTACATCCCTTCTTGGGTTTGTTAAAGGCAAGGCGAGTCGGGTAATAAAATCAATTGATATTGATACGTTCACTATCTTGTAAGAAGCTGACATTCTCCTCAAGTGGACGTTGGGTTGTTAAACTTCAATAAATAATATACAAATAGGCATCTTCAAGGTGTCTGTGTATTATCAACCGACAATTCGAAAACTACAGTGAAGAGAATTGAGGAAATGTGTACTGAATACGTGCACCTTTGTGTAACACACTATCAATCATAATCTGAATCATTTATTTATTTCATCTAACCATTTACGTACACATTAAACATATAAACAGTCAAGAAGATTAGATAATTACAAACATACTTACATGCACCTAAAATAAAAATCACTAACATATAACACTAAAACATATATCATCTGTTTGAAGGATATTTTTATAATTTGTCTGCTCAACAACGTAAATAACGCAATGGATGTTGTTGAACTGTCAAACCCCTCAAGTGTCAAGGGAACACCAAGTGTGCATAAGAAAAAGTGCTCGAAGTGTCGACGGAACACCATGTGTGCATATTGTCCCGGCTCCCAATGGACGACGGTATTTTACGTTTATTTAAAATACCGACAATATGCACACATGGTGCTCCGTTGACACTTCGAGCACTTTTTCTTATGCACACTTGGTGTTCCGTTGACACTCGAGAGGTTAAGCCATTTCTACTGTAAGTGTGTTACGGAATTACCCCTCAGAGTCCTTTAGTAACAGGTAGATACACAGCCGAAGTTCTCAATTTCCAAATGAAAACCCTTCCAAACCAATCTTACGACAACTGAGAATTAATATCGACAGCAATCTTTCACCATCATGATCGTTCATCCTTCAGCAGCCTGGGCAGGCAGCCTTCTCCATCCCATTGCTTCTCCTACCTTTTGTGTTCAGCAATCGTTACAGACCGTCAAGAGTTTTCAATTTTCTCAGTCTGTTTTAATTATCCTCATCTAGATCGCCATCATCATCTTTGTTTTACCTGATGGGGATGCCTTAGGTCATAACCGGAGGCTAAGCGGACTAAGAATGTCAGTACTATATGCATTAGTACTGAAATTCATGGACTGTGTGGAAAACAAATGATTGTTCCTCATTGTTGCCGCAAGACGTCCGGGTCGGATATAGTCTTCCCCCAAGGATTACCACTTTACCAGTCCTTGTGCCCCTCGAGTCCATCCTCCAACGAATCGAGATATTCTCACAAGTAAATTGCCTTTCGCGGCGCTTGCGCACCTCGTGTCGTTAGCATGCACAAGGTCGCGTTATGTAAGTCTAATAAAATGTTCATACATAATGTATGTATGTGCTTGTAAGGCCGTCGTGTATATAAACAATAAATATTGATGTTGAAGGAAAGATTTTGTTATCTTTGAGGAACTTTATTCTCTTTGTTCCAATTGTGAAGGATATCGACAAAGATTAATCGATGGTTTAAAAAGTCATTATTTGTAGTATCTACCTACTTCAGGATTTGTCAAAATTGATCCTTTCCTGTTGTTTATTAGTCGATTTGCACGAATCGGGCGAATCGCCACATTTAGAATAATATCAAATGTTTATGTTCTAATTCTCAATGAATGTTTTTTTTTTTTGCTAACCTATACTCTTGACATTGATTATTATTATATACACTTTGACATGAATATTTAATTTGAGAAGTCTAATTTTTTTTTTGTTTTAATTATTGTAAATGTGAGGACTACGTGGTATTTTTGTTTTTCTTTCTCACTTCGTTTTTAATGTTAATCTGGCAGTTTGAGTACTTTATGCGGCCTATTGTTCGTCAAATCGTTGACCTCCTCAACTTCTGAGTTGAGCTGTATGATTACTGATAAATGCGTGCACTGATTGGACAGGTCCACTCAATCTCTGTGGTTCTTTTCTAAAAAGACCATTTCAGACACCAATCCACATGGTCTTCACATGATCTGACCAAGATTATATCTGGACTTTAAAAGAGACTGTGACCTCTGAGTTTGTTTCGGCGTTTCTTCTCAGAGTAGTCAGATAGGAAACGCCGACCTCATCTAGTTTAAAAAAATATGATTGACGTGTAAAAGTCTTTGTACAAACCTACTTACAGAAATAAAATCATTTATCTATAGGCGACTCGAACTATTTTTTAAATTATATGTGGGTGAATCGACAATCCCATTAATACGTATTAGGCAACTGGCACGTCTGTCCAGAACTTGAACCCCGAACCCAAAACAGGAACCCGAAACTAAGTTCAAACATCTCCATCATACAATTAAGTCGTCCAAAAAGTGCTCAAGTAAAATCGGGGTAAAAAATTTCGCCTACCTACATTAATTGCCACACCACATTTTCATTCGTTTGCGAGCTCTGTTTATCTAGAATCACAACGACCACCACACATCATATTAACGTTCAAATCACGCCACATGCCGAGAAAACACGAATGCTTTACCAACCTAACTATAGTCTGTTACAAAACTATCTGCTAAAAATGTAAACAAACCACGTTCAGATTAAATTCCTACACAATCACTGACTAAAGGGAATTACGAACACGTTCATGTGTATTTAGATGATTTCAACTTTATATTTCACGACTTTTTCCAGCAATTATCGTTTGGTTATCATTATTAAAATGGGGTTTAAAGATCATCGACGATAATTGAGGTTATAAAACAAACCTCATTTGTCAAATTAGGTAACATAAAATTAGATTTTCGGGTTTAGTATTCGAATAATAAAATAAAACCACTCAATTTGTAAGTGGCACCATAAATAATTGGCAGGTACGTTTTGTGATCCATTTGTTTACATTTCTTCAGAAACTTTGGGAACAGACATTACCTTACACAAGAAACTGATTTAATTACAAGCAACCATGTTCGCCATTGTTACCGTTCTTTACCACAATTACCTGCGCAGGAGTGCCTAGGACAGTCACGACTGAAGATAAAGCTGCAGTAGATGTATGTGCCGGATTAAATGTACGACGTGATTAACTGGGTTCCTATGCTACTTATGCCCGGTTTCTGAGCTACTCGTATCGGCAGTTTATCTATTCATTAGCGCTATTGGTTCGATAACTGGCAAAAGTGCGTTTCCGAACACCGCAATGTAAGATAAACTCCGTTTATACTCAGGTTAACTTAACTGACCAATGTTGGCCGTTTATCGGTTCCATAACTATTTGACGTTTCATTTCGTAGCCAAAATATTTAGAAATTGAGTTATACATATGACGTGTATTAAATGGCCAGTAAAAGCTAAGTATTAAAATCTAAAAACAATGAGTTTTAGTATAATGAATACATACAAGCAGCTCCATATCAGACTATCTTAATATTGATTTTTAAAACATCATTAGGTATCCAGATACTTAATACGTAGGAGAAATCCTTTCGAAATATTTACGGATGAGGAATTTGAATTGGGATAATATAGATTGAGATATAAGAATATTATGATCAGACCTGCTCTAGCTCCCGACTCCCGTTATGCATCGCAAATGTCCATTGTCAGTTTTTTTTACAAAAGAATAGATAAAGCACAAACGATTGGAAAGACAAATAGACTTTTTACTTAAAATAATAAAAATAGGAACGTTTCTTTGAAAAAAAAAAGGTGACAATGATGTTGACATCACATTGTGACAACATCTGCGTACAAAAACGAATTTTAAAGCCGATTTCCTCAACAGACCCATCTAGCGCCAACTATGGAACTAGTTATTGGTTGCATAGTTATTGAATGGCTTGTTGTGGATTCAGAAACCCAGTGACAGTTAACCGACGTTTATCTTATACATAACTTTATTGAATCAATAGCTATTGGGAGTTTAACTGGGAACTTCAGAAACCGGGCATTAGTGATGTAAGATGGGATGGGAATGTACTAAATGTAGGGGTTATGTACATGGACATATTCCGTTGAATGACTTAAAATACATAGGGTGATAAACACAATACCCTCTTTTGCGTAGCGCAGTCGGGTAAGGAGCAATTTTCTGAAAAATAAAATGTTGTTAATAGTTTTCTAAGGACCTTTTTTTTAAGAACTACGGTTGTCGTAATATTGCTTAACACACAATTTGTCAAGAATCTGATATATTTTGGCTATTGCTAATCCCTTGCTTCATTAGTTAGAAAAATTTGTCTGCTCAACAATGTTAATAACGCAATGAATTTTGTTGAACTGTCAAAATGAAAGCCTTTGCTACTGTTAGTGTGTTAAGGAATATCCTTCAAATTGTTCAGATTGTTATTGGTAGTTTTTTTATTTTTTTGGGTGGGGAATCATCAGATAACATCTCCCGCTCTGGGTGGAGCTGGAGGGCGTGTCAGACTTTTACTGACTAAAACCCACCCGTGTTCCTTCAGTAGCCCGTATGCCAGGGGCTGTGGTATCTCTTTCGAACAACCCGCACCCCTGGCAGGCATCGGCCCTTGCGGGCCCCATCAGTTTTAGTTAGTGTTGCACAATTAGGGTGCGGGTTTCCTATGGACCCATTTCCAAAACCCAAGTGCAGTTGATTAAATATAGGTAATGACTTTATTTTGCATAGAGCATTGTGAGAATACCATTGTCACAAATGGTCTGAAAAGTGTGCATACGTGATTTTGACACATTCCCACTGCGTATAAGAAGAGGCCCTGAATTGGTGCTTGTTGTAAAAAAACATTTATTGAATGTTTCTTATAATATGACTCTGCAAATAACTTTAATTAGTAAAATAGTCTTTACAGCCTACAAAATAACACTTATAATGTCGAAACATAAGCACGTCCGTAAAAAACTATTCGTTACCATTTAATATATTAGGTCTTTACCTATGAAATTGCCGTTCTGCAGTACTGGCCATTTCAAATCAAAATAATTTTTGTTTGGCTAAGAATTCTAATTTCAAATTAATTTTATTTTAAAAACATGGATTTTTTTTCTAAAAGTAGTCATTTCTTTATTGATTAGTGTTACATTTTCATCGCATTTCAATCTTTTTCGTCATCATGGATACGTTAAAAATTCGAGTAATTATGGAATATGAGTACCGTCGTGGCAGCAACGCGGCACAAGCGGCACGCAACATCAACGACGTTTACGGAGCTAACACTACAAACCAACGCACCACCTGTTATTGGTTTGCTCGCTTCCGTTCTGGAAATTTCGACCTGAAAAATGAACCTCGCGGTCGTCCGAAGACTTTGGTCGACAATGACGAATTAAAGGCGATTGTGGAAGCTGATGATACACAATCTACGGCTGAATTAGCAGCAGCTTTCGACGTTAGCGTCAAAACAATATTGGTCCATTTGCGTCAAATTGGCAAGGTAAAAAAGCTTGACAAATGGGTGCCCCACGAACTCAATGATCGCCAGCGCGAAGTACGCGTCGAGACGTGCCTTGCACTGCTCAACAGACACACAAATGAAGGAATTTTGAACCGCATTGTTACCTGCGATGAAAAATGGATTCTGTTTGATAACCGTAAGCGCTCAGCAAGTTGGTTGGATCCTGGTTCAGCACCTAAACAATGCCCTAAACGAAAACTTACCCCTAGAAAAGTGATGGTCACTGTTTGGTGGTCTAGCGCCGGTGTGATTCATCACAGCTTCTTACCAAACGGGGTGAGCATTACTGCAGATGTGTACTGTGAAGAACTGAACACAATGATGGAGAAGCTGGCGCATCTCCAACCAGCATTGGTCAATCGCTCGTCTCCGCTGCTCCTGCACGACAACGCGCGACCTCATACTGCACAGCAGACGGTCTCCAAGTTGCAAGAACTGGGGTTGGAAGCTCTCCGTCATCCGCCCTACTCACCAGACCTTGCGCCTACAGACTACTACTTTTTCCAGAATTTGGATAACTTCTTGGCGGGAAAAAAATTTAATACCCGAGAGGCAGTACAAAATGCCTTTGAAGAATTTGTTGCCTCCCGTCCAGCTGATTTGTTTAAGAAGGGCATCAATAAACTGCCACTGCGATGGCAAAGATGCATTGATTGCATGGGTGATTACTTCGATTAGTACAAATAAAAAATTCATGAAAAAAATTCGTTTAAATTTTTTCATACAAAACGGCAATTTCATAGGTAAAGACCTATTATTTTAAGGCCCTGGTAATTTTGAATGTACTCGTCGTATTTTCGTTATGAACGATAATAGTTCTTACTGCAATCCGATATGGGTTAAAATCTGTTGTAATAAATTCGAATAATAAATGAGCAAGCATTGTCGTAAAAATGCAAATAAAATCGTAGAAAATTAGATATGAATGATTTGATAGTAAATAATCCGTCACTGGATGCAGTTTGGCATTTAGAATTTTTTTGATGCATTAAAGTATGTTTAATTATGTTTTGAGTACCCTCACTGTATGCAAAAAAGACTTGAAAATATCATATATTTTTTGCTTTCAAAATTATTTACGGTTAAAGAGAAACACTGGTTTAAAATACCACCATTTTGAAAGTTTTCAAGAAATCTCCGCCTTAATATAAATTTATTCTGGTAAAAATAATAATGAGCTAGATATACGAGCTAATATTTTCCAGTCAGTATTAATAATAGAATATTATATCATTTAGATTAGCCATGCAGAATGATCTTCATTCACGTTTTTAAAATGTCAAGGTCGGCTAACGATTTTATAGCAACATAATTTAGTGCGTTTTTCTTATCTAATTGATTGCTTTTATTGACCCAAATGGCGGCCATGTTTGAAATAAATTATACAAGCGAAACAGGTCTATAGCCGCGGATACGTCCGATTGTAGTAAAGAAGGACGAATACAGGATAATTTTTTAACCAGTGCGCAAACTGTAACCATGAATTCAGCATATCATTGTCAGACACCAGGTTACAGTTTGCGCACTGGTAAAAAAAATATCCTGTATGTATTCTTTAGGTACCAAAAGTGTAAAAAGTTTAGCAGTGTGGATGTTCTAAACAGACATTCTCACATAACTAAGTAAACATCTATATACATGAATAAAACTGAAACTATCTGAAGGCCAATTCTCGTAATTAAAAACGTTCGCAGTGTCATCTCAGCGACAATCGAATTTCAAAAATGTGTCAGAAATGTATGGAAACTCGAGGAATTTTTGACAGATTGACACTGAGATCAGACTGTGAACGTTCTTAAAATTAGCAGAATTGCCCTTCTGTTTGTAATGTCAAAATAACAGCTTTTTACTAAATGCTTATCAAAGTAATACCTACCTACTTGCGGTACTTATAATAAAAAATCAATTTAAAAAAAGATATCTGCCCGTCTGTCTGTCTGTTTGTTTGTTCCGGCTACTCTCCGAAACGGCTGGTCCGATTTTGATGAAATTTGGTATGGGATACTATGAACCCTAGGGAAGGACATAGGATACTTATTATCATCGACCATGGTACCAAGTAGGCCAGAGGGGCTTGTGGCTAAATAACAATAGCTGCACGGGTCGATCGACCAGGTTAAGCTACGCTTGCCACGGTTGGTCCGTGGATGGGTGACCATCTTTACATACCAAGACCCTTCCGTGCTTCGGAAAGCACGTTAAGCCGTTGGTCCCGGCTGCCATTTGTGGATCTTTGACAGTCGTTACGGGTTGTTAGAAGCCCGAAAGCCTGACAACCAGTCTTACCAAGGGGTATCGTATTACCCAGTAACTGGGTTGTGGAGGTCAGATAGGCAGTCGCTCCATGTAAAATACTGGTATCCGGCTGCATCCGGTAAGACTGGAAGCCGACCCCAACATAGTTGGGAAAAGGCTAGGCAGATGATGATGGTACCACGTAGGCCAAGCCGCAAGCTTGTTTGGTACAAAATCTCAGTTTGAGTAACAAACACCCTACTTAAAATTACTTAGTACAATACTCTTCCTAATCACTTCATTAACTAAAATATTAAAATCCGACATCAGACTTATATAAAAATAGCTAGTTTATATTACCTTCCTTTAAAAACCGTCAGTTCCCATACTTAGCACTTAATTATCTCCTTATAAACAAGCGACTCCCCACACTTAAGATAATGACGAACCCTCAAACTTCAAACAAGTTTTGAACTCGGAAACCTGCGGGATAAACAAACATACAACTATTTTAACACCTCCATAACTGAAGTTAAACAGTCATCAAAGGAAGCTGACTGTTTGTAGTTAAAAGTTATTTTTGGGAGCTGTGGACAGTGGGCTCATTCATTTTTGAGCTGGGAAAAGTAATTAGGTACCTATATATTTTTTTTAATAATATGACATCCCACTAGACAGAACGTCATGGCGCAGAAAAATTAGGAGAGCCGACCCCACCTAATGTGGGATGGAGCAAAGAAGAAGAATATGACATCCCACTCATACTTGGCCAGTTAGTCACAGGGAGCGAGCCTATTGCGATCAACCAGGCACAAGTCTAGAATCCAGATGGCTATTGAGAAATGCCTGCTACTGGAAAAGGGGAGCAGCGATTCAGCCTACAATTCGTTTTACCTACACCATAATGATGCATACTTTGTAAGTCCCTCGTATACTACAAAACCTTTATGTACCTAAATAAATATATTATTATTACAAAAAGTCCAATAACAGTGCACGACTCGAAGCAAACCCAAGAATTGTATATTTTTTTAATAAACTAGGTATCTCATTGGGAACTAATAATGTTTGACACGATGTAAGGTAAAGTTACCCCAACAATATTTCTAAATCCGGAATAAAAAAGGAAATTGGATTCACTAAATACAAATGTGTACGGGTTAGTGGAAAAAAATAAAGGCGTGTTGTCCTGTCCTGTTCCTGAATTATTTGTTGTTAATTTACAATGTGAATGTTTCATTATTTTCATAAACAATGGATATTTAAACAACAATTAGCAAATTTTAACGAGTTGCTTTTCTATTCACAGTAATTAAACAATATGTGCACTTTCTTAAGACTGAAACAGCGAATTACTCATTAATTAAGACAGACTAATTATTCTTTAAATGTCTTGCAAAAAATTCATCTTTGTCTTATTTTTTTCTACCTTTTTGGCCTGATTTCAACGTTAACAATAAACTTTATTCGGCACACATTTCTTACACAAAACAAACGTTTTCTTCTCATATAAATACCTAAATACTTGAATCTTTAAGAGGCGCCCCTCAATTTTACAGAGTCAGAGACCCACTTAACATTGCTCTTTGATGCCGCTTTGATATTTGAAACCTTGTTGAACGCGTCCTTTCGTAATCGTTTATCGTTTCTAAGATAGTTCTTAGGGGAGAGAAATGTGGAATATGTAAGAATCACTAATGAGTATTTAACTGGTAGATAACTTTCGTGACTAACTTTTGAGTTGGTGTCGGTGTATGTATTCTATATTAGAAACCATTTACTGAAGGGCCTGTGGCTAAGTAATAACAGCGCTCAGGTCGATAGATCAGGTTAAGCTACGCATGTCGCGGTTGGTATGTAGATGGGTGACCATCTTTACATACCGAGACCCCTCCATACCTCGGAAAGCACGTTAAGCCGTTGGTTTCGGCTGTCATTTGTGGATCTCTGACAGTCGTTACGGGTCGTCAGAAGCCCGAAAGTCTGACAACCAGTCTCACCAAGGGGTGTCGTGTTACCCAGTAACTGGGTTATGGAGGTCAGATAGACTGTCGCTTCATGTAAAATACGGGTATTCAGCTTTATATGGTTAGACTGGAAGCCGAAAAGGCTAGGCAGACGATGGTAAAAAAAATCTTACTGAACAACCTTTGAGCCTCGTTGATCTAGTTATAGCAACTGTAGCAAGGGGCACTGCGGGGCATGAGGTCCTGGGTTCGATTCACGGTCGGGCAGTGTTATTGGGTTTGTGTAAACTAAAGTAGTTATAAACAAGTGAGTGTCGGGTTTATAATTAACAAGATTTTAAATGGATAGAAAGTGGTATTACTCGTGTGCGGTGCCTCTGTGCACAAATACTTCTAAAACTGCGCCACACAAAGTATTGTTACGAGCTAGGGGTTCGTGACAATTAAAAACTGCCGATATGAATTACCAAAAATAACACTTTAATTAAACACACTATAACACAACACAATAGCACTACGGATCACTCTTAAGTCGCACTTGAAGATCGCTTTAGATGTTCTCGCATGTATCGCTTCCAATGAACTACCCCGGGACGCGCTCCGTTCCCGCTTATATAGGGCCCTCGGATAGTTCCAGAACCTTCTACCGTAGAAGCATCTAGAATGTTCGAGTACATATCGGCCCTGACCGAACACATGTCGATAGTTCCAGAAAGTTCTAGCATCGAACTTTCTAGAAAGATCTTGACCATTAATTCCGCTATTCGATAAGAGATGGCGCTAGTGGTAACCAAACATCAATCGTGCGGCTCAACACTGCCCCCACCTAAGAAATGCTCGTCCCGAGCATTATCGGCCCCATAATAACGCGCCAGTCGATCCACGTGGACTATCTTAGGAGTACCTCTTGCACCTTTCTGTATCCGGTAGGTAACGTCATTGATCTTTGTCACAATCCGGTACGGTCCGTCCCAGTTAGCTTGAAGCTTAGGAGATTTCCCTTTGCTGCGGACGGGATTGTGCAACCACACTAGTGAACCTTCGTCAAACCCTTTATTGTTCATTTTGCGGTCATAACGGGTTTTCATCTTTTCAGACATTTGCTGGCCTGATTGTCTGACGTGCTCATAAATGTCATTCATCTTGTTCCGCAAGTCATTCGCATAATCGGTTATACTGCGTGGGGCATCAGGTGGTATTCCAGTGATCAGGTCTGCAGGCAGCCGTAATTCCCTTCCAAAGTTTGCGAAAGCTGGTGTCACCGATGTGCTTTCGTGAACAGCACTTCGATATGACAACAAAAACGGTTGTATGTGCTTGTCCCAATCTCGTTGCCGATTTTCCACAACTTTTGCTAGGTACCTCTCTAATGTCTGATTAAATCGTTCCACCATTCCATCCGATTGTGGGTGGTAAGAAGTTGTTCTTGTTTTATGAGTACCCATCACTCGACAAGTTTCCTGGAATATTTGAGACTCAAAATTCCTTCCTTGATCACTGTGAATCTCTAAAGGTACTCCAAAACGACAGAAGACTTCATGAACTAATTTATCTGCAACTGTCGAAGCTTCTTGATTTGGAATGGCGAAGACTTCCGGCCACTTAGTGAAATAATCCATCACAACCATGAAATACTTGTTACCATTTTCACTTTCCGGAAACGGCCCCGCAACATCAAGGGCTATCCTCTCCCATGGTGCACCAACATTGTACAATTTTAATGCACCTCTGCTACGCGTCTGAGGTCCCTTTACAGCTGCACAACTTGTACATTTGCGACACCAGTCCTCGACATCGTCCCGACAGTGGACCCAGTAAAACCGTTCTCGTATCTTCAGTAGAGTCCGTTTTACTCCCAGGTGACCTCCTGAACAACCATTATGGTACAGCTGCAGAACATCCGGTACTTGAGATTTAGGGACTACCATTTGCAAATGACAGCTGTTTCCCCGAGCATTTTCCCATTTACGGCACAGGACTCCATCCTGAATCACCAAGCTGTCCCATTGGGCCCAATAGCTCTTTGTGATGGAACTCATTGCTGAGACGTCGCTCCACCTGGGCTTAGGAGCTCTGGCCTTTATCCATTCCACAATCGGCTTGATGTCTGAATCTTCCTGCTGTGCACGTTGTAGGCTTTCCTTCCACTCGTTGCTGAGGTCTGTCCTGAGCATCCTCACAGGTACCATTTCCTTACTCTCTTGCCTAGTACAATGCTTGCAGTCTTCAGGACAAGGTCTTCTTGACAATGCATCTGCGTTGCCATGAGATTTCCCGCTGCGATGTTCCACCACAAAGTCGTATTCCTGTAGTAGCTCAATCCATCTCGCAACTGGTCCTTCTGGATTTTTGAACTGCAATAGCCATTTCAGTGCAGCATGGTCGGTACGTAAATGGAATTTCCGCCCCAGAAGATATTTGCTAAAATGCTGCAATGACTTTACCACGGCAAGCAATTCCCGTCTCGTGACACAATAGTTCCTCTCCGGCTTTGACAACGACTTGCTGAAGTACGCTATCACAACCTCTTGATCACCATTTCGTTGAGACAACACACCACCAAGTCCTATGTCACTTGCGTCTGTGTCAACTATAAATTCCTTGCCTGTATCAGGGTACCCCAAAATAGGTGTTTTGCAAAGTCGGTCCTTTAACTCCTGGAATGCGAAATCGCAACTTTCATCCCAGCTGAAATGTCGCTTCTCCTCGGTTAGCTTATGCAGGGGTTTGGCTATATCTGCAAAGTTCTTAACAAATCGCCGATAATAAGAGCACAACCCCAAAAACGCTCTGACCTGCGTCTTGTCTTTTGGAACTGGCCAATCCTTGACAGCGGCGATTTTTTCTGGATCCGTGCGGATACCTTCTTCCGACACTACATATCCCAAAAAGCTAACTTGCCGTTTGAATAGTGAACATTTCTTCGGACTCAACTTGAGGTTGGCACTCTGGATCTTCATGAGCACGCGTTCCAGGTTTTGAAGATGTTCTTCAAACGTACGGCCTACGATGATGATGTCATCCAAGTAGACCAGACAGGCATCGCCAATCAACTTAGTTAGTACAAGTTCCATCAACCTTTCAAACGTTGCCGGAGCGTTGCACAATCCAAACGGCATAACTTTAAATTGCCACAGACCCTTTCCTGTCGAGAATGCTGTTTTCTCCTTGTCCTTGGGGTCAATTTCAACTTGCCAGTAGCCACTTTTCAGGTCCAGCGTGCTAAACCACTTTACTCCAGTAAGCATGTCCAAAGTGTCATCAATTCTTGGCAAAGGGTAGCTGTCCTTCTTCGTAACGTCATTCAGACGACGATAGTCAACACAAAACCGCATGCTGCCGTCCTTCTTCCTTACCAGCACTACCGGTGAACACCATGGACTAGATGAAGGTTCAATAACACCATCCTTCACCATTCCCTCAATCATGGTTTCTACTTCCTTTTCACGCGCTACCGGCAATCTCCTTGGCCGCTGACGGATAGGCAACTCTTCTCCTGTATTTATTTTGTGTTGAACTAAGCCAGTCTTCCCAATGTCACTATCGTTTAGGGAGAAAACTTCGGCGTACTTCAGTAACATCTTTTTCGCCTTGGCCATTTCATTATGAGACAGAGCGCTGCGACACTCTTCTAAAAGTGTGGTCACTCTCGTTTGTGCATCCTTGCTGGGGGTCCTAGTCGATAGATATTTGCATTGACGCAGCCAATCCACTTCCTCGCAAGTACCAATCAGTGTGCCTTTTTCAATAGTCTGTTGTTGATCACAAAGATTCAGCACACGTATCCCTGAGATGTCGGTGGCTCTGACCAAAGTTCGTGCCACTTTCCATGGAAGGTCATTGTCTACCCTTTCCACGAGTACACAACGATGAGTTTGCCCAGGATTCCGAGGAAGACTAACCGGCACAATCGTTTCTGATCTCGGAGGAAGAACAATTTCCTTAAGGCTGTACACATTCCCTGATAACGCCCCTTCCATAACTCCTTGCTTGACGTCAATCTCGCAAAAATTCTTCCTCATAAAGTCAAGACCCAAGATGCAATCGTCCATTATATCAGCCACGATGACATTATGCAGGTAGGTCCTGTTGCCTAGCTTCAACTCCATCTCCATCTCTCCACGGACGGGTATGCGCTGACCGGTGGCTGTCACCAAATTAATGCGTTCTCGGTTGTATGCAGAGTCCCCAAGGGGCCGACTCATAACTTGGGAACTGACGACTGTACGAGAGGCTCCAGTGTCTATGGTCAGCTTACAAGGCGTTCCGTTGACCTCGCCCTTGATGATTAAGCTGTTCCCGTCATGGGTTTGTGTGATCGAAATCCTTGGGGCTCTTTGAACATCAGCCAGCACCCGCCCCGCAGTCCTGGCTTTTACTCGTTTCCCTGCTGCTGCTGGGTAGTGCTGTTACCCGCGCTACCCTCTGGAGACCGGCCATCTTCCCTTTCTGCAGTTCGCTTATGGCAACTGGATCGAAGGTGGCCCCTTTCCCCACAGCCGTAGCACCTAGGGCTGTATCCTTTACGATCGCGAACTGTAGCCGCTACAACCTCCCTGACGCGATGGGAACGATGATCCTGCCGCACAGCTTCCACCTCCAGTGCATGGGCCAAGGCGTCCTTAAGCGTCCCGTGGTGACCGAGTCTCACAGCAGCTCTAACTTCAAGGTCCCGGATGCCGTCGATGAATGCCTGCACCAGGTTCCCATCAATAAGCGCAGGTACGGACTGGTACGCTTTTCGAACCAGCTTCTCCACTTCAAGGGCCCACTGCTGCAGGTTTTCGTTACTGCGTTGCACACGATCCTTGAGCTGCGCACGAAACACGTGTTCCAGGTGAGCGTCGCCATATCTAGCCTCCAATGCCTCGAGGAGCTGCTCGTAAGTCACTTCCTTACCGAGAGCTTCCAGAACATTTAAAGCCTGGTCGCGCAGGCCTAGAGTGAGGGCAGTCATGGCCTGACTTTTATTCCACCCGTTCGCCTTCATGACAGCCGCAAACTGAATTTTGTAGGCCGACCAGGAAGAAGTCCCGTCGTACGGCGGCACTTTGAATCCACGTAGCGAAGGTGTTGTAGCTACGGGAGCTGCGATTCCATCCCCAAGTTTGAGGTTGCCCAACTCTTGCTTCACATCAGCAATGACGTCACTAAACTTGCTGATCTGAGTTTCAGCTTCTGACAAGCGGTTGTCATGCTGGGCAACCTTCTCCTTCACCTCCTTCATGTCTTTCCCGAAGGTTGCGTGAAGGTCCTTTATGAGGAGCATCTGCTCTTCCTGGCGGTGCACCTGCTCCTCCTTATCCCGTTTGAGCTGTTCTTCCAAACGGCGGGCCTGTTCCTCCTGTCGGCGGGCCTGTTCCTCCTGTCGGCGGGCCTGCTCCTGCAACATCATCATCAGAGCAGCAAAATCTGGTGCTGGTGATGCTGGAGCAGCTGTGGACGGGCCGGCCTCTGTGGTTGGTAGCTGGCCCTCCGACGCCTGTGGCATTGCTCCACCAAATCGCCTCTGGTCCGTCTCCTGCTGGCGTTGACTCCGGGTACGGATACCCTCCGTGTCGTCTTTAGGTAAAATCGGCATGATTTTAATCCTTGCTTCTGACACCAATTGTTACGAGCTAGGGGTTCGTGACAATTAAAAACTGCCGATATGAATTACCAAAAATAACACTTTAATTAAACACACTATAACACAACACAATAGCACTACGGATCACTCTTAAGTCGCACTTGAAGATCGCTTTAGATGTTCTCGCATGTATCGCTTCCAATGAACTACCCCGGGACGCGCTCCGTTCCCGCTTATATAGGGCCCTCGGATAGTTCCAGAACCTTCTACCGTAGAAGCATCTAGAATGTTCGAGTACATATCGGCCCTGACCGAACACATGTCGATAGTTCCAGAAAGTTCTAGCATCGAACTTTCTAGAAAGATCTTGACCATTAATTCCGCTATTCGATAAGAGATGGCGCTAGTGGTAACCAAACATCAATCGTGCGGCTCAACAGTATTTTTACAGGTACCGTTCACACAAATCTGACGTCACGTGTGGTCACGTGATGAAAAAGGTATTGTAAGGAGCGTTTTGGCAGTAAATTCAAAATAATGAAAAATAAATTTGATTTTAATAGTTTTTAATTTAGAAAATGGATATCAATCAATTTATTTTTATTTTTCTGTCAAATATCTCGTCCCAATCTTCAAATTAAAATAGTTTTAATAAATTGGAAAATACTTTATTAGGAAACTTTGACAGTTTGGGGTGGCTTGATGTGCTGGCGTCTATACTACATATAAGTACACATCAGCTGAACCATTCGGGGAATATGGGTATGATGATAGGCATGATGTGTTGTTATATTTTATCGATTTTAACTGATATTTCAAAATTACAAAAAAAAATGGAAAAAAATCTCGAACGGGTCCTAAACATTAACCCCCTTATTTATAAACGCTGCTTAAAGTTAAGTAATGATTATGAATATGCCCCTACGTCAGTAACTAAATGAATCCTACGCTTCCGAACGTGAAAAGCAGTAAACAAACTGCAACTTAGGTACGTTGAATCGTAGTATTTTCCTGTCCCTACACTTTTACCATTCTATCGGTGCGTGGTTCTACTTACTGAAACTTGTCGTGTACTCATTATCGAGTGCAGGACCGATGCCAAGACACGAAATGAGATGGGGTGGCCCATTTACCGGGCTCTACGGGGCTACACCTAACGAGGGACCTATAATGTAGATAGAGGTATCTTGTGAACTGTTTGGACTAAAGTATCCACTGTTAACCTTAAATTATGATCGTATCAACCAATCTCATTGTAACTACGGACCTTAAGATCAAGACGGAATTATTTTAAGAACATCTATATAAATAAAAAGAAAAGTCCTGACTGACTGACTGACTCACCAACGCCCAACCCAAACCATTGGACCTAGAAAACTGAAATTTTGCACAGAGGTTCCCTTTATAATGTAGACAAGGAATAAGGAAGGATTTTTCGAAATTCAACCCCTAAGGGAGTTAAATAGGGGATGAAAGTTCCGTGCGGGCGAAGCCGCTGGCAAAAGCTAGTTTTGTCATAACCACAATTATTATGGTGACCAAAATGACAAAATCAAAATACTCATTTCACATTTACTTTCACGGGCACTTATGAAACCTGAGAAGCTAGGCGCGCGGTTCCAATAAAATCGGTCGTTTCCAATGGAAAAACTCCACAGTTACTCTTTTAAAAACATTCTTGTACAAATTATTATTCTGAGGCTTGAGCTATTAAATTACTCAGGTATGTAAGTATTTTAACATCATTGGTACCGTTTAAGGAAATAACAAAACACTGTTTTACCATGATTCGTAAGCAAAACCATCCATGTAATCTAAGAACCATGTCCTTAACAGTAACACATATATGAACGATCACCAGTGATCGGAATAGGCTCACTATATCATCAGTGATCGGAATAGGCTCACTATATCATCAGTGATCGGAATAGGCTCACTATATCATCAGTGATCGGAATAGGCTGACTATATTTGCCTAAACTTCGGAGAACAGAGACAGAAAGTGGAGACTTCCTTACGACTATGTTTTTTTCCCGGGATTCGGGAAAAATCTTTAGTAAGTTGATAATAAGCTTTATATAAGATGTGTAAAAGCTATTTTTAACTAAACTTGCAATTACCAAATTTTCGGGTTTTTCAAGTAAAATCCCGAAATAAATAATCTAACTTTAATTCATGTATTCGAATAATATTTACAATCCTACTAACCGTTGTATCAAATCATGAATTAAAGTTAGATTATTTATTTCGGGATTTTACGTGAATATCCGGAAAAATATATAGTCGTGAGGAAGTCTCCACTTTCTGTCTCTGTTCTCCGAAGTTTAGGCAAATATCAGCCTATTCCGATCACTGATGATCAGTACTCATCAAATTCATCGATCAAAAATAATATATTTTACAATATTTTCATATAACAGTGTTAACAGGTATGGGGGCACACTGGAAGACTGTCAACAAGTACTAAAATTATCACATTTCTTAATCTATAAGCAGGATGCAGTCACCCATACCCTATAATTATCTTTATCTCGCGATTATCTTTTCCAAGAAAAGACATGAGAATACACCACATTGCACCACTGAAAGGGCCCGAGATATTTCTAACCACAAAACAGTGCATATGGGGTCAGCAGAGATCATCTGCATGCGAATACGATTGTATTGATATGGTAATAACTACTGCGAGAAAAGTAGGGCGAAACCACTATTATTGTCTTTACGGACAAAACTAGTATCATGGTAATTTTGACCTAGATGACCCATACATATTATACATTAAAGTCGCTTTTCGCGTCTGTCCGTGTGACCGCGTAGTTTTTCTAGACTGCGCAACGGATTTTGATGTCGTTTTCACTATAATTTAGAGAATGTATTCCAAAACTACATGTACAGGGTGTAACAGAAACCCTATTGCTATCCTTAAGCACTAAAGATAACAGCTGGTATAGAATCACTATACATAGTTTCAGAACAAAATAAAATACTCTAAGACAATTCCTGGACCTGAAATCGCGAAAAAAATGTGTGCTGTTCCCTACATTTTGACGAGTTATGCGAACATAAATGTAGGAAACAGCTGATTTTTTTTTCGCGATTTCAGGTTCGGTCCCATAGTAAAAGTTGTTCATAATGATGAGTACAATGACCCCTTAAGAGGTTGTGCGTTATTTACGTTACACCTTGTATGTATATATATATTTTCTTTCTTCTTTTTTTTTTAAACATCACGAAGCATATGAAGCTATGGATTAGCAAAATGATTCAGAAAACGATTCAGATTCAGATTGATAGTGTGTTAAGTAATTAGGGTGCAGATTGGCGCAAGATCTTGTTGAGTAGAAAATGGAAAACGAGCCATCTGCCCTTCAGTAGGACAATAAGCCTGTATTGTCAAGGATTTATTAATCTACTAGCTTTTGCCAGCGGCTTCGCCCGCGTTAACCAATTTAAAGAAAACCTTAAAAAAATATACACCTTAACTTTCTATTGGTGAAAACCGCGTGAAAATCCGTTATGTACTTTTTGAGTTTATCGCGAGCAGACAAACACGGCGGGGGACTTTGTTTTATAGTATGTAGTGAAGGCTAAAATAATTTAAAAATATAAATATTTCCTCAAGTGGTAAAAACCATGCGAAGCAGACGCGCGTCGTTAGTCAATATTATTTAAGTCAACTTGCTCATTTTTCGTCATAAAAGTAAAGTTTAGTCATTAACTTTGTCTAGCTCCGTGCGATTTTGGCGCACTGTGTACAGTTATCGTGAATTGTGTTTTTGTTTTAGTAGTTCAGTGAATTTCACTTTCTGGTTGTAGTAAACAAGTAAACTTTTCTCTTTGTGATCGTGTTTTTCCAGTTTGTAGGTGAACTATGCTTTGGAATAGTTTGTGGTGCGTAGGACATTAGTACTGATGGCCCAGTGGTATCAGCCTTGACTTCCGAGTTGTAGGTCGTGAGTTCGAACCCAGGTAAGGTGTATTTTTTCATCACCACTGCTTTCAAAATAGTAAAGGAAAATTCGTGACATTTCTGAATCATGTACTGTTTCGCTCTAGTAACAGGTTTGTGTGTCGATGTCCCTGCTAGATGTATTGTGGTCCAAAAAAAGTTTCACTTAAAAATCTGTCACATCCTTTGTTCTAATGACTTAATGAGCAGTGTTCCAAAATGTCGAAATGGTGGACAAAAATGCTCGAATAATGGCCCATTAGAAATAATTACAAACGATTTCATTGTATTAAATATTCCGAGCAGACTCTCGTAGGTATTCTTTCGTCTTTACCTTCCTTTTTCGTTTCAAGGAAATTGTAAAATCGTTTTTTGGCAACTTAGGGTAAACGCACACTTGTCCGCACCAACGTTCTGGCGCTCGCGCTATAGTTGAAGCGCTCTGGCTAGAATGGGTGGTTCGCGCACTAGTTTAGTTATGTGATATGTCCTTCGTATTATTAAAACAAATTCATATTTTGATTACTTTGGTTTTTTTTCCATCGAGGAAACTACAAGGAATCGTGTTTCTAAAGTGTCAGATTTATGTAGTATATGTCCTTCAATATGTTACATATTCATTGCATAACTAAAGGTTAAGCAATAACGATGCAGCAAGGGATCAAACGGACGTAATTATTACGCTATTATAATTTAAACTTCACAATTAAATATACATATTTTGAAAACCTTCCGAATTCAGCCGGCAATTCGACAGATTCGAGGCGAAAAAGTGTGGTGCCATTAGGATCTCAAATAAGTAATTCTATATTTCAATTATTTCGGCTCCTTCGCTGCCTTCAGCTCCGATAACTGTGCGTTTACCTTAAATCGTTACCCTTGGGCTAAGGCTAATTGTAAGGTCGGCAAAAAAGGACAATTCAATTCAATTGTATTGTAATTTTTACTCAATCATAAAAAGTTGGATGTTTTATGCTGTCTGTAATTAATTTTAATAATGGTCTTAGATCAAGTTTTTAAGTAATATTAATAGCAGTTAATAAAGAACATTACACACACAAATAGGAACATAGTTATCTGTGAGTAGGTACCTCCAAAAAGTGAATGAAAGAAAAAAGCAATAATTATGTAATTTAAATGCAAATCATATACATTATTTGACATTCAAGTTAGAAAAGGCTATCGAAATTGATTTCCATTACCATTAAAATTACATTATTATTGCTCCTTCGCTAATGGTCCTCCTCTGTTCTGTTTTATTATCGCATTTATCTCACATACCTACTCTTCTTTTGGAAAAAACAAACCTACCTTCCTATAATAATATTGTAATTTGTTAATATTCAACATAGAAGTATTTTGACACCTACAAAAAGAAACAAACATAAATACATGCTGAAAAACAAATTACCCTCCGCAGTCGGGTAAAAAATATTATAAATGACACGAAACATAATACATTCACACAAAAAAAAACAGTTAACGGACCAATCCTATAATTCGCACAAAAAAAAAGACTTTACGCAATAAAAAGTTTCATAAAAAACCCGTAGCCACTATAAGAACGCAGATTTTCCTCAATAAAGTACATAGTCCAATCAATAAAGGCCGCGATACGAAAAAACGTAATTACCATCTAGCTGGCGATAAAACGTCGTTGGATAATACCGTCCTTTACCCGAACCTTTTCTGACAGTCCCTGACTGTCCCCGACTGTCCCCGACTGTCCCCGACTGTCCCTATTGTTTCAAATCCCATCGGTCTGGTCAAAAACATTCTCACAATGACTGCGTCGTTTGGGACGCGGACAAAAGGCACAAATTGTTGCGTTTTAGACGAATTTTCGACGATTCTGAATGTCTGGTGGAAAATGTTGACAGTTTTTCGTGAATGTCATTATTTCGGTGCGAGCTTCGGACGAAAAGGTTATGTTAACGACACGTACTTATTGCAGGGTTGTTCACGTATTTATATGTGAACAATTTCAATTATATTTCCTGCTTTATCGACAAACTGACGCCCCGCGTGTTTCGCCGCCGTACCCATACAACATTTTAAAATACAGTTTTTTTTTACAAATATACATACATAATAGCCTATGATACTGAGCGATAATGTAGGTTCCCCATTAGTGAATGAATTTTCCGGATTGTATCAGTAGTTCCGAAGACTACCCTATACAAACAGACTCACAAATTGTAGGTACCTGCTTATCCTACTTCCCACTGATATTATAAAGGTGCGTTTGTATGTCTGGATCTTTAGATGTTTGTTACTCAACCACAACGGCTGAACATATTTGGATGGAATTTGGCACACAGATAGTTCATAACCTGGGTACTTTTCATCCCGTCCGTTCCTATGGGATAATTTTTGAAATCCAGGAGGACGAAGACACTAGCAAAACCTGGTGATACATATTTCACTGTTGAATTACAGCATTTTTATATTCAGAAACGTAGAAATACTAGAAATAGGCAGTCCTATACATATCTACAGCAATCCTATCTTGGACCTAAAAAATGAGTCATCGTAATATTAGAGTAAATCTCAATTTCCTTCCACTCTGACCTAGGCAAACACTATTAACTCTCCAAAAATGGTCTAAAGCACATCGGCTATGAATAAATTTCTCCACATCATTATCGACTGACAAATCCTAGAAAAAATATATTCAGAATCCGTCCATTGACTTCATTCATCATGTTTGAACGTGGAGTGAATGTGTTATTCAAATTTGGAACGGGTGCTGGCAATTTGGTGCTATCTGAGGGGCAATTCTACTAATTTTAAGAACGTTCACAGTCTGATCTCAGTGTCAATCTGTCAAAAATTCCTATACATTTTTGTCCAATTTTTGAATTTCGATTGTCGCCGAGATGACACTGCGAACGTTTTTAATTAGTAGAATTGGCCTTCAGATTTGGGAAGAGTCGTGAGTTTATTTTTAATGCCTTGTTTTTTTTTAGCTTATCGTTTATATCTGTATTGGTCTGAGATTGTGCAATAAAAGCTACTTAGGACCTCCTCAGATTTTTAAAATAGACTAAATCTATATAAATAAAAAGAAAAGTCCTGACTGACTGACTCATCAACGCCCAGCCCAAACCCTGGGACCTAGAAAGCTGAAATTTTGCACAGAAGTTCCTTTATAATGTAGGAATAAGGAAGGATTTTTTGAAATTCAACCCCCAAGGGAGTTAAATAGGGGATGAAAGTTACGCGCGGGCGAAGCCGCTGGCAAAAGCTAGTTCTTGTATGAGGAAAGTTTTGAGTATGACTGTTGATGGCTCTAAGAGTAGGGGGAGACCAAAGAAACGATGATAAATGATTTTGTTTCTGTAAGTGGGTTTGTACAAACACTTTTACACGTCAATCATGGACGTCAACGATGGACGGACTGTGTGTGATGATATGGTTAGAAAAGGTGTGACTATGGAGATAACGACTAATAGAGATGTGTGGAAGAAAAAATATGATTTGCGCCGATCTCAAATAAATTGAGCTAACGGCAGGATAATATTCTTGGCCAAAACAAAGAAAAATCAGGTGGACTATGCGCTGTAGTCGGCCAATCATAGTATATTTTGGCCTAGGATATGAACCCACACAATAAATTAAAATTATAAGCTGTTGAAGTCTGCAAAGAATTCCAAGTTGCACCATAAAGCTTTCCGACAGGCGCGAAGGAATTCTGCTAGAACAATTTCCATGAAATTTTCATATAAATAGTTTCGTAAAGAGTCACGTCGCGCTTGTCTACGGGAGGCGAGTTGTTCTTTCTTGAGCCTCTGACGGTATTTTTACAGTGCAGGCGTTGCAGGCAGTTGGCACTCCCAACTTGGGCTACAACTATATTTTCTCTTTACTTACGGCCCGGGACAAATTGCCTAAAATATGAAAAGCACGTCGTGCTTCAATTCAATAATATCTCAAAGAAGATGTCCTTGTTGGATTTTACGACGGCCGTATTTTCTATCGCAGCAGTAAAACATCTGATTGCATCAAAATGGATTCAGATTCAGACTGCTTTCGGCATCGTTCGGGTAAGTCCGGAAGTAACCGATAAAACAGGAGGCGTTTCCCGTGTTTACGATCATTCCGAAAGGACGCGCTGTATTAAGTAAAGTTACGGTTTTTTCGGGGCTAGGTGAAAATTAATTCTAAAAAAAACCGTTACCATAAAAATAAAGTTTTTTTTTTGTGCTAGTTCTTAAAAACGCACTGCCTATGCATGACACAAAAGACAATTTTTTTTTTTTTTTTCTAAAAATAAATATGAAAATTATATTTCAGCGGACGTTTTTCCATTGAAATTAAATTACAATGATGAAGAGGTAGCATCATTATCATCATTTCAGCCGAAAGACGTCCACTGCCGGACATTGGCCCAAGCACCGCCATTTATACTGAATCTGTGACTCATTCAGCTGATTCTTGCGGCCAGATTGTACCTAAACAAATCATATTTCTATTTTTGGTAACAAACATAAATTCACACAGACAATAACGGTCTTTAATTACAAATTATAATGTACCTACTGTGTTCATTAAGCGTCTGCTAGTAATATACCACGTTAACGTCAGTAATAGAGCGAACACTAATTGTAATAAAATATTGCTGGCTTACTAGTGCGAAAACGTTAGATTTAACACCGATATTTACTAATCTAATTCTGCAACTGTTAGCATACTATACAATTTCTAATCTATACTAATATTATAAAGAGGAAAGATTTGATTGTTTGTTTGCATTGAATAGGCTCCGAAACTGCTGAACCGATTTGAAAAATTATTTCACTATTGGGAAGCTACAGTATCCGCGGGTGACATAGGCTATATTTTATCTCTATATTCCCACGGGAACGAGAACTATGCGGGTGAAACCGTGGAGCGCTGCTAGTACACTATTAAGAGTTTGTTTGCTTGAACGCGCTAATCTCAGGAACTACTGGTTCGAATTGAAATATTATTTTATTGTTGGATAGCCCATTTATCGAGGAAGGCTATAGGATATATAACATCACGCTGAGACACTTAAGAGCCGAGCAAGGAGAAAAAAAGTCACGAATACGAAGTACTCGCACGGGCAGGCGATTCGAAATGACGGGTGGGTTGGGGTTGCAAGAAATTTGACGTGAACGAAGTCGCGAGCAGAAGCTAGTGCTTGGATAAGAATGTAAATTTATACATATAATTACAATGTACATATCTAAGAAACGAATTATACTAGTTAGCTACCTTTATGCAATTAGGAAATGGTTGCGCATACTGAATATTACAAAAATAATCATAACATTACGGTTCTATTCCCCGAAGGGTTAAGCAGATGTGTAACTATAGTACCTACCCACATATTTCGCCAGGTATCTTTAAGTCCCATGAAAAAGGAGGCAAACCATCATACATACATACATACTCAGCCTATAACGTTCCCACTGCTGGGACACAGGCCTCCTCTCAGTGAGAGGGAGTGGGCCTTAATCCACCACGCGGGCCCAGTTGGTAAATGTCACATGTCTTCGAATTTTTGGTTCTAGGACATGCCGGTTTCCTCACGATGTTTTCCTTCACCGTTTGAGAGCAGTGGTGATGAAATTATTTACACAAAGTAATGCGCCTGGCTGGGTTCGAACGCACGACCTACAACTCGTAAGTCGCGGCCGTTACCACTGGGCCACCATCAACAGGGCACAAATCTAGATAAAACTTAATAACACTTGTCCGAACTGGGAATTGAACTCAAGAGACCTCATGCTCCGCAGTAGCTCTTGCGACCATTGCACTAACGAGGCAGGGACAACAATAAACCCTGATTGAATTAACAAAAAAATAAGGTAAACCACACTGTCACCGTATTAATAATCGAAATGGTTCCGACGATTTGAAAATCCGATTAACAGGAGTTAGATCATCGAAATTCCCGTGAAAGTTTGTCGAGTAGTTTTAGCGTGATTGTGATCCCATTTCGGGTCGTTTTAGTGTCCCCACTCCATTTTATGACCGTTTTCAGGGGATAGCGGAATGTAACTTGACAGCATTCGATTGGTCCGTAAAAAGTAACTACTTACGTGAAATTAGGGAGACAGTTATTTTCGCGAACGCACTGTAGGATAACGAAAACAGGATGGTTCGAATTGTGTATCGGATATCGGTAAAATTCAACAAAACATATTGTTTATTGTTGTAGAACACTAGAAGGAAATGGAAGGCGCTTTCAACTTTCAAATTGGATGCAAATCGTTAAAAAAAAATATAAAACTTTAAAATTGCAATAAGATTTTTCAAACGCTTTGAATATCTATAAAAAGCACTAGGTATAATCTTGATATTTAAAACAATACCGATACTTTATTTTCAAATAATAAAAATTCCCGAATTGGATAAGAAACCTAGGTATCTCAACTAAAATGTTTAACGTTTGAAAATCCATTCGCGGCTCTATCGTATTGATTGACTATGATTTTTTATTCGAATTTCATCGTTGTTTTGTTTTTTAAAGCTTTTAACTTAAAAAAAAAACAACGATGAAATTCGAAAAAAAAACACTAAACTAGATATCTAAAGCGATACCGATACTGGAATTCAGTGACTCAAATAAAAATAACAGTTACACGAACTTCTAAATTCCTAACTCCACTAACAGGGTGAGCTACCCAAAAATCGGTATCGAAAACGCAGCAAAAACAATTCTCCCGTCACAACCAGCCCGCGATCCAATCGAGCGGAAATAGTTTATAGCCGACATTTGGTACGTTCACCTCATTCGGTAACGCACTACCATTGCGAAATCACTGTTTCGCTTCTTTCAGTGAACTAGTCAATTTGGTTTGTAATGATAATGTTCTGAATGTCTTCTTTTTGAGGTTATGTAAGTATTGTAAATAGGGCGCGCTGTTTTTCGCAAATTTTAGGGCCGTCAAATTAGGTCGAACGCACGTTTCTAAATTATAACCCTTCCCTTTGGCTTGGTCGTAGTCGGGTAAAAATATAAGTCAGATTAGGGCAGAACGTGGTCTGATATTTCTTACAGCTTCTTCTAGTGATAAAGCATCGATCACCACATAGGCTCACTGCAAGCGTTGACTATAGATCTCCTTGAATTGTTCTCTTCATATCAAACTTAGACCGTACACGAACGTTAAAATATCGCGACGGCAAATTATCGCACTGTATTTTCAATTTTAGGTGTTTTTTTTAAGCATCGCGAACCAGCAACCATTTTCATAATATCAAGAGACCAAAAAGACAACGTACACAAACATGAAACTCACGCCTTCTTCTAAAAAAGGTAGGCAGAAACTATAGAACACCACCTGCTACGATCCTTATACAGGATAACTTTTTAACCAGTGCGCAAACTGTAACCATGAATTCAGCATATCATTCTAGATACTCTAGCATAGACATTTTTCGTCGGTTATACAAAAAAAAAACTGTTCCATTCATTTTGACCGCGTATTTTTTTTGTATAAGCGACGAACAATATCTGCGCTGGGGGTCTAGAATGATATGCTGAATTCATGGTTACAATTTGCGCAGTGGTTAAAAACTAATCCTGTACCACCTCTACATAATTCTTTTCCTTCATTTACGTTTTACGTCATTCATCTGGTCATACACGCAAAAAATGACGGACTGTCACAAAAGAAGATACCTGACTAAGTAAAGATACTTACACAGTGTTTCGTGAAAGCACTAATCGATACATCCGGTACCGGAAGACGGAAGTGCGATATCTTCGTTCAGCCGGCGAGACTGATCTATGTACGAACAGTTATATACGAATCTGTACATATATTGTATGTATTATCGACTACTAACATCGGAGAAGAATTTCTACCGACAAAGCTCAATTATCGAAAAGTTCAATAAACTTTATTGGTCACCGATTTATGCAGTGGTTTTTTCATAAAACCCGATCTTCCGAAGGACTTTTCCTAACTTTTTACGCGCCTGTTTTACTATGACTGATCCTGCAGCTCACTCAATAATGTTGTGCGTGTAGACTAGCGTTTAACTGCTCATCACGGGTACTAACCTCTGTCGGACACGAAGCCTGGTGAAACAGCGTGCTTTTCAGCCAGCCCACCAGTGAGTTTGAACCCGCGACTAGGTTCCCCTTAGATTATTGTAAAGATTTGTGTCTACGGTCTGCTTCAAAAGTATCTGACAAAAAGGTAAACAAACGGATCAGGAACTGTACCTGTGGATGCCAAGTTGTAACACCACTCACAACTTTGATTTGATTATAGATTTGAATACCATAACCCCATATTTTAATTTTAAATCGCCTTAAATAGGTTTTTCATTTGACAGTTTTATTTTATTTTTTTGACTGGGAAATCATCAAATAACTTCTCCCGCTCTGGGTGGAGCGGGAGGGAGTGTCAGACTTTTACTGACTAAAACCCACCCGTGTTCCTTCAGTAGCCGTGTGCAAGGGGCCGCAGTAACTCTTTCGAGCAACCCGCACCCATCATTTGACAGTTGAGGTTAATTTTATAACCTCAGTTTTCGTGGCAGGTTTTCCAATAACATTTATTAAAGTTACTAAAATCACAATTGTTTTTGACCTGAAGAAGTTAAAAACAGTTAGGTTTGTTTACACTTTTATCAAATACTTTTGGAATATCCAGTACCCTTTAGTCGTCACTTAGAAGTTTGTGAAAACAACTAGATTTTCACTCAACTGACTGATTCCGTTCAAGCAGTACTCAGGGCCCATCCCAACCTAACTTTGTCAAAAATCTGAACAAAAAGAACACACAAACTTTATGTCAATAATCTAAACAAACCGTATTCAAATTAAAACAAAAGAACCACGAAATTTTGCTCCAATCGTAACACTTAAAATGGGTCGAGACTCGAGGGCCAATTGTGTTACATTACAATAAAATAACAATACACAATAACATACAGAAACAAAGCACATGTTTAACCTTAATAACATGACGTCACATGATATGACCACCGAAATTTTGTTGTATTATAAAATGGAAGGAATTCGACACGGCATCGGCAGTGCTTTGTTTTTAGAATTAGAAGCGGCCATTGTAAAATTACGCACATGCGCCAATATCGAGAGGTCGTGAGTCAAACCCAGACAGGTAATTTATTTATATATATATATATATAACAAAAAATATATTACAAAAAACAAGGTAGGTACACTACAAAATATAAAATGGGCGGCCTTATCGCTTTCCGCGATCTCTTCCAGGCAACCAATTTCATCATTTCAGCCGAAAGACGTACACTGTTGGACAAAGGCCTCCACCAGGCACCTCCACTTCAACGGGTCTTGTGCTTCCCACATCCAGCGGGTACCCGCGGCCTTCACAAGGTCATCGGTCCACTTTGTGGGAGGCCTTCCCACTTTACATCTTCCGGTACGCGGTCGCCACTCCAGAACCTCCACCCCAGACCAGGGAATTTACTTTGTGTAACATATTTCACTAGCTTTTGCCAGCGGCTTCGCCCGCGCGGAACTTTCATCCCTATTTGACTCCCTTAGGGGTTGAATTTCGACAAAATCTTCCTTATTCTTTGTTCACATTATAATGGGAACCTCTGTGCAAAATTTCAGCTTTCCAGGTCCAAGGGTTTGGGCTAGGCGTTGATGAGTCAGTCAGTCAGGACTTTTATTATTATTTATACAGGGTAATACGCGCGGGATACACAAAAAAAAATCAGCTGTTCCATACATTTTGACCGCGTAGGTATTGCACTTTTCTATGAAACAGCAGATTTTTTTTTTGTACAACCGGCGAAAAATTTCTGCGCCAGGGGGTCTAGAATGATATGCTGAATTCATGGTTACAATTTGCGCACTGGATAAAAACTTTTCCTGTAAAGCTTTTTTGCTCTCAAAACGACGAAAGAAGACATCGTGTGGAAAGCGACATGTCCTGGAACCAAAAAATCGAAGACATGTGACATCTACCAGCCCGCACTGGGGCCGGTCCCCTTACAGAGAGGAGGCATGTGTCCCAGCTGTGGGAAAATTATGAGCTTATTATGCAGTTTCGTTATAGGCACATAAAACAAATCAATCCCAATAAAATAAAATATCAGTCAATCAATACATGACTCCTTTATCATTCATGAAATCATGACTGAAGAAGTCTGGAATAAACCGCAAGAAAATCATGACTGAAGAAGTCTGGAATAAACCGCAAGAAAATCATCATCATCATCATCATCGTGAAAGCCTCCTTAATCAAATTCTATAAAAGTGGACCAAGTAAACAATTAGATCCATACCCGATACTTGACCTGTAAAATATCCATTACCCAATACTTGACCCATAGTATATCCAAAGACAAACAGACTTACATATCGATCAAGAGAAAGCACAAACAAAAGCACCGTATTTCTTAATCCCATTACATTATTCTCCACTTTAACTACACTAATCGACATGCAAATAAAAGTGAGACAGTTTTGGAGAACACAACATTAGAACTAGGGTGACCATCTGTTCGGACATGTCCAGATTTTTTGTCTCTAGTCCGGACTTTTCATCTTACAAGATTTTTGGGAGAAATAAAAGAACTATTGAATCTATATAAATAAAAAGAAAAGATTCATCATCAAAGACTGACTGATTCATCAACGCCCAGCCCAAACCCTTGGACCTAGAAAGCTGAAATTTAGCACAGACGTTCCCTTTATAATGTAGACAAGGAATAAGAAAGGATTTTTCGAAATTCAACCCCTAAGGGAGTTAAATAGGGGATGAAAGTTCCGCGCGGGCGAAGCCGCTGGCAAAAGCTAGTTTTGTCATAACCACAAATGATGATGATGATGATTGCTTCATATGTTTGAAAAATTTGACAAGAACGTAAATAATACAATTAATGTTGTTGAACTGTCAAATCTGCTGATAGTGTGTTAAGCGATCACCCCGCTGGGTGAATTCAAAGGGCGAGAAACATAGAGATGTGGAAATCTTTAGAGAATGCCTTTGTCGAAGGAGAACCTGTTTGAAAAGAATCACCGAAAATTTTGAGTAGGTATATGTAATGTAATACAGAAATATTTTTTTGTTACATTGTAGAAAAATACTTTTTACATTAAAAAAAAATGTCCAGATTTTTGAAGTGATAACTTCTTTAGGGGCGTTGGCCATTTTTTGAGATGGAAAAAACAATTGAACTCGCGACACTGTTACTATTAGGTCTTTACCTATGAAATTGCCGTTCTGCAGTACTGGCCATTTCAAATCAAAATAATTTTTGTTTGGCTAAGAATTCTAATTTCAAATTAATTTTATTTTAAAAACAAGGATTTTTTTTTCTAAAAGTAGTCATTTCTTTATTGATTAGTGTTACATTTTCATCGCATTTCAATCTTTTTCGTCATCATGGATACGTTAAAAATTCGAGTAATTATGGAATATGAGTACTGTCGTGGCAGCAACGCGGCACAAGCGGCACGCAACATCAACGACGTTTACGGAGCTAACACTACAAACCAACGCACCACCTGTTATTGGTTTGCTCGCTTCCGTTCTGGAAATTTCGACCTGAAAAATGAACCTCGCGGTCGTCCGAAGACTTTGGTCGACAATGACGCATTAAAGGCGATTGTGGAAGCTGATGATACACAATCTACGGCTGAATTAGCAGCAGCTTTCGACGTTAGCGTCAAAACAATATTGGTCCATTTGCGTCAAATTGGCAAGGTAAAAAAGCTTGACAAATGGGTGCCCCACGAACTCAATGATCGCCAGCGCGAAGTACGCGTCGAGACGTGCCTTGCACTGCTCAACAGACACACAAATGAAGGAATTTTGAACCGCATTGTTACCTGCGATGAAAAATGGATTCTGTTTGATAACCGTAAGCGCTCAGCAAGTTGGTTGGATCCTGGTTCAGCACCTAAACAATGCCCTAAACGAAAACTTACCCCTAGAAAAGTGATGGTCACTGTTTGGTGGTCTAGCGCCGGTGTGATTCATCACAGCTTCTTACCAAACGGGGTGAGCATTACTGCAGATGTGTACTGTGAAGAACTGAACACAATGATGGAGAAGCTGGCGCATATCCAACCAGCATTGGTCAATCGCTCGTCTCCGCTGCTCCTGCACGACAACGCGCGACCTCATACTGCACAGCAGACGGTCTCCAAGTTGCAAGAACTGGGGTTGGAAGCTCTCCGTCATCCGCCCTACTCACCAGACCTTGCGCCTACAGACTACTACTTTTTCCAGAATTTGGATAACTTCTTGGCGGGAAAAAAATTTAATACCCGAGAGGCAGTACAAAATGCCTTTGAAGAATTTGTTGCCTCCCGTCCAGCTGATTTCTTTAAGAAGGGCATCAATAAACTGCCACTGCGATGGCAAAGATGCATTGATTGCATGGGTGATTACTTCGATTAATACAAATAAAAAATTCATGAAAAAAATTCGTTTAAATTTTTTCATACAAAACGGCAATTTCATAGGTAAAGACCTATTATTACCGACACCACTGACAACACGAACGTACGAACGAACAACGTTGACGATTCAGAAAATGTTTCCTGACGATTAAAAAAATACACACGTAATTGTTCAACTTTTCACTTCTGTCGGCATTCCCGGAGGGCTACTGTTTTTGTTTTTGCATACGTCAAGTTTTTGGTCAGTACTTTTCAAATCTCGAAATGGTAACCCTTATTCGAACATGGTTTAGCATCCCACTATGTAGAATCCATATTATCCAAGTCTACGCGCCAACAGAACAATCACCATTGGAGGACATAGATCGATTTTACGAGGATCTCAGAAAAGCGATGAAAAACACGAACAGAGACACATTGATAATAGGAGATTTCAATGCACAGATTGGTCTGCCCACTAATGATGATAAAGATGTTATGGGATCGTGGGGATATGGGAAACGGAGCCCAAGAGGCCAGATTCTAATAAATTTTTGTTTTGAACATCAATTACATATCTCAAATACCTACTTCAAGAAAAACCCGAAGCGTCGATGGACTTGGATGCACCCTAATAGCGTTACACGGAATGAAATTGACTACGTTATAACAAAGAACAATAACAGAATCTATAACGTCGATGTCATACCTACTACACATCCAACTGATCACAGACTGGTACGTGCATCACTAATACTTCACAACAAGCGCATTGCTTCAAGAAAGAACTTCGGAGAAAAAACCCATACTGATATTGCGGCTCCTGAGCAAGACAATTTAAAACAGGAATTTTCACAAGAAATAAAAAACATGGTGTTCACAAATATACAGCACAGTTACTCTACCTTAGTTACAAAAATTAGAAACAGTAAGAATAAACTACAAAACAACAAAAAGTGTAATGAACCTGTAATTGAAGAAAGGCTAGCAAGAATAATAAAAGAGAGAACTCTGTTAAAAGAAAAGAAAAACAAAACTAGCATAGAAAAAAAACATTTATCGGCATTATACAAATTAATTAGAAAGCAAATACAAAAGAAAGCAATAGAACGTAGATATAATATTATTGAATTTGAATTAGAGAAATTTGCATCAGTCAAAAGAGCGTACAAAAGACTAGATTCCAGCAAAAAATGGATTACACAACTTACAAAATACAGACACCAAGTGACAGACAGAAATCATATATTAAACGTTGCAACAGAATTTTATACCAGATTGTATGAGCATCCTGCCTCTCACGAAGACACAATTCGAGATGTGGAGTCACTCGATTCCGAAAGTGTACCAGAATTTCTGGAGTGCGAAATTAGCCACTCCATCGAACAACTGAAAACAAAGAAAAGCCCTGGAGAAGATCGCATAACGAATGACATATTAAAAGCCATCAGAGAGCCAATAACACCTATTTTAACCACAATATTTAACGAAATTTTAAAACAAGAGTCTATACCAGCTGACTGGAACACTGCGATTATAACCTTACTTTACAAAAAGGGCGATCCAGGCAAAATGGACAACTACAGACCACTGAGTATGCTTCAGACACTTTATAAACTATTTACAAGCCTAATATTAAAAAGAATCTCAAAGACTTTAGACGAAAACCAACCTAGAGAACAAGCAGGATTCAGATCGGGCTTCTCTACAAATGACCACATTTTCACCATAACACAGATTATAGAGAAGTACAATGAACACAATAAAGAGCTCTACTTAGCTTTTGTAGACTACTCCAAGGCGTTTGACTCTATCTCCCATGAAACTCTATGGCGCTCGCTTTGTGAACAAGGCGTCCACACAAACTACATAAAAATTTTGAAAGAAATTTACAGAAACAGCAGAGCCATTATTAAACTGGAGAAAAAGGGAGAGCCATTTAAGATCCAAAAAGGAGTCAGACAAGGTGATCCTATCTCACCTAATCTATTCAACGCAGTCTTAGAGCATGTTTTCAGACAGTTAAACTGGCGCGATATAGGTATCAAAATAAACGGCGAATTTCTCAACCACCTCCGTTTCGCAGATGATATTATTTTGATAAGCGAAACACATGCAGATCTTGAGTACATGCTGAAGTGTCTAGATGAGGAGAGCCAAAAAAGTGGTCTTCACATGAACGCTGACAAAACATGCCTATTAACCAACAGCTCAAGAGTACCTATGATAATACAAGATACGCCAATCGCATACGTAGACAACTGTGTTTATCTTGGGCAAAGCATTTCATTTAACAGACCGACAGAAAATGAAGTAGATCGCAGAATAAACAGTGCATGGAGAAGATATTGGTCGTTGAAGGAAGTTTTTAAATCCCGCATCCCGATTCGCTTGAAAAAGAAAGCTATGGACACCATCATATTACCTACACTACTCTACGGTTGTCAAAGTTGGACACTAACAAAGGCAGTTACGAACAAACTTCAAGCCTTCCAACGAGCAATGGAGAGAAGTATGCTAGGAATTAAACTCCGAGACCGTAAAAGAAGCAAAGACATACGACTATGCACTAAAATAATAGATGCTGTAGAACTAGCTTGCAAGTTGAAATGGCGATGGGCAGGACACGTGGCCAGAGCCACAGATGGACGCTGGAGTGAGAGAGTTCTCCATTGGTACCCTCGCGATGCACAACGTACCCGTGGTAGACCCAAGCGCCGGTGGTGCGACGATATTATGGCCGTGACCGGCCCCACCTGGACTAGATTAGCCCAAGATAGAGAAGAATGGCATAAGATGGAGGAGGCCTTTGCCCTTAAATTGGCACCCACCAATAACGTGAATTAAGAAATGAAATTTATTTAATTTAATGTACTCGTATTATGAAATCAATCAATTTATTTAAAAACTATTTTATTTATTGTTTAATACTGTTACAATTTATGCATGTTTAAAAGATTGTAAATGAATTATTTCTAGTTTTTAAGATATTATTGTACTATTGTATTTTGTGGGAAATAAAAGGCTTAAATAATAATAATAATAATAATGTAGAATTTATTACTTCTAAATCCAGTCGTCGCGTCGGGATACACTGGCGGAATCCTTAAGTGCTGTTACAGTTTTCTTTGTTGCCTAAAATAGAGTAGTGTGGTTGAGCTTCGAGTTATCTTTAAATACACTGTACATAGTTATTAAGGATGGGGAGTTATGTCCGCTGTTTGGATGTAGTTAGAGTATTTTCGAAGCGTTCAGTGAGGTGACAAGATGTTCAATATACAGGTTGACGATTTAGTCACTTTGCGTACGTCATGGGGTTAATTCTACCCGTTGTAATGTACTGAACAACTTTTATGCGTATCCGATTTGTAAAAAATATATAATTTCATGTGAATAGTATGTTTACTTTTGCTAGTATGTCTAACTTGAGAGTCCTGTCACCCATAACACAAGATTAATGTTAGGTTGGGTGTCAGTAGGTACTCTGTATGAACCTACAATTTCATATGACAAAATTTATAATGTTATACCTACCAAGTGGTAAATCTAAAATTGTAAAACTAGGAATAAATATTTATTTATTTACCCTACTTTTGCACGCGGCTTCGCCCGCGTGGTAGTCGGTTATCACATAAAGAAGTAGCCTATGTCCTTCTCCATATCTCTGCCAAATTTCATGATGATCGGTTGAGCGGTTTAGGCGTGAAAGCGTAACGAACAGACACAGTTACTTTCGCATTTATAATATTTATACCATTAGGGATTTTAATTCGGTGTTTTTTTGTCGAATCGAAAATGAGTTGTATAGCGAAAGTGGAAATTTAGTATGATGAGTAAAATGACTCACTTGACGGATGGTACAGTCGCCAGCAGGTCAAGCTATCCCAAACTGTCAAATTTTCCCAATTGAACATAAACCTTATTCCTTTGCAATAAATTTGAAAAACTATTAAAAAATTTGACACATTGGGGTAGCTTAATGTGCTGGCCTCTGTACATAGGCAATATGTAAGTTTGTTAAAATTTCGTCTGTTTTAAAAGTTATCAAATGTTGTAAATCCGCCCCTAATATTGCAGTGCCCGCCAAAACAAAGCAATAAAGATAAAAGAATTCAAAAAAATCTGCTAATTAGGACAACCGACCCTCACACTAATGATTAATTCGTACCAGCTGTAGTCATAAAACCTAACTTCCTGCAGAACTGAAGTTTGACAAGACATTCCTCTCCGATTAAATTAAAATAATATCCAGACAAACGCTGTTTTTCTTCATTTGCACATTACTATGGTAATGAAATCTTCTATTAATACAGAGACAAAGTATTAATAATACTTGATCGCAAATGGGTAAGTCTTGTACCGTTGAAACAACTCATCCTAATCCCGGACAGACGGAGGCCGAAGTTGGGCAGACAGGGGAGGCTACCTCCCGAGTTCTAAAGTCGGGACGGATTTACTTCATTGGCATTTTAAATGATTTTAAATATTTAAATTTTTCGCGGTGAATATTTTGATATTAATCTGGGTGGAAGGGCCAGGATTTTGCTTCTTAAATTCGTTTGAATAGATGATGTTGTTTTTTTGTTTTGATTATTTAATTTTTCCCTTTGTAAATGCTGATTTTTAATATGCCTTTGAGTTCTTGTTAGCTCTCTGCAGTGTGTATCTATAAAGGCTCCCACAGACGGATGCGACGCGTATGTGTGACGCGATTCTGGTAGAACAACTTCTTTGATACTTTAATTGAAATTGTTTTAGTAAAGTCGAGCAGCGCTGTCGTGTCGCGTTTATCTGCGGGGGCCTTAAATCATAAAAAATATAATAAGGCATTTTATCTCTATGTTTGTTGAAAGTTATGCAATGTCGACGCTATCATTTCGCTCACGAACCCCATAAAATAATATTCCAACATCCATGATATGAATGATGTGTTATGTCACCAAAAGTTAAAGGTTATCGTACGGGAAGTAATTCAATAAAATTTAACTATTATTATGATTTTAGATTACATCATAGACTATAATGAAATTATAACACAAGAATATCTATTTGACTTTGACTTCTGTGTTTGATCATTTAGGTTTCTGCGCGATGCAATGTAATAAGTAAACTGAAGTCCTGGACTAAATTATGTAGAACTAACTTTTAGCCCGCGGCTCCGCCCCCGTGGATGTTGATTATCGCGTAAAAAAGTAGCCTATGTCCTTCTTCGTATCTCTGCCAAATTTCATGATGATCGGTTCAGCGGTTTAGACGTGAAAGCGTAACAGACAGACAGAGTTACTTTCGCATTTATGATATTAGTAAGGATTTATCATCAATACAGGAACAGATAATATTCCGAGACTAGGTATGACCTTTCTGTTAACAAAGCAAACTTATGTGAGTGTACTTTACAGGATAAGTTTTTATCCAGTGCGCAAACTGTAACCATGAATTCAGCATATTATTCTAGACCCCCAACGCAGAAATTTTAAAAGGTAATTACAAAAAGAAATCAGATGTTCTATACATTTTGACCGCGTAGGTATTGCTCTTTTCTATGAAACAGCAGATTTTTTTACTGAACTTATCCTGTAGATACACCTCTGCGCAACTCTTCTATGAGCGTGATGTTATGTCATGTAGGCTATAACTATTATGGTGGGAGTGCCACGGTAGTCCACAAAGTTACAGGTCAGTTTCAAAATCATTAAACGTAGAGGATTGTATTTACGATTAATAAATATAATTCCGTAAATACATACGTATTACTTCATCTCTTCCAGCGGGTGTCGTAGGAAGCGACTAAGGGACTTACTAGAGAATGGGCATCAGCGTTCTCTCTTATGTATTTTACCACCATACTGCGATCGCCAACTCGCCTGCCATGCGTGGCGATTATGGCAAGCCCCCCAAATTGGGGGAGGCCTATGCAGTGGACGTCTTCCGGCTGAAATGATGATGATGATACGTATTACGGTCAGGAATCATATTTTTTTTTAACATAGGGCCTGACATTGATCTGCAAAGTTCAAAAAAAAAACGTTGGAAAAATGAATTAAACCTAAGTAAGATAATCAGTCAATTTCTTAATTTTAAAATTAGTTTCTGTGTCATGAATATATCTATAAGTATCAAAAAAGTAGTCTTCTTGCATATAAATGAGTTCATGATTTGACATCGAATTACAACACTGCCGTCCTTTAACTAGAAAGGAGTTGGGATCACTTGGTAAATTTTTACTTTTTAATAGAATCTAAGAGAGTTCACAATTCTTTATCTTTCTGTCTAACAAACATTTTTACAATTCAAATAGTTCCCATGATATGAGAGTTTGTAGGCCGTTAACTGGAAAGGATCCTTTAGGATACACAGAAAGAAATATAATTTGATGTGTCCTACAATCAGTAACGTAAGTATCACAGTTTTTAAGAAATAACGATTCGCGCGTTTTTTGCAATTTTCTCGGAAACAACTTTTGGGGCAGAATATTGAGACAAACAAATAGAAACAGAGGCACATACTAGTGTTAATAGTAATTGATTAATTACTGGGTTATCAGCAGTGTTTCCTGCCACTCTGACCTTAACTCCGGTCCTCTCTGATACTGTGACATCAGATTGAATGCTAAATTAGAACTTATGAAACTTCTAGCTACATTTATGTGTAGTTTGCGTATTTTAAGCATCCTTTTAGCTAGAAGTTGTTTGACATTGGTGCCGATTCTGTTGTACACCGAACTAAACTAACTAAACTATAACTAAAATTTCTTACTTTTTACTATGAGAATCTAAACGCTATTCTGCAAAAAAATATCTCTAAATTTAAAAACTATTTTGACACAACTAAAATCGAATTTGACAATCGCGACTCGCACGTGGTATGTTTTGGCTTCGCAACGTGGTACTTGTTTGCCCTACCCCGTGTTTTTTTTAGAGCCAGCAGCGCGCCGGGGTCGGCAGCCTCGACGTGATTTATATGGAATTTTCACTTTTTTCATGGAAAATATGAAAAATTATTATCCACATGTTGAGTTTTATAGGTGTTTGGGGTATCATCAAGGGGGTCGAAATTTTCATTATTTTTGCGATAGGACACACCGTTTTCGAGATATAAGCAAAAGAAAAGAAAAAAAAATACAGTACTATTTTTATTTATTTATTTATTTATTAAAACTTAATGCACAAGTAAAAAATACTGTACAAAGGCGGACTTAATGCCTGAGGCATTTTCTACCAGTCAACCTTAGGGTGATGCAGAGAGAAAACATGGCAGGTGCAACATTAGGGATAGGTTACTCGAAAATAATACATACTAATACATAGATACATACATACATACATATAACGAACATAAAACTTTGTCTTGAGAAATAACGATAGGTAGAGGAGAAAACGAATCTAGCAAATCAGCGCTGGGATGATTCTGCCAACTTCTTACGAATATGCTCACGAGCCTTCACTTTAAACGATAACCGACTGGTTGCCATCCTGACAGTCAGAGGGAGCGCATTCCAAAGAAACACCGCCTGGACAAAGAAAGAAGATTGAATGAAACCAGAGCGGTGAGAGGGACATCGTAGAAGACGATTATTGGTGGAACGAAGGTTTTTGCTATGCGCAGCACACAAGTATTGAACCTGGGATGTCAGGTAAGAAGGAGAAGTGGGTTTGTCGAGAATGGAAAACAACATTGACAGAGCCCTCAACTCTCTGCGCTGACGGATGGGTAGCCATTTTAAAAGCAACCGGTGCGCGGAGACATGATCATACTTACGAAGATTGAAAACGAATCGAATGCAGTTATTTAGAAGGCGGTCAAGTTTATTGAGGAGATCTGCATTCAGGTCATAGTAACACACATCGCCATAGTCAATTATGGGAAAGATAAGGGACTGTACAAGCATTGCCTTAACCATTTTTCAACCGATAGAGTGACCGCAACGTTCCGGTGACTTTTTTACTAACAGTCGTGACCTGCTTTCGCCAGTCCAGACAAGTGTCGACACATAGGCCAAGATCTTTAACATCGGAGCTAAACGGGATGACTGAGTTGTCAAACATTACAGGTGGCACAGTTAAGCCATTCATCTTCCTCGTACTGTGGGGGCTCCCTACAATTATAGCCTGACACTTGGCAGGGTTAACGGCCACCCCAAACCGATCAGACCAGTTCTTAACCACTACTAAATTACGGTTTAGCTCCTCAATCGCATCTGCTATGTTGTCAACACTTGCCTGGCAGTAAAGCTGCAAATCGTCCGCATAAAGATGATACGCAGTTCGAAGCTCGGTGGTAATGAGATTAATAAAAATGGAGAACAAAAGAGGAGATAATATACCGCCTTGAGGGACGCCAGCTGCAAGATGACAGAAACTCGATGAAGAGTCTCCAGCACGAACAGACTGCTGACGCCCCTGAAGATAAGAGGCAAACCATTCCAATACCTCCGGAGAGACCATAAGAAAGGATAGAATGGATAAAAGGAGTTCGTGACTGACGGTATTAAACGCATTGGAGAAGTCTACTAACACTAAGACTGTAACTTTAGTGTCTTCCATACCACGCCTTATATCGTCAGTCACTTTGAGGAGAGCAGAAATGGTACTGTGCCCGGGTCTGAAACCGGATTGAAGTGGACTGATGAGGGAGTTGCGGTGAATAAAGTGTGAGAATTGTTTATGGACACTGGCCTCGAGCACTTTAGATAGAAAGGGAAGGATGGAAATTGGGCGAAAGTGACTTGGTAGAGAGGGATTGGGTATCTTAGGTAGGGGCCGGACAAGGGCTTTACGCCACAGGGAAGGAAAAACACCGGTGTAAAGGGAGAAGTTTATGATGTGGGAGATTACAGGAAGGAGTTGATCAATAGCTGCCACAATCATATGGCGGCTGATATCATCGCAACCCACGGCTTTGGATTTAATGGAAAGGATAATCTTTTTGATCTCTCCCGGGTCGACTGGGGTGAAAATAAAGGGGTTAATATTGGGACGCGTCAGACCAGCAAGGTAGTCGAGTGTTTGACATTTGGTTAGACTATCTAGAGTAGGAACAGTGGCGAAATGGCGATTAAGGTCGTCCAAACCAATTGTGTGAGGAAGGTCCGAATGCCAGAAGTCGAGGTGTCGGTGTGAATTTTAGTTCTTGACAACTAATTTTATTCCACACCTATTTAATCGCGATTAAAAATAGTCAGATTTAGTTAGACAACCAAAATTTTAGGTTGAATACAATAATGAAATTGACAACAACAGAATAGCAAAATTACCATTTTCACTAAACTAATAATTCAGTGCAATCTTAGTGCTGTCAAACTAAAATATAGTTAAGTTGTGTCACTTTAGTCAATTTCAGAATAGGAAATCGTCGTTTGACAGGAATAAACTAAATTTTGGTGATTTTTAGTCTAGTTTAGAGAATTTTGTGACAACAGAATCGGCACCATTGTTTATCCTACTAGTGGTGTATATTCATCACGAGGACGCTGGCATGTTAGATCACCAAAATTCGAAGACTTGTAACTTCTACCAACCTGCACTTGGCCCGCGTGGTAGATTACGGCCAACTCTCTCTCAACGAGAGGAGGCCTGTGTCCCAGCAGTGGGAACATTATATGCTGATTATGTAATCAGGAAATCGCTAAATTAATTCGATATTAATATAAACATTGCTAAAAATTGCGAGTAGCAGCAATTTGTTGCCGTTTAAAACAAGCACATCCACCTTAAATTCATTACTTCCCCATATTTGAAAAACATTTTTTTAACCAAAAACAACACACGTCCCATTCAATTTCAACATCAAACATTTCAAAAACCATTACCATCTTAAACATCAAAGCCATCCACACATTCGCTCACCCATCCAGTACCCCACCTTGACACCCGTCGCTTACCCTCACTAAATCAAACTGACGTGCACGTATTTCAAAATGTCACCTTTTTACTGACACTAATAAATAAGTGGAGACAGTACTTTGCAAGTTGGGATGCAGTTGAACTGTTGGAGTTATTTTGGGCCGCAAGGAGGCCTTACCCCATGGGTGCAATAATGGCCGCTGGTGTTGTGCACTGATGCGGAACGATTATGGAGTACCTATTTATTATAGTTTTATGGGATTTTAGTGAAGTGGGTCTGGAGAATTTAAAGCGGTGTTTTCTTGAAGATGGTGGGTAGATATGTTGCTTTGTTTGGAGTAATATTGGAAAAAATCAATAACGGGACGCCTTACGAAAAATATTTACCGTGTACATAACATAAGTAGCTCATGATATTCCCACTGCTGGGACACAGGCATCCTCTCTGTGAGAGGGAATGGGCTGTAATCCACCACGCGGGCCTAGTACGAGATGTCAAATGGCTTCAAATGGTTTAGTTATAGGAGTACAAGTACAAGCACCCAGGCTCAGATTCAAAGCATTTATTTCAGTTAAACCAAGTACATGCACTTTTGAATTTTTAGTTTTAATCCTTCTACAGTATTAAGATTCTAGTTTTCAGTCCGCTTGGCATGGCGAATTTTGCCGACAGGACAAAAAAATATATATCACAAGTATTTAATTAGATACTAAAAATATCCTCCGTATCCGTATTACATAAAATTTAATAATGAAATAAGGAAGTTGATCAAACGACAGGGTGAAGTGACCATTTACCGTCCGGCTAATTTAGTGTTGCATCATATTCTGGAGGTAAGGTATCTCTAATCTAGCGCGCTTCCACCTCCCGTTACGCAATGAACTACGGTAAGAGTTGCAACATTAAAGTTAAGCAACTAGTTACATTTTATGGTCAAAAGTACAAGTGATAGCGAGGAGACTATAGTTTGTCGAACTTTGTGGAATTATTAAAGAAACATACTTGTACTAGGTTTTGCCCTCGACTCCGCCCGCGTGGATGTTGGTTATCGCATAAAACTTTAACTTTTTTTTTAATAGTAGCCTTTACACATTCATGGTGCGACAATTTGGAACCGTGCACCTAGCTTCTGACGTTTCACAAGTGCCCATGCAGGTTTATATAAAATAAAATAACCAATTTGATTTGATTTGAATACAAAAATAGATATATTCCATCATAATATTTTTATCTTAACATATGAGTCAGTCATCAGTTATCTAAGATCGAGTCATTTAACTAGACACTTTAATTTAATGAACGTGTATAACATTTCCCAAAAATCTCCGTGATCTTTAAACTTGAAACTCAAACTTACTGGACGTAATTCAAACTGGTGCGTTTCGCTGCGCACACGCCGCACGGTAATTGGCCGGCCGCTGCCTTTGATCTCGCCGCGCACGAATTAGCACTCTCGATTCGAAATCCGAACGAACGCGTTTCCGTTTCCGACGTCTTTTTGTTTTAAATACTGTGTGACGGTTTTTCTCGGTAAGTTGGGAAGTTAATGGCGCTTTTACCCTAAAAATGGGGCATTATGATGTTTAAGATGTGGGTAGGAACAGTTTATGTAGTTACAGTTAATTAAGGAGTATGTCAGAGCTATTTCAAGCCCTGGCGCAGTCATATTTACATATAGTTCTAGTGATCTACAAGGTATTTTGTTTTATGTGTAGGTACAAAATCAAAAGTTATTAATTCAAACTAAACTGAATATCAGCACTTTTTGAATGTCAAAATTACATAAGACAATCCCCCAAAACGCTCGCCTTTCATCACTTCCTAGTACATTCGTTGGGCTGCAACTGTCTGTTCAGTTAGAAGATCTTGGATTTTATACAATAGTATGTAATTAACATTACGAAACACAAATATAAATATTATTAATTAATTTTGCCATAATTATATCGGCTAGCAGCATAGCACACGCCAACATACCAAAAGAAAAATGTAATAAAAAATAAAAAAAATAAAAAAATCTTTTTAATTCAGGCATATTTGGCCCATACATATTGTTAGTAGAAAGACTTAAAACTATGTTAGTATTTAAAATAGCAATTTAATTTAAGTATTTGCCACCCTCTGGGGCCCCGGGCACACGCACTTGTGCTTGAACCCAGTGCCCCAGAAGGGGGCTGTCCAGCTTGTGGCTGAGCACGTTCAGGATGGTGTTGGCGCTCCCACGCGTGCGGAACATGAGCGACGCGATTCGGCGCCGCAGCACAGTGTGAAAGCCGTCTGTGTGCGCATGCGCAAACATTGCAGACGCACTACAGCAGCGTGGGAGCCCCACCAGCACCCTGAACGCGTTATTATATTGGATTCGGAGAGCGTTGATGGCCCGCTGCGTGTAGTTGACCCACAGATTGCAGGTGTAGAGAGTTTGGCAAAATGCTGAGTGAAATCTTTACCTCTTAACTGCACCTTGCAAATCTGCGTGCCAACATGTTACAGCGGACCGCCATCGCTCTCCTCTCCCTTTCGATGTCCTCATCGTCTTTTAAATCCTCAGTAACCACATGGCCGAGGTATTTAAACTCTCTCACTCTTCGAAGAGCGACAGCGTTAAGCAGCACAGGTGCCACATCCCCCAGTTTACGACCCCTGGCTTGAAATATCATGAGCTCGCTTTTCTGTACATTGTACAGGAGACCATGTACCCCCGCATATTCCTCACACACGCCTATCAACTTTCTGAGCGCAGCTATTGATGGGCTGAGCAACACCATATCGTCTGCGTAACTGATACTGTTGATACAGTGACCATCGATCGAGCATCCTACTCCGACGTTGCTCAGCCCAACAATCAGCTCGTTCACGTACAAGTTGAAGAGTGAAGGAGATGTTAACCCCCCCTGTCTCACTCCACACTCCAACCTGTACTCGTCAGAAATAAATGTAAATAAAGTCTGTAAAATATGTTTGCATGCGTCAGTTTACACCCGTATAGTTTTTTTTTTTTTTTTTTTAAATTAGGATTCCATGTTAAGCTAACTCAATAGAACTGCATAACACCACAATTCCCTTTGTGAAAAAGGTCATGCAAAACCCAATAAAAAACATTTTACGCATAAAAATATTCATAGTTATTTCCTATACGTTTTTTTCATAACGGACGATACCGCACGTAAATCGCAGGTTTGTTCCGATTAGAACGTCAATAACACACCCCCTGTATAACCGATATGAATTTAAAAAAAAACATTGACGGATGCGTGTGGAATATCAATTTATTTTGTTAAATCGAACGCGCCTCTTTTATGGGCAAATGTCACTTAAAATGAAATATCAGATTAAATTACCGAAGGCATTGTGATTCATTTTTACCCGACTGCGCGACGGAAACGAGGGCAATGTGTTTATCAGTCTATGTATGTATGTTTATTATTTTGTGATATTCTAGAGATCAAAGGCTTGGGCCGATTTTGATGTTTCGTACGTCGATTTGTCTTAATCTTGCAAGTGTCACTGGAGACTTGACAATAAGTAATCAAATTTCAATTAATTACATTTTTAATTAACTTTTTTATTACGTTTACATTATTAGCAAAATAAAAAAAAATGTGAACCTGCTAACCTAGCTGTTGAGAAAAACATAATAAGTAATTACTCAGGTTGCAGTACGGCCATCGTCGAGAGAATGTGTTCTTGACATTCATCATTTTCATACAAACGAATACGTGTTTTGCTAATTTGATCTTTATTAGTTACTTGAATTGTCGCTCTGCTAGGTGTCAGGAAAGCATTCTCTCTACGCTTCATAAATGTTGATGACAGTTATAACTAAACACTTACAAAAATCCGGGGAAAATAATAAAGACAATAGACAGCCATCGGTTTTTCCGCTTCCAGAACTCTAAAAAGCTGTTTTACCAAGACAGTTTTTTAACAAAATCTAAGGCAAATAAATATATCAAATCGCAAAATAAACTTTACCAATTTATATCTGCCAGAACCACACGAGAAACACCCGAACAATTTTGAACCCCATTTATTTATCGCCCCAATACAATACACCGAAATCAAAACGAACCTGATCGCGTTCAGATTTACATTTGCATTCCATTTTTAAAAAGTTACCTCCTTCCGCTTGCTGTCAGTGAGAAATGGTGGGTATAGTGGCTGATTGACGTGGCAGGAAGCGCGGGAAACTGGGGCCAGGCTTGGGCCAAGGTATGTTGGGCGAGCGAAATATTGCGCGTCATTCTTGTGGCAACACTGGTGTTCATGGTGTTTTAAACATGAATATGAAATAGAGACTGAAATTCGTGTTTGTATTGGAATATTGTTGTTTTTCGTATTGTTTTCCTGTCTTCTGCTAAAGTTCGGTTTAAAACGATAATGTATTAGAAAATAGTATCGTTTTTCGGAATTATCTGAGTTAGGAAGGATCAGAACACAATACTGGACTCAAAACCTTGAAGACTGTGAAGGGCAAACGATGACAAATTTCGAGAATGTAGGTAGTCGAGGAAGAACATGAAATTTACAGGAATTCCTAAAAATAAATACATAAACACAACATCACACCTGTACTCCCTTAAGGATCGAGCAGAGGTGTACCCAGATATAGATAATACACTCAGATTTTGCAATAAAAAACATGCTTTTAATAGTTTCAATATTCATTGACCTTCCTCACAACTTTCGCAGTAAGCGAGGCCGCCTTATTAATTCAGAGCATCTAAAATGGTGCTTTCCGTGGTATTCCCTTGCGGCGTGTTACAAAGCGTGTTAGTAACGCTTGCCGCTTTGTTCGCCCAGAAGGGAAAGCCATGAGCTCTGCGGAATAATTTACTTCCTGTTCAAATAATAAGAGTTTTCAATTTTGATAGACCAAACGTAGGAAGTCCAAATATGACGTTGAAGAGACAATTGAAACAACACTGACCACTAAAGTAATTTACAAGAACATTGTAAGTTTGATTATGTAATGGTAGTACTTCATTTCACACATTATTTTAGTAAGTCAAGCAATCTGCCGAGATTTTTCTCCAACCATGTTTGGGTCGGCTTCCAGTCTAACCGGATGCAGCTGAATACCAGTTTTTCACATGAACCGACTATCTGCCTACCTGTCTTCCACAACCCCTTGATAAGACTGGTTGTCAAACTTCTGGGTTGGTCAATGATCTACTAATTACAGCTGGGATGAACGGCTTAACGTGCTTTTCAAGGCACGGAGGATTTTGATGTAAAAGTAGAGTATAGTAAGTGTATCTGTGTATGTACTACTCGATTAAATATTTTCAATTCAACATTTTTGTCTGTCTGTTTGTCCGGCTAATCTCCGAATAGCTGGACCGAATTTCACAGGTTTAACACGGGCAGATAGCTGATATTATAAGGAGTAACATAGACATACATTTTATCCCGGTCGCATATTCACTTCGCACAATTTCCGACATTTGACATCGCGAGCGCAGCTAGCGTACTTGCATAAAACATAACTAAACACACATCTCATTACTGCCAAAACTTCACCACAGGTTAAACTACCTACAAAAGAAATCTAATGGCAAATTAAAACTATTACATAAGAGACACATAATGTCTATTACCAGTAATATGCATGTGTTATGTATTGCAATAGAGAACGGAACGTGTATGACCTCTGCCAGTTTGTGGTTGATTAATCTAATCGTGCGCTCCATTTGATGTGTTATGTCGACTAGCTATGCGCGTGCGACTTTGTCCGTGCAGATTTTAAATAAAGAAATACGATCATTTTTGTTTTCATAGTCAACCAGATAATAAAGCATAATATTATCGTGACATGGAACTCAAATGGAATCTTAAAACCCTGTTAATCGGCTTTTTATTTGCAAGCAAAGGTTCGATGCTTTTGCAGATTTTAACACAGAACATAGCTGGGTACGTAGTTAGCCAGAACCACTGGCGTAACTAGGGTGGTACAGGCAGGGCAAGAACCCTGGGCGACTAGTGAAGGGGGGCGCAAAAAGTAGCCAATTATTAAATAAAATAAAATAAAAACATCAAAAAACCATTTCATACAATAACCTAACTTAAATCTGTCTATTTCTATTCAAATTGTCTTAAAATTGCAGCATTGTAAGCGATTTTTTAGTAAGTTGAAATGAATACCTTCGTTATTGAAGGCTGTAATTGGTCAAGAAAGGTTTTGCGACCTAGCTTTGCTCGGTGTAGACCGAGAAGATAATTTACAAAGGGGCGCAAATGTGATGCGTGCCCTAGGCGCCATTTTCTATCGGTACGCCCCTGGCCAGAACTGTTCCTATAGTAAAAAATCTGGTTAAATATGGAAAATTTTGCCGGATATTTTTAATTACTTGATGATCAAAATCAAAACCAATTCTGGCTCCCGCAGACAGGTGCGTTAGAACTCAAGTAGATCAATTTCTATGAACACTTCATGGGGGGGGGGGGGGGGCTTATGGTTAAATAACAATAGCTGCACGGGTCGATCGACCAGGTTAAGCTACGCTTGCCGCGGTTGGTCCGTGGATGGGTCACCATCTTAACATACCAAGACCCTTCCGTGCCTCGAAAAGCACGTTAAGCCGTTGGTCCCGGCTGTCATTTGTGGATCTTTGACAGTCGTTACGGGTCGTCAGAAGCCCGAAAGTCTGACAACCAGTCTTACCAAGGGGTATCGTATTACCCAGTAACTGGGTTGTGGAGGTCAGATAGGCAGTCGCTCCATGTAAAATACTGGTATTCAGCTGCATCCGGTTAGACTGGAAGCCGACCCCAACATAGTTGGGAAAAGGCTAGGCAGATGATGACTTCATGGTAACGATCTACTGGAGTCGTGTCGCGCCGAAATTTCGCCCTAAGGTAGGTGTGGCACATATAATAAACCTTGCTTTTTATTAATTCTCAAGATTCAAAGTGACACTTCGTCGCATTGACATTATGAGCCTTGATGAAAACGTAGTAGAGGACCCCAGGTAACGCTTCGCAAGATCGGAAGATTCTTTCCTTTTCAATGGAAGAGTGGGAGCAACCTTTTCTAAGCCACACATTACTGTGTTCCGTCCGACATCCATTCGCGAACGAAGTCGCGTGCACTGCTCTATGTAATTATTAAACGAACAATCTCTAATCTCTGTACATGTTTTTGCATACCATACGCAACACGCGTCAAAACATTCATTCAATCGTTCAATCAATCATTAAAGGAACATAAACATTCATGTTCTTTTCATTCGCCTTGACATCAAGAACTACTCTAATAAATAGAGTGGAGTCATGGGGTGTTTATAATTTTATAACGATCTGTCATCATTGTCTATGTGACAAATGACGTCATGTTCAGCAGTTGATTGTAAGTTCAATGATTGATAAATTGAGAAATGATTGATATCGTACACTCTTACGGTAATACTATGTCTAGGTAGGTATTTCTTTGTTAAACTTGGCAAAATGTCTAGTGTTGGGACTATTTTGTGTTCTTCTTCCCCGAACCAAGCCAGGCGCGGGCGCAACCAAAGACTTTGGGGGGGTCACAAACAAGATTTATTATATTTTCGAAAAATTACTATTTTAACGCGGTTTACATTAACGGCTTTGGGGGGGGGGGGCGGGGGTGGTGTCATGACCCGCGCCTGGGCTTAGCTTAGTATACTAATTTACAACCTTTCCAATGTGAGATACAATCTACGTTGTGAGTTTTGAACAGATTCGCGCTATGTAAAACCAGAGGTCAGACTTCTGGCTGCTTGAGAAACTCCAGATAACAAAATCCAATCATACTTTGCCCGACCAGAAAATCGACACCAGAAACTAAAGCTCACCAGTAGCGTTTCAGCGGGGCCACTAATAAAAAAAAAAATGCCTGGTTCGACGGCGCGTTGTGTTCCACGCGCGCCGTCAGAGTTGTCAGCAACAACTGGTAGGGTCCTCAAAGGCCGATGCCTGCCAGGGGTGCGGATTGTTCGAAAGAGATACCGCCGCTCCTGGCACACAGGCAACTGAGGGAACACGGGTGCGTTTTAGTCAGTAAAAGTCTGACTCGCCCTCCAGCTTCACCCAAAGCGGGAGAAGTTATATGATGATTTGCCACCCCCAAAAAAAAAAAAACCAGTAGGGTTTGCGAACATTAGACCAACGAGGCAGTCTATTAAAGTTAATTAACAAATATAGCGCCCTCACATCTATCAAGATTAGCTAGCATATGGAAATGGAATGGAATGAAATTGACGCAAAGCTGTTCCTTTGCGTTTCCATTTTTCATTCGGACCCTAACACCAAACACATCATGGCGGCTGACTTAACAGCCGCATCAACACGTAACCGACAATGTTACGAGCGGCAGTAACGTGCGGGTTAGAGGTTACTGACAGAAACTGTAAGTATGTCAGCTTGATGGATCTTTACTCAAAAATGTGATGAATCTGTCTTCCTTGGTATTTTTATGTTATCTTACGTAATCATCATCATCATCATCAGCCTATAATGTTCCCACTGCTGGGACACAGGCCTCCTCTCTGTCAGAGGGGTTGGGCCGTAATCCACCACGCGGGCCCAGTGCGGGTTGGTAGATGTCACATGTCTTCGAATTTTTGGTTCTAGGACATGCCGGTTTCCTCACGATGTTTTCCTTCACCGTTTTGAGAGCAGTGGTGATGAAATAATTTACACAAAGTAAAGCGCCTGGCTGGGTTCGAAATCACGACCTACAACTCGTAAGTCGCGGCCGTTACCACTTGGCCACCACTGCTCTCTTACGTAATAAATAACGTCATATTTTAAGTATCTTCCAAAGTTTTGAAAGAAGATAATGTCCTTTCTAAAAAAAAAAACTTATGTGGCTAGGTATCATTTCCCGAACCTCAAGAAAGACAATAAAAAAGTACATAATCATATTTTTTTCTATTTCTTTTAGTTTTTGATTTTGTAGTTGCAAAATAATATAATCCGTACTGTGACTAATGTGTTGTTTCTTGCATAGGTACTGAGTGAAATAAACATTTTTCTTTTACTTTTCTTTGGTTTTTGAAAGCTTGAGAAATCACAGCATAGTAACAGTCGGCAAAACAACGCTTACTTTAAAGCGTGTTTGTTAAAAAAATAAGCGTGTTTTTGCATCAGAACAGTAAAACTGCCCTTAACGAGGATGCACTAAGGAAGCCCGTGGAATCCGAATTTTCTTACGTTTCTTACTTATCAAGTTCGCGGCTCACCATAGAGCTTCCCCCTCAGTTTCAGTTATTTTGTACATTTAGTTGTAACACTGACTGCAGTTACGACAAAGTAACAAACAAAAAATAATCCGTACAATCTTCCCCTAAAGTGACATTTACAAAATCCCCCCACAAATGGAAATAGCGTTCCAAATCCTGGTACATATAAATTGTGCACAGTGGTTCATTTTTCACGTTCTCGCCTCAAAATTGTTTGTCTTTATTGTTTGTTCGCCATTTCTGATTTATGTGTGCGGCACGAGTTCTGACAGGCACGACACTGACGGACGCGAGTGAGGCAAGCGAACTTCCTAGAGATGTACTTTACACACTTATCTTTTGCCCCCCACTCACCCTTGGAAGATGGTGGTGTACTTAGTTATGGGAGCTTAAATGGGGAATTTAAATTAATTCTTGAAGTTGAAGGAATGCAAGTAAAAATATAAGCGCTATAAAGGTAGGGACTGCAAATATGAGAAGAATTTTATTGCCAGAAAAAAGCTCAAGTGAAACTTTTAAGTCGATCGTATTTGAATTGGAGGGACTGTACATTTATTCATACAAATTATACTACAGCCTACAACAAAATAATATATAAAATGTGTAAATAATTTCATCGGCACTGCTCTCAAAACGCTGATGGAAAACATCGTGAGAAAACTGGCATGTCCTAGAACCAAAAACTCAAGGACATGTGACATCTACCACCAGCCCGCACTGAGTCCGCGTGGTGGATTACGGCCCACTCCTTCTATAAAAGAGGAGTCTTGTGTCCCAGCTATGGGAAAGTTATAGGCTGATTATGCTTATGTCATAAAAATAGTTCTTTAACCTATTGGATGCATCTACAACTTCAATCCTGCTGCATGCATAAAGATACTTCCAAAACGAACTTGGAAAATGTTTATAGTGCCGAAATTCTCAAAGATATTCACTAACATAGAATAATAAATACATATCAAAATCATAACAGATTTTTTTTTAATTACCTTCAAAACTTGTATCATCATCATCATCTGCCTAGCCTTTTCCCAACTATGTCGGGGTCGGCTTCCAGTCTAACCGGATGCAGCTGAATACCAGTATTTTACATGGAGCGACTGCCTATCTGATTTCCACAACCCAGTTACTGGGTAATACGATACCCCTTGGTAAAACTGGTTGTCAGACTTTCGGGCTTCTGACGACCCGTAACGACTGTCAAAGATCCACAAATGACAGCCGGGACCAACGGCTGAACGTGCTTTCCGAGGCACGGAGGGGTCTTGGTATGTAAAGATGGTCACCCATCCACGAACCAACCGCGGCAAGCGTAGCTTAACCTGATCGATCGACCCGTGCAGCTATTGTTATTTAGCCATAAGCCCCTCATTTACCTTCAAAACTTGTATGTACGCATAATTAACATTTTTGGTAAATATTTGGATTACCGTGACTAACTATCTATCATACTCACAATAGGAACATTTTAATTAATCGTAATTTTTTCTTGTTTCAGGTAAGGACGAGTCGTTTTTGGGTTGAGAAAATATTTTTACAAAAATTCGTTTCACGGAAAAAGTACGCTTGAATTATGATTTTTATTAGATTTATGATAATATTTGAGTTAATAATGAAGCTTGAGTAATTTAATTAATTCTTGCTGCTTTTCTCTTGAATTTCGAGGTAAGATTATTATAGTAGAGCTACCTAATTAATTTGTGTAAGAACGTAAGTTTTCTTACCTTAAAATGTGATTGTAGAGTATGACGAGCTTCTCCAAGATATTTGCCTTTTTAGATTGTTCTTAAAAACAGTTTTCATGCTTTTTAGGGTTCTGTTCCGAAAGGGTGACAGGTATTACTGAGCCTTCGCTGGCTGTCTGTCCGTCAGCGGGCTGTATCTCATGAACCGTAATAGCCACATAGTTGATATTTTCCCGGAGTGTGTATTTCTATTGCCGCTATAATAACAAATAATAAGAACTAAATAAAGTCAAAATGTATAGGGTCCGCCTCTACGTTTATTTTTACTACGACATACAAGAAACTTCCTTTTTTTTATTATGGAGTGTTAAATATTCTACGGTGCTACGGAATCCTTTATTAGAGTCCGAGGCCGGTTTCTTATAGGAACTTATTGGTAAGCGCAATTGCAAATTGCAAGATATTGAAATTGTTATAAACTACGTTTTACGACACTGAAAAAAAAACGTAGAGAAAAACCACTTAAACCTCAGTTCCAGTTTTCCCATCAACACAAAATATTGGAGTATTCTCCAACATCTAAGCAACCATGACCGAGTCTAAACCCCTGAAATAACATGGCAAATCTAACAACACAGCCATTAAATGCCAAACAAGATTGATGGCAATTAGCCCCTATCGTACCTGTACCTACTAACGGCGATTGGGGGAATACGTCCCCCAAATTAGATATTAATTTAAAATCCACCCCCTTCCTTCCCTTTGCTTCAAAACGTGTTTGCGCACAATCTTGTGATGAATAATATTGAATAACTCAACTGTTTAAGGTTTAAAGTCATTTATAAGCTTTGGGACAAGTCTTTGCTAAGAAAAGGGGGGAAAAAGGATTCTAGCATTTTCGGTAGTGGCAGTTCTGCTACACGATCTGACATATTATGCCTCCAATAACACTGGTTTCTGTGAATATATCAGATCTATGGTTTGTGCGTTAGAAAAAACGAATACTCAAGTGGAAAAAAAAAACAACCGACTTCCGTAAAAACACTACAAAGTGAAGTCGGTGTCTTTGGATATGTATTTTTTTTTTTTTTTTGGAAGTCGGTTGTTTTTTTTTTGGATAAAGTTTTTCTTTTCACTTTTTAGCCATACTTAGTACCTACTCCAACACCAATTCTACATTTCATCATCCTCTGGGTCAAAACAATGCATAGTTATTTATGCAATAGCAGCAATCGCGGTTGATTTGCTGTAATTTTTTGAAGAGTTTCGTTCTCTGTCTCCGAAACGTATCATCAGATCTATATGAAATTTAAATTACCTATACCATTTCGGTAAATCCCTTTTGAAAAAAAAAAGAATTTTACAAATCCGTCTATATACAGGAAAAGTTTTTATCGAGTGCGCAAATTGTAACTATGAATTCAGCATATCATTCTAGACCCCCTAGCGCAGAAACTTTTCGCCGGATACACAATAAAAAAAATCAGCTGCTCCATACATTTTGACCGCGTAGGTTGCACTTTTCTATGAAACAGCAGATTTTTTTTTTTTTGTATAACCGGCGAAAAATTTCTGCGCTAGGCGTTCTAAAATGATATGCTGAATTCATGGTTACAATTTGCGCACTGGATAAAAACTTACCCTATATGTCGGAGTTATGCCCGTTATACATTAAAAAATATAAACATGTTGAATTGATAAAAAACCATTACTCAAGTGAAAAACCCGATTATTGAAAAATCACGGTCTAAAAAGTAAGAAACAAGAAAATACTCTCATCTGAAAGTCGTGGTCGTATGCCACTTAGCCCTAAATAAAGCAAAGATTGCTAACTACTATTCATTAGAATATATTGTTTAGGTGGCATAAAAAGTAAGCTCAAAGCTTATTTTTTTTAATTATTGAGGTAGGTTAGCTTTCAAATGTGTTAATGAAACCCTTTCATTCGATACCCAACAAGGCATTAATGTTTTTTCTTTTTTTCAGTTTTAGTTCGTCACTTGATGTCTTTTAGAGGGCGCTATATTCGCGTAGCTGAAAACCGACTGCAACTGAAAAGTTCAAAACCAATCTCACTTTTCTCCTCTCACTCTCAAAATTCTGTGACACACGAGTTCATCATCATCTTTATCATAAATCGTTATTCTGCCACAGTCTTCTAATCAAAAATAATACGCCTACGTATTTCGTAAGCCCCAAATCTTAAGGAAAAACATACGACATATACAACTAATCACTCTGGATCAATCAGGGCAGTTCTTTCGGCGACAGAGTGCCAGATTACGAGGCTCTCGTCAAATGATTGCAGGAGCTTAAAAATATCCATTTGTTTTGGTTTAAACGAATCCAGGGCGGAAGATAGGTAGGCACAAGCAGAGGTACATTAATTTGCATGATCCTTGGATTAGAGAAAAGCTGTATGGGATTTAAAAAGTGCTTAAAAAGAAAGAACATGTCTATTTATTATCCAGATGCGATTTTTAACAAGTTGTTTTGAGGATTAATACTTGTATATTTACTCAAAATCATTACACAATTTTGTTGCTGGCTTATGGATAGTTTCCAAAAAAATAAGGTTAAATTATATCCAACACTTTAACACACACATCAAGGCCCCAGCAGACAGACGCGACGCGATATCGAGAACACGATTGATATTGAACAATTTCCATGAAGTTTTATTATTGGATCATTCGGTTCCCTGCAAAATGGTTGAGCTGGATGGTGCTGATCCACGCGTCATGTTCGTGAACGGGCGCTGTCGGTTGATACTGGTCGTCTCCTAACTTCCAAGGGCTTATTTTTAATCTTATATTTAGAATTGTTTATAAAAAATTACATTGTTCTCATATACAGAAGCAACAAGAATAATGTTCCCTTTTTAATAACCAACTTGATTTAGAAGAGTGTCCGTGGAGTTTCTTGCCCGTTCTTCTCCATTGAGATCTACGTTTTGGAATGGGCGACTAGCTTCAACTTTCCAAATGATCGACTTTTTAACAATTCAAAAGTACCTGTAAATGGTTTAATTGAAATAAATGCTTTAAGTTTGAGTTCATAGAATTTTTTTTACTAGAGACGCGTCGTGCCTGTCTGGGGGAGCCTTTACATATAAAATCGCGCCTGTATAACCCAAAGATTTAGGCACAGGTGTACCTATAGTACACTACACACATTCGGTCACAACACTATAAAACTACAGAAAATCTTAAAAATTCAAAACAAAAACTTACCAAATCGTTTTTCTTTACAAAAGTTGAAAGAAACGACTTTTCAATCTGAGATTCTTTAACTTCAAAAGTTATGAAACTGGCAGAAGGACTAAGCTAAGAAAACTGAATTCTACAGTTAAGTTCAGTTGAAACTTTAAGCAAAGGAACTTAAAAGGCACTTATAGTTTTCTTCATGAAACCTAAGAAAATATCATTTTCCATCTTGAATGGAGCTCAACTGGTCTATTCAGTAAATGTTCTCCATCATTTATTCAGGTGAACTGAGTTTTAAATGAACTGTCATCCCAACTGGGCCTGAATTCACTACGACCACTTAACGATTCCTTACTCACGTCAATCACACACGAATTCTGCTAATATCGTATTAATAATATCGACAAACTGTCTTTGAATACACAGAATATGACAGTTCGATTCCTTACCATTACATTGGTTTCTAATAAACACGATATTGACGTAGTATGATCGTAGTAATTAACTAAAAATGAGACAAACAATGAGAGAACATTAGCGTTGTAATGATACTGCCAACTTTTTGCGAATGTTTTCGCGAACTTTAATTCATTCAATCATTCCACCGAATGCTTGGTCAATCAGTGGGATGACACTGACAGCTCACTCCACGCTTACTTCACGCGGTAAGATGGTTACGGAATCGACATGCTGATGCTAGAAATTGACACTATTGACAGCTCACTTAAAACTCACTTCACCTAAGTCTTCACGGTGAAATTTTTAACGCACTGCAGGTTTGGGGATGTCAAAGGTAACTGTTAGTGCCTGCACTTATAGTATTTCCAAGGTAGGTATGACTATAATAACACGGTCGATATAGCGAGTAGGCGTAAATTGAGAAAATATCTCCCAAAAACAGGTGCGCCCGGAAAATTCAAGTTTAATGCACTGTGCATTTCATTTTAAGCCCAATACACCTGACCGTGTGGTGTAAGTGGTAAGATTCCGGCGATGATGTGAAGAAAAACTTCTGTAGTGTTTTAACTGTCATACGCACAAGTTCTTATGATTTTAATTTGAAAGCCCATTGCTGAACATGCGACACTTGAATGTTGTTGTCAATAGCAACGCTGTCTTTGACCGTTGATTACGAATTTCCAATTTTTGTCATTCAGTATTGTCTAGAAATGGGCATCTGCCTAGTTGTGCCAGTATTCTTATAGACAAAAGAATAAGATGTAAATCATAGGAAAATAACCATTCACTCTACATGATGACTGCACTATTTGTAATGTAATGTAATAAACCTCAGATGTCGGAAAAGTAATGCTATTTTAAGTCGCCTTCGCTCACAACTCACACATTTAAACCCACCTCTTACAAAAGGGGTGCGAGTTCAAATCCTGTAACCAACCACAGACAACTGAGCAACCAGCTTGAACATAATTAGGGTTTACCCCCAAATTATAGCCACAATTTCAATAAACCGCTACCGCTTATGATTTAGACCACTAAAGCCGGATTCACACGTTGGCCGTCAATTCGGTTATTACGTGACCTACCTCGCAATTTGCGTGTTTCATTTTCCTTCTACCCGTTAAACATGTTGATGAAGTGGGCACGCTGTTGATCGTCGTACGTGTAGCTTTTAAGGCGCAAGAGATGCTGTAGCGTGTGTGCACTCGTCTTTTTAATGGGGCAATTTTACCTATGGAATTGGTAACGATATTTACTGGTAGAATTAAGTATGTATCTTTCCTTCCTGCATGGCTATATTAACCTTCCTTAAATGCTTGGTAAGTTTTGGTCTTCGAACATCATCAAGTCTGCCTTTTTTTGTCCACCGGAGGGATAGGCCTTCTCTTTGGGTTTTTACTAATTTTATATTATTATGTAAAAAAACAACCGACTTCCGGAAAAACCCTACTACCTACAATGAGAAAATGTTTGTCCGGAAGTCAGTTATGTTTTTTTTTTTGGAAAAGTTTTTATTTTTCACTTTAGGTATAGTATCTACCCCTCACCAATTCGAAATTTCACTATCCTTGGTCAAAACAATGCATATTTATGCGATAGCAGCAATCGCGGTTGATTTGCTGTCATTTTTTGAAGAGTTCCGTTGTCTGTCTCCGAAACGCATCATCAGATCTATATTAAATTTTAATGGGACCATTTCGGAATAGACCCCTTTCGAAAAAAAAAAAAAATCGAAAATCCGTCCATTTCTGACGGAGTTGTGCCCGAACAAACATAAAAAAAAAATAAAGGTATAAACATGTCGAATTGATAACCTCCTTCTTTTTGAAGTCAGTTAAAAAACGTTGTTTCTCCTAGTCGATACTTCGGTTAAAAATATTTAGTTAGAGAGATGGAAATCGGTAAAGAGTTCTCTAATTTGATCTAAAGGACGCAAACAAATACGGAAAGTGGATTTTAACTTGAATCGCTGCCTTTTCTAACTTGCACACTGTTCCACAGGTGAGGGCGAGGGAGCGAACCCTAATACACCCTTCTTCGCAGCCCTTAGAACATAGGGCGCCATATTATTGTAGTGATATTTGAATAAACGTTGCGTTTCCATGTCTACCTGGCATCGTCAACAGTTAACTGCTTGTAAACATGTCTTTAGGTACATTCCTATCTTTCTTTCTATTAGGTCGGGGAGGAAGACGGGACTAAGTATGTTTTTCTGTTATTTTGATACAACTTTAAAGTAATATGTCTTACAGTTAGGCTAACAAAATCCATAAAGATTTTACGAGATACTGTGACCTTCCACAAGTGTATTTGGAATTATGCTTTCCACCCAATTTTCTGCTAAAATACTATTTCATTTTAGTTTTAACATGAATGTATTAAAACCATAATTTCAAAATCGACACAAAATAAAAACTCAGTTCATTCAAATTAGGCTGAGAGTCAGCACTTTTGGAACGTCAAAATTACTAAGATAGTCCAAAAAATGCCCGCCTTTCACCACTTCCTAGTGCTTTAGCTGGTAAGAACAAACTCCCAGAATGTCTATGCTTACCTGTTATACAGTAAAAGACAGAAGTTATATAGCCCACACCACTTAGAACACAATTCCAACAGGTCCCATACAAAAATTAATAAAACCATACACAGACGTTACCCATTCCTAAACGCCCAAACTCCAATAACCCAATTCCCTAAACAATGTCATTCCAGAAAAAAAAGAATAAAATCATAACATTGTTAAAATTATTTCGTAACAAAATGGTCGCCCACGTAACCCTTCGTTCACCGGCGTCGGTCCATAAGACCCTCTATTTACATATTTATATTTACTATACCCGGTTATTGAACCTACTATCGTTCAGAGTATTGGAAAAATAACTGTTTGCACAATACTTTACAAATATGCTTATACGGTCAACGTAAATGAAACTATTATGAGTAGGCACGATGAGATAATGCTTATGTAATTTTATCGGGGATTAAAGTGTTTGGTAATCTAACTGGTTTTGTGTGTGTCAAAGAAAAATTGTAACGGTTTTCCATTATCGACTGGTTAAACAGTTCTAGTAGTAGTCTTGCAAGTTATTTTTACATTTTGTTCGACAAATTCGGGTTCTGCACGCTCTTGGTAACTAACAATCAAGTATTTTCGTAATAGTAGGATTGTTTTAAAATGTTTCGCTCTGTAAATAAAGCATTTGGTAACCCGTTTCAAACTGTCACTTAGTTGCCCGGGCTGTCGTCACTCCTTCAATCTTGAGGTTTGTGGAGTTCAAGATTGAAACGTCCTTTTTGTTACTATGCTCTTGGTTATAAGTACCTTCTTACTTACTGAAGCTACGGTAAATATTTCCATCAAGCTAAAAAGGGTTAAAAAAAGAAAGTGCAATGAAATGAAATTTTAGAATTTTCATTCCCACAAAAGATATTCACTCAGTCGCTTCGTCCCACACAAAAGCAAGTTAACCTAACTATAAAATTCAACAATGTTATCAACGTTATTTGCATGAATAAATAGATTGAGTCCCGAATCGTTCAGTGAGGCGAGTCGGTCCCTCACATTCTGAAACTTGGCACTACACTCCTTGCTTCGGGGCGAAACTTTTAAGACGGATTCCCTTGTCATGTTCTCAGAAGTCCGGAGCCCCTGTTGAAGTCTCTGAATATTCAGAAATAAGTATTTAAGCCCTCTTTTGTTCTTTGATACTTTTAATTATAAACCTGCCATATTTTCATTTTTGAAATGGCGTAGCGTTCCAGCTTTGAAATATTTTCGAGGAAAACGTTTTGGGCCATCGGTATTTCTAGTTTGTTAAAAAAATATATATGAAAACGCTCACGTAGTTTTTATGCAAAAACGTTTCAATTAAAATTTGTAAAACGATTTTTTTTTTATTAAAATAGCCTTTGGGTATTTTAACGGATAACTGCATTTTAGAAGCGTTAATAGGGAAACTGCTCAAATCATTTTTCGTTATGAAAAAAATTAATAAAGGGGAATCATCACCATCATCATTTCAGCCGCAAGACTTCCACTGCTGGACATAGACCTCCCCCAAACCACTTCGACCGATTCTGTGCTTCCCGCATCCAGCGGATTCCTGCGGCCTTCACAAGCTCATCGGTCCAACTTGTGGGAGACCTAAATAAAGAGGAATTCATGAAGTAAAACATTCTCTTATCATATCACTCTAGAAAAGAAGCTAATATGCAAATGTACAGTGCAAGACTCGAAAATATAGGTTACTGGAACTCACAGGAAACGGTTATGTGCTGATGTCATCTTGAACTCAACATATGACTTCAAAGTTATGACAGTTTCCGTACTGAGGTCTTGCAATATACAGATATACTTATTTATAAAGAAAGTCGTTTTCTGGTTAGGTTTGTGCGTCTAGGAACTGAAGATAAAAGAAACAAGAAAAAAAAAGAAAAGGAAAAGTCAGTGTCCCGTGAAAATCATCAATACAACCATCAAAATTTACACAATCCCATTGAATGACTATTTCATGACATAGTCAATTTCGTGGGCTTAACACCTACGAGAAGTTTTGTCATTTCAACATCAAAATCTCAGCCCACCCGAACTAAATGATCGATTTCTCGATTTAAACGCTCAATTACGAGTAATACAACTTTCCTCCAATTTATTATCGAATATGACGTGATCACTTGAACCTTATGTAAGTTTCTGTATTTTTGGAACTAAGGGCTTTACAGACGCGAAACTTTTATGTGACGACTCTTGTGTATTCTTATTTCACAATTGTTAATACAAATAACCAGAGAAGAATTTAAATAGAACAAAAAAGTAACTCTATGGTACCCTAGGGAGTGGAAGAGAAAGAAGGAGAAACCCTAGAAAAGATGGGAGAATGACTTGGTAAGGATGGCTGAAAAGACATGGACTAGATAGGCATAGAACAGGGAGAATTGGAATGAATTGGAGGAGGCCTTGACCAAAAGGCACTCAGTCTATCACTCCGAAAAAAGGCTTTAAATACAATACAGGATGAAAGAAACCTTTTTCCTTCCCCCAATCTATCAAATTCACCAATCTGTTCGGTTTAGTTGTTTAGGCGTGAAAAGGTAACATACAAAGGTAAAAGACAGACACCTATTTTCGATTTTATAACATGAATTAAAGTGTGCGTTTTTGTGACGACGCGTCGTTGTGCGTTTGATACCCGATCGCCATCGCTGCAAATCGCCAATCGCCGAAACTTAAAGTATCATGTCTGCTATGCCCCTAAGGCGTATGAACCCAAGTGTCAATATTTAATGATACATTGACCCGAGTGTTTGAGAAATGTGGTGCAAGGTATCGAGTTTCTGTTGTGCAACGTTACAATGGATCTATATGGTGTGTGTATGGTCTTACGAAGCCTAGGTATTCATGTATTGCGGTTTAGCTGCTAGACTTGTGCAAACACTGTTTTCTGGGTACCGATGAAAAATGGTATCGATGTTTAGTTGGTTTACAAGAGAATACTAGTAATACTATTTTGTAGAATGAAGTTCTTCTAACATAACAGACAGTTGTGTTGCCTAGGAGTTTGTTGCGCCACTTCTTCCCAGTCAAAACTGGTGTATGGTGGGTGTTTTGGGGGACTGTCTTATGTAATATAACGTTCAAAAAGTGCTGATTCAAAGCTATAAAGAATAAATGATTTTTCATTTGGAGAATGATCACTTAGTGCGCATTCCAGAATAGGAAACAGTTTTGAATACTAATACATGCGTAGCCTATAATGTTCCCATTGCTGGGACACATGCCTCGTCTCTTTGAATGGCAGTGAGTTGTAATCCACCACGCGGGCCCAGTGCAGGTGGGTAGATGTCACTGTGTCTTCCAATTTTTTGTTCTGTACATGCCGGTTTCCTCATGATAGACTCATGACGCAATTGTGTTTATAATGAATCTTACTACGTTCAAACTACGTCAATATCGTGTTTTTTTAGAAACCGATGTAACGGTAAGGAATCGAAATGTCATATTCTGTATGTTCCAAGACAATTTGTCGATATTATTAATACGATAATAGCAGAATTCGTGTGTGATTGACGTGGTTACGAGTAAGGAATCGGTCATTCACTATGACCACTTTACAGACCATTCAGGCCCAGTCTGGGTTTGAACTCACAACCTACAAACTCTTTAAGTCATGGCCGTTACCACTGGTCCAGCACTGCTCTTCTTGAATACATATACGAAACAGTTTTATTCTAGAAGTTTTTTTGACATTATCTGTGTCTATAAGAATGTCAAAATTAGCTGAAAGTTCTCACTCATCTCAAAATCACGTAGGTATTTCATACAAAGACAATTTGTTAATTGTAAAGGTGGCTTAGATTTCATGCGACAGTAAGATTCTATTGTATTGTAGACAAATTACAAACCTGTTACTAATTGCGCACCTGCGTACTAAACCAACGAATTACTAGAGTGTAACAGTAATCTGGTTCTAGCGAAATACACCACTCTAAATATACATTGTGTGTAATTTATAAACACGAACCTTAGGAAGACTAAATACTGCTTTTTGAAATACCTGCAGCACAGTTTTTACAAAATTAACTCGCACATACATACATACACTCACGCCTTCTCCCCTTGGGATAAGGTATAATAAATGAAGTACACTGCTACGATGGATATTATTTTGTCAAAATTCATAATTTTGTAGCCTGGTGCTAACAGGGCCAAAGTACGTTACTATTGAATTTTGTTTTTGTTTTTTTTTGAAGTACCCTGCACCGTCTGCAGCCATCCTATCATATATTTCGTTAGTAAACGGTATGAGAGCGCACACTCCATTGGCCTTTTTTTACATTTCAACTTTTTTTTTAATTGTTGATAAACTAATGCCCTTTTAGCACAAGAAAATACCATACTTTTTCAAAAAACTTGCATTGCAATCTCATTTCATACAAGAGCATAGTTTGGCCCTTTTAGCAACAGAAAACAGAATTATATCAACGTGGTTATTGCATTACATACTCACAAATCAAATGCTATTCGTTTTGACAATTGAACAATATTCATTACGTTATTTTCGATGTCCAGCAGAAGATTTTTTCAAACATATGAAGCAATGGAATATGAATTTCTTTTTAAATCTTTTATGAAAGTGTGTTACGCAGGGTTGATGGTGTGTGGACGCACCAATCAAACATTTTAATGTTTTTATTCTAATTTTGGCTGCTGAAATATAGATACCTACCTAGCTTTAGAGCCAAGGTCTCACATATTCTGTAACTTGTTTTTATAGCAATAAAGAAATTTATTTAATTTATTTTAAAACCTTTAAACTAAAAAACTAAAACACCGTTCCACAAACACATAGATCAACTCTTAGCTCCCTACAGGCCATAGATGTCCTCTTCATCAACAACTCAGTAGGACAAACCGGGCCATAAATCATGGCGTCCGTGGATTGGCGCTAACGTCCACATCCGCCCACAGACTATCAATTTCGGAGCCGTCTAGCCAGACCATAAGTTATCGAATTTGTACCTCGCTTTTGGGGGGTTAAGTATTGATTGCTGGACTTTACACTGTTGGAGACAACGTTTTATTAAGTGTTAAGTTAACACTATTGTTAAACGAAATAAGTGGTCTAGTATATTAGTAGTTCAATTCAAACTGTGGCCACATGGCATGCACTGTTGCCTGTTGGGGTCGGCTTCTAGTCTAACCGGATGTAGCCTATTTGCATTAAACAACCCAGTTGGATACTGGGTAACACGACAACCCTTAGTAAGACTGGTTGTCAGACTTTCGGGCTTCTGAAGACCCGTAACGACTGTCAAAGATCCACGAATGACAGACCGGGACCAACAGCTTAACGTGCTTTCCGAGGCACGAAGGGGTGTTGGTATCTAAAGATGGTCACCCATCCAAGGACCAACCGCGGCAAGCGTAGCTTAACCTGATCAATCGACCCGTGCAGCAGTTATACTTAGCCACCTCTAGCCGGGCAGCAAAATGACTGTAAAAATAATTATCCCGGCGAATTACAAAAAAAAAGAGAAAAAAAGACCGGTTAAAAAAATACACATTTTTATCAGTTGATTTGCTATCAAATCTCTTGAATTCATTGAGATTCAATGATTGATGAGATGAATGCATTCTTGAGAAATCAAGATTTACCATTAAGTAACATAATAATTTGGATATTTTCAAAAAACGATGGTAAGTCTATTTACTGTTTGGTTTGTGACATGAATACATTAACACACACTGCACATAGTCTATGTATTACAAACACACGTGACGTGCCCCAGCATCTTAATTGGACGCAAATATTGGTACTATACAACTATCCGAATATACGGTAGGTACGGGAATCAACCCTTTTGTCCTTAACACAAAAGATGGACGGTCCAATGACGTAAAACGTCATCAGTTATGTCAGAATAATAGCTGTCATCTCTATGTCATTGTAGAATTTGCAACCTGCAGTTTCTACAATAGTAGACTTGCATTTATCACGAAGAACCTAATTAACTCAATACTTCATTACGAGACTGCTTGTGTTTGACAGTACCCGTTGTAAGTACAACTTTGAAAAGCTCTCAAAGGGATGTTATGGATAGAAACCACAAACATACCACAAAATAGAAACGCGTCATTCATCCAATTCATTACAAAAATTACACGTTGTAATATTTCATATTTTTGTTTTACGATAGGGGTGGACATTCTCTCGCGTTGTTAATAAATTATAAGGTTCCGATTTTTTGTACTAATTGGACCACACGGCACGTGAGGGTTAGTACAGTGGCGGTCATAATTAGTTGGGGTTATTTTAGTGTCATTATTTTGAGGGGTGGCCATGCGTAAACGTTTTTCACAATATGTACGCACGGCTACACATCAAGCTATACATTTCCAGTTTACGCAGATCTCGTACTGTACAGAAATCCTATACAATGCGAGATCAGCTTATACTGAAAATGCATAGCTTCATGTGTAGCCGGGTGCACCTTTTTATATGTATCCGATTAGAAGCCGTTTTTTTTTTCAGATATCTTTAAAACAATCAAAACTTTTTCTTTATTGTTAAAACTACTAATAACTTCGTTAAAGTTGAAACCCTGAATATAAAAATCCTAAACACTTATTCAAACACACTCAATGTGAAATAAAATAGAACCGTCGACAACACGTAATAAAATATAGATGATACAGATATAACCCAAAAAAAAAAAAATGGGCCACTTCCTATTTCTACTACAAGTACGATAAAAACAAACTGTTTATCTACGATTTTATGAAAACACCACTTAATTATAACAACATAAATAGTCCGTTCGAATTTAGTTCAAGGTTTATCTCAAAATGTAACAAAACATGTTTACACACACACGAAAAATAAATCTAAAATACATTTTAAACCGTACTCGTTGTCACACACAAATTAAAATTGATTACAAAAAAATGTGTACTTTTTTCGGCCGCACGTGTAACATGAACGATGGTATAATAAAATATGTCACACCATAAAAATATGGTTATATTAATAGCTCAGAATGGAATTATTAGGGCGGGCATGGTGTATAATGAATAGCTTGAAATAGCTTTATATCACTATCAGATCGAAATGGTAATATAATTGTGCTTAAGCTATCTTTAAGCTTGTTTTCTTTTTGTTATTAGAGTGTAAGGAATACAATTTATTTATTTGGGTGTGATAATTAATAGCCTCTTTCAAATTTTATTGTTGAAAAATGAAATGGTGTTCGTTGGTAAGCGCATCAATTGAGAACGGCTGGAACGATTTGGGATTTTTTTGTTTTAAAATATACGGAATACGATTTATTTTTTATTTTGAAAGGAATATTAGAACAACTTTCAATACAATTTTAAAATTCGATTTAAAAAGACCGGCCTTGAACAAAATTTCTAAAACTTTAGTCCGTCTGTTTACTCTGACTAATCTCCGAAACGGCTGGACTGATTTTGACGGAACTGAAAGTCCCTGCTGTGCTGGCAGATAGCTGATGTTATGAGGAGTAACATAGGCTACTTCTTGTCCGTTTGCATGTTTTCGTGGGATACTTTCCGAGACACCCGCAGTCACAGCCAGCTTTAAACAAAATTGTTTCGTTTTGTCCTGTGCCAGTCGTGTCCACCACGGTTACCGTGAATGAAATCGCGTCCGTTGGGTGAGGATGAACCAAATTGTGTTACAGAAATATAAAGCATCCTTCGTTTGCGTCGAATCGATTGATATAAACGAGCGATAATGCGGTCGTAATCAATCAGCAGAGTAGAATAGGTTGGCACTTAATGTGCCAGAGAGATTTGGTATCTAGGTATACGTGCTAGAATTCGCACTCACGTCAAAGATTACTTAAATGCCAGATGTAATGAGAAATTATACAATTAATAACTTTAAAAAGCTATTGGTGGCCTTCCTAATAGAAAAATGTTATTATTTGATTAATGATTTTTTAATGGACATTTTTTTTTTCAGCAATGTGTATAAAAAATATAATTAGTATTATCTTGAAAATATGGACCTAATTAAAATACATTAATTTTATTCAGTAGCAGCATTTCAATTTGACATGTTTCAATATTAATGAATATTTGTATAATTGTTATAATTCTGTAACATTTTGTTTTGTAATTAGCTTCTTAACATTTTTTTAAAAAAATTGCGTGCCCATTTCCAGGCAGAATGTACATGGCACTCCCTTATCTAATCCACCTGTATTTCAATGTAACCTACATTCGTTGCAAATGAATGATTGATTGATTGATTGAAATGCACACATAAACTCACGCCGTCTTCCCATGGGGGTAAGCAGAAACTCCTTTTTGCCTCGTTTACGTTCATACATCTGACCTGACCTGGCTACAAGTACCACGCACCTGACCTATCCCCCAGGCTGATTCCCGGCCACCATAGGCGCGGGCTTGCGGACGGCGAGTAATGTGTAGCTCGCTGTCCGGTAAGGACTAAGCCCGGGTCGACGGCGCGTTGTGTTCCACGCGCGTCTCAAAGAGATGTCAGCACCAACTGGTGGGGTCCGCAAGGGACGATGCCTGCCAGGGGTGCGGGTTGTTCGAAAGAGATACCTTTGCCCCTGGCACACAGGCAACTGAAAGAACACGGATGGGTTTTAGTCAATAAAAGTCTGACACGCCCTCCTGCTCCACCCAGAGCGGGAGAATGTATTTGACGAATTCCCAAAAAAAAAACCTGACCTATCCGAAGAACATCACCAATAAGGTCACTATATTATCTCCTCCTAGGCTGTCCTTTCCCGGCGTTTCTACTCACACCTGCCTTGTAAATACCTTTTTATTAGTCGTTTTTCATTCATCATCACAAAATGACCAAACAGTTTAAGAATTATTGTCAGTACATCTTCATTTAAAACGCACCGATGTAAAGAAAAAAAAGCGTTCAAAATAAGAACTGTCTGTGGTCTTAAGGGTGCGTCTTAACCCCCTAAACTTATCTTTGGTATGTCATATCAGGATAGTTTTGCTGCTAAACTGCTTTTGAACGAATTTTGTCGTGGAGTAACAAGCCTATCCTTAATTCGACCATTCGCATCGCTGAAATGCTTCTCCATAATAAATATGATGTATCTATAACTCCATACATTCTAAACAGAACTCTTTGAAGCAATACAAACACGTCTAACACTCATGAATTTGTCCACGTTGCGTCCAATAAATCACTAAACGCATTAGAGTTATTTCCGACACAAGACACAGTAATGATAATCTTAAATAGTCCTAGTATGTAGCGACTAACAAGCCCTCTCACATTTATCTTGTAACCCTTTCTTAATATAACAAAATTTAACCTTACTCCCATAGTGCAAAGTTGAATATAACTTGTTATTGTTCTACTCTTCAAAGCTTTTAAACTGAACTGCATTTTGCTCGAGGGTATGTACTGAATATAAGTTGGCGACAAGTCGTTGTAAGTTTTACTGAAGTAATAAGTTCTTTGTTTACATAAATCTTGACGTAAAAGTTTTGTAATTAAGTAGTTTTCCTCAGAATATTTATATACCTATAGACCTTCGTTTTTAGATTTACAGCTAAATATAACTTTTATACAACAACTAGCTGCTGCCCGTTCGGGCTTCGCACGGGTGGGATCTCATTTTTTTTTGTTCTTCCGTTTTTTTTGTCAATATATGTATAAGCCTATGACACTCACAAATAACGTGGCTTTCTATTTGTTATATCAATTTTTAGATTCGGTTCAGTAGATCCAGAGATTACCCCTACAACCTCACTAACTTTACCTTATAATATTAGTCTATAGAAGCAAATCCAAGCAACCCTAAAGGATCTGCAAAGTTATTGAAAATATCGCAATATTTAATAATGCACGCACATAAATTTAATTAACTTTTTTTTTAATTTACTTTTATTTTCTTTCATAAAATGAAAATCCAGATAAGTCATAAGTCATAAGTAATTTATTTCATAACAGTATAGGTACATTGTGTTGAAAATTTAAAAAATAACATTATAAAATTGCAACTAAAATTAAATTATTAAAATACATTTAGAAAAGTCAATAAAAACAATAAAGGTCAATTAAGAATCCAAGATCATAAATAATAAATGTCAAAGTAATAAAATCAATCATAAGTTACAATGTCATAGGATTCATAGGTCATCTAGGAATTCATTGATGCTGTAATAGCCTTTCCCCAATAAATAGGTCCTCAATTTGTTTATAAATAAGTTAACACTGTAAATGGTTTTGAATTCTATAGGTAACCTGTTGTACAAAAATACAGACTGGTACCTCGGGCTATGTTTGACAACTTTTAATTTCGGTTGAATAGTGTTGGGTGTTGTAAAGGTATTGTATCTGTGTTACTAGCTAGTTTTTAAATACTTTAATTGTAATTTGTGGAGATCGTAGTGGGTAGCATAATTGTTTAAAACTTAATATTTAAGATAATTTTATGTCTATCTCTTATTGTGCTGCTGTTTGTTTTTCCTTAAATAAATAAATATAAATATAGATATAGATTTATTAGAGAACTGATGAATAAACAAAATCATATCTCATAATTAAAAAATCCTCAAAAAAGTAATTAAAACCAAAGACCTATTACGACTACCTCGTTAGTGCATTACCACTGAGCATGAATGAGGTCCTGGCTTTTATTCCCGGGACGGGCAAAGTGTTATTGGGTTAATCCATCTGGAATTACTCAGGCCCGGAGTCTGGATTTGTAGTTTGTACCCGGTTGATGGCAGTAGGATCGCCCCCTATTACATGGGACTTAAAAACACAACTGGCGAAATGTGTACTTTATGTTATCTATTACAAAACAATCATAAAACATATTTCGTAACAATTCCCTTTTGCCAAAACTTCTGGAGTTATTTACTGAATTCGCAACCTTTTTTATTACGGGAGTGGCTTAATTTTTTGGCACACCAGTGTACCCAATTGAGTACAGTCGGCAACGTGTTCATTTTTCAGAAAGAGCTTTGAATGGTAAAACTTGAGCACTTTGCAGCTTTGTAGTCAGGCGAAAGTGCCAAAAGTACTTCGTTAGACTCTTAACAAATCATATTTTCTTTGAAACAAAATAATATTTGGGCGAGACACTAATTTTAGTTGGTACGAAAGCTAGGCATTGCCTTTGCCAGTAAAAAGTATTAAAGCCTAGTCGAATTAGAAGTTCGAATACGCGTTAATACTTAAATCCTAAACACTCTAAATAATCCCTTTGTAAAATTTGTTTTGATGCTTGTTTTACGTTTGTTTTTAAATTTTTTGAAGTTCAAAATTAAAATGAAATGTAAGTGCATTAATAACAACTTATAGGTACCTAATAAAATAAATAAAATACAAATATAAAATCTTTACATTACTAAAACCTTCGATCATGAATAGTACATAGACAAACTAACTTAAATCATTTCACAGTTGTCCTAACAACAATTTCAATATTATTGAAACATTATTGCTTAAAATTTTGAGCACAACATAATACCTTGCCAATGTATAATCGTTATGAAAGTAAAGCAGGGTGCAATGTTTATTGTTTACATTCCCACGCGTGTCATGGCTTCGATCAATGGAAGTGATATTAGATATTAATATCGAACCACTGTATAGCGGAACGGCGGCGGCGGTAGAACGTCCGCCATATTGTATTATGTGTACGCACGGCTACACATCAAGCTATACATTTCCAGTATTAGCTGATCTCGCATTGTATAGGATTTTCGTACTGTGCGAGATCAGCGTAAACTGGAAATGTATAGCTTGATGTGTAGCCGTGTGTACAAGGCTATGGGTGTGTGACCGTGTACGTCTTCTCGTTCTTTTTGACAGTTCACTAAAATTCATTGCGTTGTTTTCGTTGTTGAACAGACACAATTTTGGAACAAAAGAAGCAATAGATTAGTAATATCCACCAAAATGATTCAAATTGTGACACGCAATTACGGTGCAGGCCAAAAGTAAAAAAAATATAGTGAATCATTTGTTTGTCATGTCAATACCTAAATTAATACAAACGATATTTTTATTTGTGAATAGTTTTAGTAATTTAAGTTATAATTTTGTTATTTTAAAAAAAAATAATTAGGGTATATTTTTGAACACGGATATTACTAAAAAAAAACTATACATACAGCTGATAAATTAATTATATACCTACATAATCTTTCCATAAAATATCTTGACCACCTCACCGTAAACTTACAGGCTCACTCACAGACGGACCTCACCAGTCGCCGTGTCTTTTTGCACAGTCGCCCTCTGCGGCTGTGTAAACTGTGTGTGACTGGAGCGTCTCCATTAAAGTCAATTGAACAACGAGTGGCCGAGGAACGGCTCATGTTGGAGGGAACCATGATTTGTTTTCTTTAGTTTAGCTACAGGGTCTGAATTCACTATGACCACTTAACGATTCCTTACTCGTAACCACGTCAATCACACACGAAATCTGCTAATATCGTATTAATAATATCGACAAATTGTCTTGGAACATACAGAATATGACATTTCAATTCCTTACCATTACATTGGTTTCTAAAAAACACGAAAATGGACGTAGTTTGAACATAGGAAGATTCCGCGGGGAATCATAATACAGACTTGGGGCAGATTTTACAAATGCAGGAGAATTATAATGATAATAATCTTTATTGACACAAATTTTACATTCATTTTTGTGAATTCCCTAGCTCCTGCGCTAGTGTACACTGTATTACAGGAGCTAGTGTCTTCCCCTAATTACAATGTTACTTATTATTTATGGCATCCGAAGATTACAAATCGAATCAAAAGAGTACTTTTGATTCGATTTGTAATCTTTGTAATTATTTCTGTAATTATTAAACGTAATCTAACATGCATAATTTAAGTATTTTAAAAAAAGAGAGAAAAGTGTTAGTTGAAGTAAGCAGGTGTCTGAATGTGTAGGGGTAATGGAAGTGGCGCATGTGTGTGTGGGGAGTATGTGCATAGAGTGAGGGTGTGTGTGTTGGGGAGTATGAGTATGTGTATTGAGTGAGGGTGTGTGTTTGTGTGTGTGTGTATTGTGGAGCGAGAGTGTTACTCTTCATAACAACTAAATTAGGTTTTCTGTGGCATCATAAGTTTAGCAACTGTTAATGAAAAGAAACCTAGAATTCTGTTGAATTCAGTTGTGTTTGCTTAAAAGTTAGTAATATTTTTAAACAGACCGAGTTACCGAGAGAAAAATTTCCAGAATTATATCAACCTTATAAAGTCAGATATTATCTCTAGGCTATCAGAAGAAACAAAAAAAAAACACATTTAAAATAGGTGAACATCCATCCAAAACGACTCCTTGAAACAGACTGTTGTAGGTATGTTTAAGTAAGTTATTATGTGCCATTGTAATCTTTAGTTCCGTACTTCCGAAATCGTTTACGCTCCCACCCTTAATAACTATTGTATTATAATAAACACAGTCTAAATATAAATAAATAAAAAAACTAATATTTGTTCCTACAAATACTTCACTTAAGGCTGTTTCTTCAATAGTTAGATGACTATACCTGAACATTAAATACGACATTTTTTTTTTTCAACAGCCGTCATATCGCTATATAATTTTTTCTGATTATAGTAATCTGCCTACTCCAAAATCAGCTCTCCCAAATCTATTTTAATTCCTGCCTCCCTCACACATACAACCTCGTCGCTTCGCCATCAAAGCCGTCTGCTTGAAACACGTATTCTCATGGGAAGCGGCGGAGCACCGCAGTCCATGTAATTAAATTATATCGTACTTTAACTGATTTTATTTACACCACACACTTGATCCTGAGCTGTGTCTGTTGTTTGGCGGATTCAAGTTATGGGGGATAAAAAAGGTTATTGAGGGTAGAAACAAAAATCTATGGAAGCTGATCCATTTGCGTGATTTTGGAAAAAAAATGTGATTTAAGATAATTTTGTGTAATAATGAACAGAAGGATGAGCACACAAATAATGTATGGGATCCTGCCGTTTTGCCGAAAAGATTTTGCGAGTGCCAGAAACGACTAGATTATATAGAAAAAAATATGGAAAAAAGAGATTATTTTTAGGAGGCTATCGAGAGAAATAATATAATTATATTAACATTATTATTACCTGTTTAGAATTTGTCCCAAGTGGAATATTTGGCTTATTTAATTTTGGGTAAAATATGTTATACCAACTGAAATATTTGACTAGATAAAAAATGGTAAAAGTACTAGTTGGTGAACAAGTTATTGTTCAAACGTTCACTTGCCAAACATAGGTTTTCGTAACAATTATTTGTAAAGAGATTTTTTGGTAAGTAATAATTTGACAAATGAAATTATGCGAAAATTTGTTTGGGAAGTGATAATTTGGCAATTTCTTTTCGGTAAAACAAGGGAGACCCATTATATTTGTGTTCTCATCCTTCTGTTCATTCATGTTCTACCTAAACGACAAATTATAATTTATTGACATTTGTTTTTTTTTCCGTTATAATTTAATTGTATTTGTAGAAGTTATAGTCAGAATATTTTTACGTCGTTAACGACAAGATAGCGATCATTTTATTAAAATTGATCTGTACTTTTCGTTTCTCTGTGATCTACAAATAAAAATATTTGAATTCGAACAAATGCATTAAATAACACTAGTGACACTGAAACCTGCAGCTTTCTATATCCCGACATGACAGGTTCTCATAAGCCAATCAAAGCACTTGATGCCAAATAAAAATATGCACCATTTTGAATAAAAATATTCTACAACAGCAAAACGTTTGCCTATCACTGCCAGAGCAGCTCAATATTTATTGACCATTGAGCGCCACATAGGAAATATTTTTCACTCCCCGACCGCAAGTTTGACATGTCCAGCAGTGGAATACAAAACAATAAAAAACCGTATAAAAAAAACCCGGTATTTACGTTACCGACCGACCCAACCATAAAAGTCGGGCCAAAAAATTGTAACAGCGGAAGCAACAAAAGAAATAAATACTACGTACACTGGAGTGCAAAAAACTGTATTGACGTAAACTGATGAAATGCTCTCTAGTGGACGAGTACTGTTCGGAATTCTTCCTTTTTTGACGGCACTGTGCCAATGGTGAACTGCTGGCCGTAGATAAGTATCCTTCGGTCAGATAAGAAGTACAGCTATTTGTTTACTTGACAGGAGTGTCGTTAAAAATGGCTGCTTGTTGAACAGACTTTATTTTTATTTAAATCACGTTCATTTTCTACTAAGAGTTGGTTTTTAGATAGATTTATTACGTGGTTGAGCTGATGTGGATAAATGAGGTACTTAGCTCGTCTCGTCGGCTAACAGCATGTTTTAGAAGCGATGAAACGCCTACAATTTATTCTTAACGGAGCAGGATAAGTAATTGCTCACGATACTCTTTATAAAATAACCAAACACGGTCTTAAATTTTTATCTTCTAATTAACTGGTTTAAGTAACGCTTTGCCAACACTCAAGTTGGAAATGCTGTCGTCACACTTGTGGTTTTAAAACAATAGGCAGATTATATTTGCTTGCATTTTCGATTTTATCCACACATAGTTTCTATAAACTGTTAGATTTTTACCCGTATATACAGGATAAGTTTTTATCCAGTGCGCAAATTTTAACCATGAATTCAGCATATCATTCTAGAGCCCTTAGCGCAGAAATTTTTCGCCGGTTATACAAAAAAAACAGCTGTTTCATAGAAAAGTGCAATACCTACGCGGTCAAAATGTATGGAACAGCTGATTTTTTTTGTATTACCGGCGAAAAATTTCTGCGGTACCCCGTCTAGAATGATATGCTGAATTCATGGTAAAAATTTTGCGCACTGGATAAAAACTTTTCCTGTATGTACCTACTTACTACTTTCATAAAAAAACATTCAAATTTCAAACAATCTTATCCATTCTAGCTCCACACCACAAACTTAACTAAAACATTCTCAGCACGATTCACGAAATTCGCAACAAACCATCTACCGAGACACAAAAACATAATCTTAGATCAACAATTTAGTACGCATCGCAATAAAAGTGGTAATAACAGCTTACAGAAAAATTCGCGAGAGGGCGTTCAACCGCTGGGTCGTTTTTTGTGGTCCGACGCGCAACCGTGATTGGCCTCTTGTGGAAAAAATCATATCGCGTGATGTTTTCATGTAACGTTAGTATTAGTTCAATGTATGTGAATGAAAGGAAATAAAGAAACAAGGTCGTTTGAAAAAGAATGGATCAAATTGTTCTTATTGTTGATGGCACGACAGTGTATTTTGTGATGTCTATTACCTAACTGCTCCCAAATTGCGATGTCTTTTATTTACATCTTTTTGACATAATCTTTTCGTTATTTGACATTAAATACCTGCAATTCTAATTTCACCTCTATAATAGTGACTGTTATAGCAATCATGGCATTTGGTTTAAATAGGTTTTTATATTTAATTTATCTTCTTAAGAATATTATGTAGATGCTTTTATATTTTGTGAATATGAGAAAGTTGTAGGCTTTGTAGACTGTAGTTTGTAGACCATTTTCTATTTTATTAAGTACTAGCAGCGCTCCGCGGTTTCACCCGCATTGTTCCCGTTTCCATGGGAATACGGGGATAAAATATAGTCTATGTCACCCGGGGATAGTGTAACTTCCCAACAGTGAAATAATTTTTCAAATCGCTTCAGTAGTTTCGGAGCCTATTCAATGCAAACAAACAATCAAATCTTTCCTCTTTATTATTAGTATTAGAATATAGAAGATATAGATGTACCTGGTACTTTTGTTGACAGGCCTACACTGTCCTCTCATACCTAAAAGAGCAACCGTGGAGTTTCTGGCTGGCTCTTCTCCATAGGAAACGCCCAATCGGAACCGTGCACCTGTATAGCTTCTGACGTTTCATACGTGCCCATGTAGGTTTATGTGAAATATAATATTTTGATTTTGAAAGGTAGTATAATATTACCCTGTCCCCTCGACTGTTAGGCAGACTCCTTGAGTCTGATAATAATAGAAAAGTAATTGTGATAATTACAAGAATTGACACTTTAATCGGTCAAATACCTTTAATGAGACAAAATAGGTTTTCTGTTGTTATGGATCGAATTGGATCCAGGTGGCGCTAGACACTTGAAGGTTTAAAGTGTAAATTCTTGTCAAAAGTTTCTCTAATACAAAGTCCCTGACAACAGCTACGTACATCAGTGTAAGAACAAAACGACTACCCTTATCAGTTATCACCAAACACAGTCATGACTGGATGCAGTCTGTAATAAATAATCAATTTTAGCACAGTATAAAATTTATTATCTTTTATTACAAATGAATCATTGTAATTACTCAGTTCCTGCTGTAGACTGTCGGATGCTGTGGTCCACACACGGTCGTATATATTGTGAAGACAGTTTTGTGAAGACTATAGAACTATTGTTTAATTTTCTATTTGGTTTGAAGTGACTGAAGATTTAATAGTTTTGGTAAGTTTTATTTAATGTTTAGTATCCATTAATTCGTTTAAAAACAGTTTTAGTTTTCGGCACATTATTATTATAAAAACAAATAATATGAATTAAAATTAATTAAAGTCTAAACATTTCGAAACCCGATCACCACAATTGGATTCTGTCCTTCGGGCCGCCATACCCTTTGGAGTCGCCTGAAGAAAATATTGTTTTAGCCAATGTCCAATTTTTGAAATTGTAGGAAGAATGATTTTATAAAAAAAAATAGTATGAAGTTCTGAAACCAAAGTTTCATTCGTAGATCTTTGACAGTCGTTAGGGGTAGTCGCAGCCTATCTGACCTCCACAATTCAGTCTTATGACTGAATTGTGGAGGTCAGATAGGCAGTCATTCAGCTCGATTCTCAGCAACTCCACCCTGCGAAGATCGTCGCTCCACCTAACCCGAGGGCGTCCTACCTTACGTTAGGTACCTATTATGTTTTTGGGTAACTACGCATTTCATTACTTTACAACATTTTATATAATGGTTGCAGGGTAATATTAAATTGTATGTAGTGTTTATTATAATTATTTGACATTGTTACTTGTTATGTGTAAACTGTAAAAACCCTGGCTTGATTTTCGTACGTTGTTTTCGGGTGACCACTGAAAATCAGCGCTGTGCTGTGGATCCCATAGCACAGCATCATGCTGAGTGGAAGTCTTCTTGTCACAGTCATGGCGTGCAGCTGCCGACTATTTATGTTCTATATGCCTAGGTATTCTTATCTGTGTTTGTTATCATGTAGGTATTTTATTAAAATGTTATGTCATCTTTTTTTTATATGCACGTGTTTCAGTCACAAATAAAACAATTTTTCGTTGTTTCTTTACGTTTGCCGATTCGCGGTCTCAACTCAAGAACACGTGTACCCCAAGGTCATCGGTTCTACAGCTAATATAGCAGGATAGGCAGTCGTTACATAAAAAATACTTATATTCTGCTGCATCCGGTTAAACTGGACCCGTCCCCTTCTTCATTCCTTCTTCGAACGTGCCTAGCCTTCGTCTACGTCTAGGCGGATGGAGTCCTCAAACCAAGCCGAACAAAAATAAAAATAGCACCTCATTCAGTAACAGCTTCGCGTGTCAATCAACACTCACGTCCCTATGTACCTTCGTAGCTACTTCCGATAATGACAGACAACGTGACACGAGGCGCAGCACGCTAACAGAATATGTTAATAACTTACTGCCGATGCTTGATTACTTAAATAAACGAATGGCATGTGTATGGCATGTTAAAGGGGTTCGATTTGATAACATTTTTGGCTGATAACTGGAGCCGGAAAAAGCGAGTTATCTAAGACTCAATCTAGGTATCATCGGTTGTCATCATCATCATTTCAGCCGAAAGACGTCCACTGCTGGACATAGGCCTCCCCTAGGCTCCTCAGTTTCGACCGGTCTAGTGCTTCCCACATCCAGCGGATTCCCGCGGCCTTCACAAGGTCATCGGTCCACCTTATGGGAGGCCTTCTCACTCTACGTCTTCCGGTACGCGGTCGCCATTCCAAAACCTTTCGGCCCCATTGGCCATGTGTTCTGCGGGTAAGCGGTAAGGCCCATTTTAGCGCAAATGAAGCTGTTTCAGAAGGAACCCTTGGCTTACTGTAGATGCGCTAACGTAGCCAGCGAAATTCAGTATCATGCTGTATATTGAACAACTAGCAGCGCTCTGCGGTTTCACCCACGTAGTTCCCGTTCCCGTGGGAATACGGGGATAAACTATAGCCTATGTCCCCCGGGGATAGTGTAGCTTCCCAACAGTGAAATAATTTTTCTAATCGGTTCATTAGTTTCGGAGCCTATTCAATGCAAACAAACAAACAATCAAATCTTTCCTCTTTATTATTAGTATATAGATATATAATTTGCGAATGTAATTCCTACATGTGGCTTAACAGAATTATAATGATTAAAATCATCAAACAACCCTCTTAACTTCATTTAATCTAATTGAATGACTAGTCATTGCGAAATACATACAGGATAACTTTTTAACCAGTGCGCAAACTGTAATCATGAATTTAGCATAAAAAATCAGCTGCTCCATTAATTTTGACCGCGTAGGTATTGCACTTTTCTATGAAACAGCAATATTTTTTTTTTGTATAACCGACGAAAAATTTCTACGCTAGGGGGTCAAAATGATATGCTGAATCATGGTTACAGTTTGCGCACTGGGTATAAACTTATCCTGTATATACATATACACACATGCACCAATATCGCTCCGGGAGCAGAGGTGGCGCAGTGGCAACGACACCGAGTGACCGGACCCTTATGAGTCGAGATCATGGGTTCGAACCCAGGCAGGCGCTTTACTTTATGTAAGTAATTTCATCACCACTGCACTCAAAATGGTGAAGGAAAACATCGTGAACAAACCGGCATGTCCTAGAAACAAAAATACGAAGACATGTAACATATACCAACCCGCACTGGGACCGCGTGCCGGAAACAGCTTGATTATGCTTATGAGGTCATAAGCGCGAATTACGGGCATATGTGCATAGGTATGCTCATATGCCCGTAATTCGCGCAGATACGGGAAATGAACATGTAGTGGTTATAACAGTGGACTTTAAAGTGTTTATAGAGAATTCATGTGAACTATGGACTTTAATGGACCAATGATGGTCCTAGCTATGTGTTACCATACGTCGTACTGCATAAAGCATGAGTCTAAGATCAGTATCAGCAGAATTTGCAAATCAACTTCAAGGTAAGGAAACCAGGCAGGGCTACATGAGTATTCTGTTCACGTACTTTGTTAACGATGGTTGCGGCGCATGTGGTTAGGTTTAATAGTAGGTATGGAATACCTGTTACAAAGTTTGAGCTACATACTTTGTGGTAAATAGGCTTGTGGCTAGTGGTGGTGGGCCAGTGGTATCTTCCTCGACTTGCTCGTCGTCGGGCAGCCGCGTTCTCTATGCAATTTACCACTATACTGCGATCGCCAACCCGTGTATTTCTACAAAGAATAGACAGTACAATGTGGCATTTCGGTCTCCATTTTTGACAAATATCCTTCTTCAGTCTGTCATTCTTTCGTTTCGAACGATCGCTGTCTAGGTACTTATAATTGTAGACTATTTCAGAAGAATATTTGTTCTCAAACTGTCAAAATCACACTGACAACAACTTTCTACTCGACGGCCACAAAGTATATACGATTATCTACAAAATCATGGTTCGTTTAGAACGCTTAACTGGAATAATTAATAGAAAAACATAGCTATCTTCTCCTATTGCACATCGTTTAGTTAATCTATTCTTCCGTCGACAAATCGGTGCTCGTGCTAAGCCTGCAGCTGTGGACGTCTTCCGGGTGAAATTATGAATGTTGATGAAATATTAGTTAATGCCATTTTTGTCGCTGCAAGGTATCTGTAGATAAACCAATACGTACCTACATTTTTACCGGCAATACAATTTAAATTACCCATGTTACCTAACTCATACACATATCAGCTCGTACACAACAGTAGTATTTTACACAAATAACTGTATCCTGTTTCCAATTACCCAAATGGCTGTTATTTAACTCACAAAACACTTTATTAAAAGTAATTAGCATTCAACTATCGTGCCTAAAACAATTGTCCAAACATGCTGTATAAAAAGAGCTTAAATGCCACTATTAAAACACATACGATTTTAGACCTTAATTTAAGCGATGTAAGGTTGGATTCAAATTTTAGTGTGCACCTGTAAGGGACGTGTTACACGGTTGCAAAATTGTATACTTAATGTAAATGCAGAAATGAATAGTTGTACAATATGAGGAAGGCCTTTTTATTCAAATAAGTTGTTTCCGCAGAAATCCTGTATGAAATAGAATTGATACATAAAAGAGAATAATTTTTTGCATGGGAAAACTGGTCCATACACTATGTCTGCAAAAATACATAAAAAATTGTGATTGGCAAGTTTAAGTAACCGCGAGATGCTTGTTTAAAAAAAAAGACTGGAAGCCGACCCCAACATATGTAATTGGGCAAAGGCTCAGAAAACATGATATCATTACTACCTTATGCCAGCGGTATCGCCCGTGTCAAATTAATTGTTCCCTGACCCTCCCAGATCGCATCACTTTGCCTGCAGGCTTACCACGAAAACCGTAGAGAAGCGTTTTGTCGACGGAAGAGTAGACAAAAATGACATTTCAGTGTAGACAGTTGACAGTTTTTCACCGATACATGTAGACAAGCGATTTCTATTCTACGGAAGAGTAGAAATAGAAAGCGACTTCCTTTATCCTTTGCGTTCTTTCTGACTTTTATCGTTTTGGTCGGCTTCTGTCTCCTAGGAGTCGAGCAAAAACGATAAGCTATAGCGTCGTGTTAAATACTCTATAGCCTCAAGAGTTTGGTTATCAATTGCAAAAAGATTAAAAAAGATGCGATTAGCAGATGGACACGACACCTATAAGTGACGATGCTCTAAAATCCTAACAATCTGAAAAATCCTACAATTCACCACAAAAACAACAGGAAAACAAATGAAGTTACAAAAGATACCATTACTTAATTACAACATGCAATCGAGCGAAACAAACGGATGCACGGCGTGTGAAGGAAACCAACCTCTTCCCGCTAGTTATTAGCTGCAGTTTAGCAAATAACTGGTATCTTGTCATGTAAACGTTGCTATTTTGTAGAGTTAGATCAGTATTTTCCTGTAATTTCAGCATAAGTAAGATTATGTCTGCTCCGATGTTAATTTAGAGGTTACAAAGCCGGTTGATACCTTTTGCATTTCCTTATATTTTCTGGGCCGTACTTGTCTGCTGCATGTCAGAAAACAAATGGACTGACAGAGCCATCGATTGGGTCCCACTAAACGCATGACGCCATCGCAGCAGGCGGAGACGAAAATTGTGGAACGAGATTGAGTCCTGCCGAAAGGACTGGCTAGCTCTAGCAAAAGAAAGCATTGTGTGGAAAAAGGAGAGGGAATCCTTAGCCGTGCAGTTGGTCAATACAGGCTAATTAGATTAGAATATCTTCTGCATGATTCTGTTCTCCTAGTACTTTCACTATTCTACTCCTAATCTTATCATTCTGCGATTAATCAGGATAGATTTGAGGGCGGCTTTGAGTCACTCAAATGCTATGTAGTCGAAACGATATCACGGTGCGACGGGAAGAACAACCATTAAGTTTTTTATATAAATTGTTCTACTAAAGTCTTGTCGCGCCTGTCTACGGGAGCCTAAAGCCTTTCATAAGTTGTTCTCTGTCTTCCGCATGCCTTTATCCTTATCAACATCATCTTCCTCAGCATGACTAACTACCCACTGCTGGCTGGGCATTGTCTTATCTTTACTAGTGCCATTGTCCACGAACCTGGATAGCATCCAGTTTCTACCTGTGATGGCAACAATGTCGTTCGCCCATTTCTTGAATCCGATCCCAGAAATCTTTATGGCAAACTGGAAAGACTGAATGAACTGAAACAACTCAAACGATATGATAATAATGTAAACTCCTGTATGTAACACCCATTCATCATTATCAGCCTAGTCTTCTCCCAAACATGTCGCGGTTGGCTTCCAGTGTAACCGAATATGGTATGAATCTGATGTTCAACTGCAATACCAGTAAATTACATCTGCAGGAGGATATGCGACTGCTTAACCCGACTACTTAGCCACGAGCCCCCCTCGTCTAAAACCCATTCATTGCAGTAAACATTCATAACCTACGCACCACTGCACTCAAAAAGTCGTCCATAACCAGTTAATCCAAATAATCGAACACTAAACGTTACGACTTCCGATGGCGGTGTGTGTCGCCCTTAACATGCGTACGCGCATGACTCATGGCGCGAAATAGGCACTTGTCACGTGCCGGGGCAATGGCCCTTCAGTTGATGAAGGGGTAAGGCAGAAGAGGGCTTTAACTTGTGTTGGATGGGAGACAGGTTGAAGAGGGAAATCATTTTTTCAGGGTTCGAAAAGTCGTTATATGTATTTTTTGTGGTAAAACTGGACGTTTTCCTAATGAAGCTATTATAATATAACATTAGGAAAATTTTCAGTTTTACCACCAAAGTGTATTCCAAGCACTGGTGGCCTAGTGAAAAAACTCATAAGTTACGGCCGCAACTTATTTTTCCCGCGCCTATTCTGTATCTTTACCTCTTTCATATTAGTTCTTGCTCACATGCCTCTCGTACTCCCATTCTTCATACGTTATCTTTCTGATTTCCTTCACCATTCATCCAGTGGGTGGCTCCCACTTTTTATCTAATTACTATTCTTCTACTGTATTTACTATTACCTTATGATTAGGGAAATAACTTAGACAAGTTTTGTTTTATTATACATCCTTCAACTTCTGAGTAAGTTGAGGTAATAGGTTTAAACTCGGACAGGTGGTGTTCTTTGTATTTAATATTATTTCATCACCACTGCTCTCAAAACGATGAAGGAAAACATCGTGAGGAAACCGGGATGTTCTAGAACCAAAAAATTCAAAGGCATGTGACATATACCAACCCGAACTTGAGCCCGCGTGGTGGATTACGGCCCACTCCCTCTCACAGAGAGGAGGCCTGTGTCCCAACAGTGGGCTGATGAGGAGGCCGATTATGCTAGTATCCCCCTGGATACTAGCAAAATGTCGGAGGCTGTTACGTTTTTACTTTCATAGGAAAAATATTACTTTCCCTTCACTTCTTCCTACAACCACTACCAGAACATCAAAAACCAAAGATCAACAAAAAAAACTCATTAATCACAGTACCTTTTACAATTCTTTTGCGTACGCTAAACAGACACCTGTCAAATGACGGGTCATTGAACTTTTGATTTATAGTAACACCTTGTAACTGTCACTTTGTATTAAAGTAATGAATCGATTGTAGTTTGACGTGTGTTTTAAGCAATTAGATTAACTGTCTGCATAAAATATATAAATGTCAAGAGACAGAAATCAATCAGAATTAAAGGGTTTCTGATATACCTGTTTCGCTAAGATTGTGAAACAGTGAAAGTTTTGGCAGCTAGCCCTGTCAATAGCCAATAGTAATTGCGAAGGTTTTTGTTTAAATTCATGAATGGTTCGACGCAATCGTAATACCTACATAATACGAAGTTATCCGGAAAATAACGGAGTCTGGAGTTACCGACGTAGCTTGCAGAGTAAGCAAGTTGAAGATCCTGTTTGTCGAAGGATCGATGGCCGGTATACACCAGCTGAGTCCTAGACTGGAGGCCGCGTATGTGTGGGACGCCCCCAGCTAGATGGACCGATGACCTCAAAAAGGTTGCTGTGTAGACCGGATGCGGCAGACGGAGGCCAGGGTCTTGTGGCGCAGTCTGGGAGAGGCCGACGTACAGACGCCAGCACATCAAGATACTCCAAACTGTCAAATTTTCCCAACTGAAAATGAACCTTATCTGTTTTGATCTAAAGTTGAAAATCCATCAAAGACATTTGACAGGTTGGAGTAGCTGGATGTGCTGGCCTCTGTACAACACTGGATTGCGATAGGCTGAGTTTGATTGAGTACCTACTAAAGTAATATATTTTAAAAACTACACTAAGCCCTAGTATTGAAAACGTTCATCAGCACCATTGGCTTGGCAGCCTTGTTCCCTCCTACTGCTGAATATAGGCCTCCTCCCTTTTGTTCCATGCTTTCCTGGTCTTGGAAGTCTCATCCAGGGAAATGCCAGTAGTTATATGCCAACATATTAATAAGTCCCATGTAAGAGAAGCAGTTACATTCGTATCATACACATATCCATAACAAGACCTTAGGTCTTGGCCTTTACTCCACTGTTTGACAATGTACATCAAAACTTAAACATGGTATGGTTTTGTCTGATTATTAATATTGTCGGTACGGAAACAGAATACTAAAATAAAAAGCCATTAAAAAGTTATGAGCCAACAAAGATTAGTTTTTCTTGATAATTTAACGTAACTTTGGACATGTTTAAGCAATAAAAGAAGTGTAAAATCTCCAAAACTAAGTCGGTACCGACAAAGTTCAGTTATCGAAAAGTTAAATGAACTTAATTGGTAATTGATTTATGCAGTGGTTTTTTCAGAAAACCCGATCTTCCGAAGGACTTTTCTTAATTTTTTACGCGCCGGTGTTACTTTAACCGATCCTGCAGCTCACTCAATAATGTTGTGCTAGCGTCTAACTGCCCATCACGGGTACTACCTCTGTCGGACTCGAAGCCTGGTGAGACAGCGTGCTTTTTAGCCAGGCCCACCAGTGAGTTCGAGCCCGCGACTAGTGGACCCTTAACACTGTTATTTTACTTTAATTCCACACATTACCATTGACTGACATTATGTTCCAAAAGCCATTCAAATGCGCTCCCATTTTAACAACACAATATAAAACCCTGCTCACGCTAGCATATTTATGACATTCTGCGTCAAAAAGTCATTTAAAAGCAAAAGAGCAACGGGTATGACGTAAGCAAAACAAATCTGTAACATAAATACTAAATAGTGCTGGGAATATTGAAACAAAACGCGGGATTGAAATGATAGGAATCGCTGGATTTATGGAAGCGCGGGATTTTGAACCGATAGTCACTGTCATAGGTAATAATCGTATATATATGTATGTCATGTGCAGTATTGTGCAAGAACAGTATTTGGAATTTATTACCCATTTGGCTTAGTAGTGCAAAGCATCTATTTATTCCATTAGTTTAGGTTAGATAGATGCGTAAATCCATTCAGATAAAACGTGATTACAGCTTGTTATCTTTTATCAGTTTCAGGGCAACCAGAGCGAAAACAATATCAATATCAAACACACAATGACGCAGTTTTAGGTCTTAACCGTATTAGGCACGTAGCGTTTACAACTTTACATACATAAAGACACACACACAGCCGTTGCGATGAAAACAAAACAAAACTGTAACCACAATCAAAATCACTCAATCAAAGAAAACATTTAGAAAAAATCGCCAGATTTTGTATTAAACTTTTACGACTCGCCCTAAAATTCACCATAAAAATCCCGGGATACCGGGACTGCTAACTGGGATACGCGCAACACTAACCGTTGCATAATACACCCAGGATTTGAATCATCAACTAGCTAGTTATTAGAATTGCAAAATTTTGCAAATCCCGCTAAATATTCCGGGATGCGTCACTTCGGTTGACAAAATTCAGAGTTCTCATGTAAACCGAAGTTTATTCAGTCGCAAAGTTTTGGGGCTTTGCAGTTAGTATTCATAGAATACTTGTTTCTGAAAACTTCCGGACCTGCCCCGAAGCACTTTCAAAGTTCCAGAGTGACTTTTTCCATGTCATAAATGGACTTTCTGGTCAACTTATGTGAAATACCAGTGAATAACATAAGAAAAACACCTATGGTTTGACAAAGACTAATTCTGCCTTCTTCATACATATCTGCGTAGTGACTATGTTCATCACGCAGTTTGGCAGTTCTTTGTTTCATCAGCCAGTTCTTGTTCTTTTTTTTTGCAAATCCTGAAGACACTGCTAATTGCTACCCATCTTCCGAATAAATAATCGGCTATACCTACTCGATCCAAATGTATGGGACATTCGGGTCAAGTAGGTATTGAAGTTTTGTATGGGACAGCTGATGATTTTTGTCGATGACGATGTTAGTCCCATGATAAAGTTGATTAGTTTGATGGTCCGTACCACAACCCTAAATTAGACCAGACATTTATGAAACATTTTTTTTTAACTGTCAATCTTAATGTGATAAATGAACAAAGTATGTAGGTATTTTTACTAAAAAAGCTAAAATCATAGAAAAATAAAGTGTATATATATACAGGAAAAGTTTTTATCCAGTGCGCAAATTGTAACCATGAATTCAGCATATCATTCTAGACGCCCTAGCGCAGAAATTTTTCGCCGGATACATAAAAAACAATCAGCTGTTCCATTCATTTTGACCGCGTAGGTATTGCAGTTTTCTATGAAACAGCAGATTTTTTTTTGTACAACCGGCGAAAAATTTCTACGCTAGGGGTTCTAGAATGATATGCTGAATTCATGGTTACAATTTGCGCACTGGATAAAAACTTACCCTGTATATATATATTTTTTTAAATTATTATACAATTTATTTAATTAAAAACAAAAAATTCTGCATCTAGATTACAAGTAATTTTTTTTCTGCTTAATGTAAACTTGCATGTAATTGTGTAGCCTCTGTTGGAGATCCAAATAAATGAATAACTAAACATCCTGTATTCACCTTTTACGGCACGGTTGAGGGCAACGTATTTTCTGCCATATTACAACAACACAATTTTGAGAAACCTACCCCACAATTCCCTCAAAATCTTTTCACAATAAGTACAAAAAAATCTCATGTTGTCACGGTAATCTTGTAAATAAGTCTTCACTAAAAAGTAAGGGCACGGCCTCATGTTACGACAGAAAATCGCAGCGTAAGAGGAAGTCTGATGTGCTGCGTCATTCCTTAATATTGGGTGCTTAGGGTCTTGAAGAGGGAGCGTTTATGTTGATGGCATTTACAAGTATCGCTGTGTACAGACTTAGAGATATACGGTAGGCAAGACAAAGTGTCAATAATTTTGTCAAATTGTTGTATGAGAGAACCACACCTCAGAAAAAACGTTAGCTCGTTGGTCTCGGCTGTCATCCGTAGATTTTTGACAGTCGTTACATCTGTACGACATCTAGTATTACCAAGAGCTATCGTGTCAAACTCAAACTCAAAGCATTTATTTCAATTAAACCTTTTACAGGCACTTTCGAATTGTCAAAAAAAAAAACGAAGTTGAAGCTAGGTGCCCATTCCATAACGTAGATCTCTATGGAGAAGAACGGGCAAGAAACTCCAAGGACACTCTTTTAAATCATGGGTACCTATTACAAAATCTTGGGAACATTATTCTTGGTGCTTCTATATGTGAGAACAGTGTAAAAAAAAAATAAGATTCAAAATAAGCCATGGTAGTTGGAGATGACCAGTCTCGGTCCCGGTTAAATTGGAACCCGACCATAACGTAGGAAAAGGCAAGGCAGATTAACGGATTTAAACTACAAAATGTATCTGTCTCGTCATAGGTGGCTGAAGCTTCTTTACCGTATCCTATAGCGTCAAACTAAGTGTCCAATAGGCGGGTTGCCTGTTTGATGTACTTTAATAAGCTATTTGGTATTCGATTGCCTTAGCCCAGGCCAGTGTAGATCAAACGAATGACGTTCAGTAGTCTAATTGCATAATTGAAATGTATGGCGATCGAATCGAAGAACGCATTCTAGAATAGACTCGACTAATGAACAAGAACAAAGGGTGAGTGGCTAGCATGTAAATAGTTTTGTTTTCCTTCTCTTGTTAACAACATCACGCCTGTTATTTATGGTTAGGCAGAGGTGTGGATGGCACCCACATCTCACCACTTCTGGGTCTACTGAGACATTCCTGACGGAAATCCCAATAAGACTTAACCTAGGAATCGGACCTCATACCTAGCACTACTGCTTACGACCACTAGACCAACGAGGCAGTCAGCCGCAATAGGGTATTTTCCAATTTGTTAAAACTGTTTTAATTTGAAGATTGGAACGATATATTTAACAGAAAAATAAAAATACCATTTTCTCGATTAATATCAATTTTTTTTTTCGTTGTTTTAAATTTACCGCCAAAACGCTCCTTACGATGACTTTTTATCACGTGACATCGTGACGCCAGCTTTGTGTAAACAGCACCAGTACAAATACTTAGTTTGGCGCAGTTTTAGAAATATTTGTGCACAGAGGCACCGACCACCAGTGATTTCACTTTCTATCCATAAAAATCTTGTTTATTAAAAACACGACACTCACTTACTAACTACTTTAGTTTACACAAAGTTGACGTCACGTGATAAAAAGTCATCGTAAGGAGCGTTTTGGTGGTAAATTCAAAGCAACGAAAAATAAATTTGGTTGAAATCGTTTTTAATAGAGAAAATGAATATAAATCAATTTACTTTTATTTTTCTGTTACATATTTCGTCCCAATCTTCAAATTAGAATAGTTTTTAATACATTGGAAAATACCCTATTGATACATCCACGAAGAATGACCAGCTGAATTTTTCTGTACGAACTGTATTTTTTTTTTTCATTTTCGCAGCTGATACAGTCGCCCCATGTAAAATACTGGTATTTCGCTGCATAAGGGTAAATTTTGAACCAGTGCGCATACTATTTATAACCGACGAAAAATTTCTACGCTAGGGGTCTAGAATGATATGCTGAATTCATGGTTACAGTTTTCGCACTGGATAAAAAGTTATCCTGTATAGTTAGACTGGAAGCTACTCCAACATAGTTGTGGAAATGGTGGAAAGGAACATGTGATGATACAGAATTGATACCTACTACTGCACTGTATTACAATTAAGTCGCATAAGCTATTAATACCTACCAAATATTAACCATTGTCAGTGCATAACCTAATACTGTCATTAGTCACTTCGCAAATGGAATAACAAATGAATTCACGGCGCCATATTGCATCGTTAGTGCGACAGACGACGTTTTAAGTTTTTAAGACGACTGTTGCAGAAAATTTTGTTTCATTAAATTTATTTTAAGGGTCTGTTTTGAAAAGCTGCACCCTAATTGCGTAACTCACGATTCATCATAATCTGTATCGTTTTGAAACGGATTGTTAAACCATTGCTTCATATGTTCGAAAAATGTTTCTGTTCGACAACATAAATAACGCAATGAATATTGTTTAACTGTGAAGACGAAACCAATTATGATCAATCGTGAGTTACGTAATTAGGGTGCTGAATAGACTAATAAAATCGAACAGTTAAAAAAATACTTCATTTTTAATTTAGTTATAAGAACGAGATTTGATTCCTGATACTTTATCAACTACATTGATTTCAAGGAAATGCACACAACTTGAATTTCCTAATTTGAGGTTTCCGTTTTTCTCTTAAAAATGAAGGCTTTATTCGATTGTGGTAAAGTGTAACTTATGGCTTAAGGCCTCTTAGGAGACTTCCCGACAGGACCATGCGAGTGAACCCTCAAATATACGACTATTGTTCTTAACTAAAATATTTTTGGGGTTTTATTTGCAACTGAAGAAGAAAATCAGGAAATAGGTCTGTCTATTACATCGCGTGTTTCTTATTCTTAACGCCTACCGTCTTTGCAAAAATATCGACATCAATTTGGTAGCTTTCAAATTCAACAGCTGCATTTCCTAGTTGGAACAATTTCTAAGATCTATATTTTTTTGGCATCAGTGTAGTTACAAATTTATTAGACACGACTTCTACTTTGTCTTTGGCTTATGCGAGCTCAAGACGCTGATATTTGTCTTGAGATGTTGCAGATTGACTGAACACTCGTCCAGCTAATTGTATGTTGATTAAGATAATATAATTAAATACTAAATAATAATCTTTTAAAACATCATATACAGGGTTATTGGAAAAACACCAACAACCTCTCAAGAGGTAATTGTACTCATCATTATGAATTTCAGGTTTGGTCCCATAGTAAAAGTTACTATGCGGGAAGAACTTGTTTAAAAGTGTTTGATTTCCTCGATTATGTATGAAATAATGTGACGAAAAATCTTTTTTTAATAATTTTATTTCAATTATTAAACTATAATAATAACTAAACCTCATTGGAAATAGCAGTCCATCGATTAATAAATATTCGATGAATCGTTTAGTCGAAGTAGCGTTTGGCGATAAAACGTTGTTTCGCAATAAATTCCATTCGATCAATCGTTCAGTCGACTTTCCATTAATCGAACATATGACTCTCGAAGTTACGTTAAGGACCCTTTAGCGAATCAGCTGCAGCGCTGCAATTTGCACGTAAACTTTTCAATATTACGGGAAACCTTGACGGTGCCCACTTGAGCCACCTGGCATTACTTTCACTGTCCTACTCTTCTGAAACAGCTCCTGCATCCACAACCCAAATAACCTCTCCATCACTAGCACAATTTAATCTTCATACATATTAACACTGTTTTCATTTTCTCATTGTGTTACCGTCAACACTGAATGTGTTGCCCGCTGCCATTGTATGCTAATTTCGAAGGTCAAGGTTTAAGGTCAACGTTATGCACTTGATGATTCATGAAAATGTTAAGGTAATGTTTTTTAAAGTAGAATAGGTGAAGAGACAATATATTTACTGGGTTGTCATCGTATTTTAATGGGGTAGAGGTAAGTATTTTGTATGTAGTTGATGGTATTGATAATGTCAGTGATAGTAACTGTTCAGGTATCTTTGACTGAACTGAGTGAGCTTATTTTTAACATTATCTATATGTATAGAAATAAAAGTCCTGACTGACTGACTGACTGACCCCAGCCCAAACCCTTGGACCTAGAAAGCTGAAATTTTGCACAGAGGTTCCTTTTATAATGTAGACAAGGAATAAGGAAGAATTTTTCGAAATTCAACCCCTAAGGGAGTTAAATAGGGGATAAGAGAACCGCGCGGGCGAAGCCGCTGGCAAAAGCTAGTGTTTGATATGACAGCATTAAGTTGTTTGTAAGAGAGTTCCTTGTAAAAGCACTCTTATGGAATAGTCGTGTCTTCACTTTCATGTGAGAAGAAGGGAAGCGCCAGGACAAATTTTCATACGTTTTTTGCAATTTGCAGGAGGGAGCCAGGTTGTATGTTGATTAAAATATGATTCACGACTGTAACACCATGTCTACATATCAAGACCCCATGCCTCGGAAAGCACGTTAAGCCGTTGGTCCCGGCTGTCATTCGTTGATCTTTGACAGTCGTTACGGGTCGTCAGAAACCCGAAAGTCTAACAACCAGTCCTACCACAGGATGTCGTTTTACCCAGTAACTGGGTTGTGGAGGTCAGATAGTATAATACTGGTATTAATCTGCATCCGGTTAGACTGGAAGTTGACCTCAACATAGTTGGTAAAAGGCTATAAGTACAGATAATGATTACTACATTTCAGAAATAGCTCAATCATCTTTTACGACAGTTGTAGATCAACGAACCAACAGAATTATTCAGAACGCAATGAGAGAAAGTCGCTTCCTCCGAAACGTAGAAGATGATAACGACGCATCCTCCGTACATCAGAGGAGTGTCCATAAATCCCAAACTTTGCAGATTAACTCCCTCTTCGGATGCTCATCTGAAACTTGGGACGTATTTATTTTGCAAATACCCGCTGTGAGGAGATTTATTCGTACGAAGTCGTATTAAACATCCTTTGGCGGCATCGTTTGCTAAATATTATGATTCATTAAGACTTAACGTTGGAGACTTACTTTAAGTGCTTGTGTGTGATTAAGAGCTGCTAAAACATGTTTTCTGGCTTCATTAAATGAGGTACTATCAACTCTATGTTATATGCTTGTGACTGGGAAATTTCACTCAAGTTTGCCGCATGTGATATTGCATTGATAAAAGTGTCATTTGAATATCTTATTTTAAAAATCTGTCAGTTAAATGATTTGGCCGTCACTTTGGAAGGCTAGAATTAGAATTGATTTATTGTTTTATCAATTTGACGTATCGAGAAAGTTGAAACTATCGAACTACGATTTGGTGATGATGGTGACGATGTGCCCAACTGCTCTGCTGAACATTTGGTTGGTTATATTTTCTTTTGTTTATATGGAATCGTTACTTATCATTTTTCAAAAAGTAGTGAAAATCGTGTCATCAAATGCCTAACCGTTTTCCATCAATGTTGGGGTCAGCTTCCAGTCTAACCACCATATTTTTACATGGAGCGAATGAAAATGTGAGTTCCACAACCCAATTACTAGGTAATACGATACCCCTTGTGACGACCCGTTACACCTGCTAAAGACAGCCCCGATCCAACGGCTTAGCATGCTTTCCGAGGCACGGAGGGGTCTTGGTATGTAGATAGTCACCCATCCACTAACCAACCGCGGCAAGAGAGCTTAACCTGTTCGATCGACGTATATTTCCAGTTATAATTTACTAACATCACCCCAAACAGAAAAAAAACCCCACATCATATCGCAATAATTACATTTCAGCAACGATGAAAGCCGACAATAACGATGGTAATATAAAGAAATGCGTTCGTTAACGGAAATCGTGAAATACGTCAGAATAACGAGACGTCAGACGTCCGACGATCATGGACAGGTGTTACTGAACTGACGTAGATATTGACTGACGATAAAAATAATGGCTCGAACAAATGAACGCTAGTGGCGGACATATTGCAAGCTGTAAATTGTGGGTCAATGGTGATAAAGGTTTGTGTGGTGTTTGGGCTTAGTTGGAATATACTGCAAACAAGTATGGCGGATACAGTTTTATTATTTTAACATATTAGCCGTAGAACTGATGACTGTTGCGGTAGACGTGTTCTCAGGGATAGGGATCAGGAATAGGCAAATATTGAATCATCATAAGCCTATAATGTTCCCACTGCTGGGACACAGGCCTCCTCTCGGTGAGAGGGATTGGGCCGTAATCCACAACGCGGGCCCAGTGCGGGTTGGTAGATGTCACATGTCTTCGAATTTTTGGTTCTAGGACATGCCGGTTTCCTCACGATGTTTTCCTTCACCGTTTTGAGAGCAGTGGAGATGACATAATTTACACAAAGTAAAGCGCCTTGTCAGGGTTCGAACTCACGACCTACAACTCGTAAGTCGCAGCCGTTACCACTTGGCCACCACTGCTCTATTGAATGATAAATGATTTTATTTCTGTAAGTAGGTTTGTAAAAACACTTACACGTCAATCATATTATTTTAAACTAGATGAGGTCGGCGTTTCCTATCTGACTACTCTGAGAAGAAAGGCCGAAACAAACTGAGAGGTCACATTCTCTTTTGATCATGTGAAGACCATGTGGATTGATGTCTGAAATGGTATTTTGAAGAAGATCCATATAGAACGCTGTTAACCGACGCCGATATGCCAGCGCTTGTAGGCGGTGACAAGCGCTACATCCAAATTGCGTTACACACTATCAATCTGAAAAACAAACAAATTGATTCAGAAATAATTTCGAAGGACATTGCTTCATATGTGCGAAAAATTTGCCCGCTCAGCAATGTAATCGACGGAATGAAATCTGTTGAACTGTCAAAAATACTGTTTGTCTGATACGGAATTACCCCGCTAGTCCAGGAAGTTTTCATACTGTTACCATATCTGCGCGAACCGTCTTTTGGGAACATCTCGGCGCTTATCGGCTAGGCTAGCTGCAGTGACGATGTTCGCAGGGTGGTTGGTAGGAGCTAGATTGGAGAGGCCTCCGTCCAGCAGAAGACTGCTATAGGCTGATGATGGTGATCAAATTTCAACAAACTTTACTGTTAACATGGACCTTCCTGAAATAAACAGTCAATGAATGAAATGCACCGACCTTGTTTAACCAGAACCTGAATTCACTATGACCACTTAACGATTCCTTACTCGTAACCACGTCAATCACACACGAAATCTGCTAATATCGTATAAATTATATCGACAAATTGTCTTGGAACATACAGAATATGAGATTTCGATTCCGTACCGTTACATTGGTTTCTAAAAAACAATATTGAAGTAGTTTGAACGTAGTAAACTTCCCCGGGAATCATTATAAACATACAGAATTGGGGCCCAGCAGGCTTAGCGTAACGCTTTCCATTTCTACTCTACTGTAGAATAGAAATCGCTTGTCTACATTTCTCGTTGAAAAACTGTCAACTGTCTACACGGAAACGTCATTTTTGTCTACTCTTCCGCTTCTCTACGGTTCTCGTGCTAAGACTACAGGCACGATTAATCGAATGAACTCCAAGATTTGCACTAGCCTTTGAGGCCTCATGTTTCATGGTGCTAAAGACACCATTATCAAGAACTAGACCGGGGGCACTGTAATGGTAGGGAAGACGTGCCCTTTGAATAGGGAAGAATTGCGAACCATACGGGATATACATCCTAGAGTAGGCATTTCAAAACAAATAAACTTTCAAAGGGCGATATTGCTATAAACCGTTTGTGTGATCACGATTTAGCATTTCGGCAACCATTCTTTTGTTAATATGATCCAGTCGTTTGTATAAGAAATTGTTTTCACATTTACTCAAAATCACGAGAAAACTTGATAACGAGGTTACAATATCACAAAATGTAGAATTGTCTTTTTATTTCTTCTAGTTGCGTCTTCAACGTGTTTATATATTCAGTTTCTGAATCAAATATGTTCTTTAAGATAACAGAAGTCGCTGAGTGACACATATTACCCTTAAAATGTTACATGAAAATTCATGTGTTGTCATCAACATAACTTGATATGAAAATACCATAATTTTGCCTTTTTATTTTCTGAAACGTATTTCAACAGTGATAAGAACGAAAATATCATGATTTTGTACATTTTATTTGTTGTTAACTCGAGACTGATATGTTTTACATTTTCGCATGTATTTTTACCCGACTACTGCGAAGAAAAAGAAGGGTTATGACTTTGAACGGTATGTATGTATGTTCAGCTGTTCCCTCATAGCTTCTATGTGATACTTTTAAGAGCGTGATTTTTCAATAGTCGGCTTTTAGATTTTGAACTTACTTTTTTGAAGTGAAAACTTCTTTAGGCGCGTTGGGCATTTTTTTAGATCCGAAAAAACAATTGAACTCGCGACACTGTTACCGACACCACTGACATCAAAAACGTATGAACGAACAACGTTGAACGTACAGACGCCAGCACATCAAGCTACCCCAAACTTTCAAATTTTCCCAATTGAACATGAACCTTTTGATTATGGAATAAAGTCGTAAAACGATCAAAGAAATTTGACATATTGGGGTAGCTTGATGTGCTGGCGTCTGTACACTGAACGTTGTTTAAACTGACGATTAAAAAATATTTCCTGACGACTCAAAAAATACAATTGTGTACTCCCGGAGTGCCACTGTTTTTTGTTCTTGAAAAAAAAAAAAAGGTTTTGGGAAGCTACAGCTTCTTAATGAGCCGTCCCCTATGTACATTTAGGTCGAATATGTATTAAAGTTTTGTATGAATTTCTGATAAGGCTGGAAGTAAATCTGCCTTTTCGTTTTAAGTCCCCAAAAATACAAGCCTATTTCTTACCTTAAAACTATTACGTGCAGCCGCCATCTTGGAAACAGGCCACCTTAATTAGTAACAAAGGTATTTTTCCTCAACGTTTCTACGTGTATAATTATAACGTAATTCCTTTGAAATGAGCGTGACGATTTGCAGCCATTTTGCTCCGTCACAATTAAGAAAAAGAACGAATAAGGCTCGGGTATTTCTGGAACGTTATTTAGCACAATTTCTTCTAAGTAAGGTAACTTAGGTACCAAGTTTTTGTTTCGAGTTCCTTTGTTTTAATTTTGTGCTAGAAAATGGGCTCAATGACTTGTTAGATAAGGTACATATTGTAATAAGATACACTGAGTGACTTTGTGTGCAAGTCTCTCCCATATGCATACAACAATTGTTGAGCTCCTCAAGTTCTGAGTTGAGCCGTATGATTACTAATCAATGCGTGCACTGAATGGACAGGTCCACTCAATCTGTGTGGTTTTTTCCTCATAAGACCATGTCAGACACCAATCCACATGGTCTTTACATGATCTGACCAAGATTATGTCTGGACTTTAAAAGAGATTGTAACCTCTGAGTTTGTTTCGGCCTTTCTTCTCAGAGTAGTCAGATAGGAAACGCCGACCTCATCCAGTTTAAAAAAATATGATTGACGTGTAAAAGTGTGTGTACAAACCTACTTACAGAAATAAAATCATTTATCATTAACAAACTGATAATATGTTCATCATCATCATCATCATCATCATTTCAGCCGAAAGACGTCCACTGCTGGACATAGGCCTCCCCCAGGCTCCTCCACTTAGACGGTCTTATGCTTCCCACATCCAGCGGAATTATGTTCAATAGGGTATTTTCCACGTGTGGTCACGTGATAAAAAGTCATCGTAAGGAGCGTTTTGGCGGTAGATACATAACAACGATAAATAAATCTGATCTAAATCGTTTTTAATTGAGAAAATGGATGTCACTCTAGTTATTTATAATTTTCTGTTACATATTTCATACCAATCTTCAAATTAAAATAGTTTTTAATAAATTGAATAATACCCTATTGCTGAAGTATTTGGCGACGCGCTTTGCTCAAATTGATGCCTACATCTTCCCTACACACCTACAAATAAATACACACTAAAAATATAGGTACATACATACATACTAATACTAAAAATAAATAAAAATTAAGTATCTGTTTGTTACGTCAAAATCATAGCTTTTTATTAAATGCAATGATGAAAGCGGTACCTATTCAAATTCGTTTTCTTTTAAATATATGTCTCTTTGTTCCGGCTAATCTCCGAAACGGTTGGATCAATTTTGACAGGACTTACACTAGCAATATAGTTGATGTGGTGAGTAACTTTATGTCCCGGTAGCACGTACCCGTGCATGAACTTTCCGACATCCAAGCGAACGAAGCCGCGGGCAGAAGCTAGTTCAAAAATAAAAAACAACGACGAAGTACATTATTAAATATGTAACATTACGTAGACGTTTTTTTGACATGCTATAGCAAAGATAACAATGCTATAACAGTTATATGATATGAATGAATAAATGATATGGTTTCACCCGCGTAGTTCCCGTTCCCGTGGGAATACGGGGATAAAATATAGCCTATGTCACCCGGGGATAGTGTAGCTTTCCAACAGTGAAATAATTTTTCAAATCGGTTCAGCAGTTTCGGAGCCTATTCAATGCAAACAAACAAACAATCAAATCTTTCCTATAATATTAGTATAGATAAACAAAGTCGGAATACTGAATTTGGCTCTTTAAATGGGAGCATTACAATGAAAATCACAATAATAGCTGCATTACTCATAATTAAAAACAAACGCAACACCACTTCAACACCAAACAAATCCTAGTTTACAAACCCAACACTCGCTTACATTAACAAAATTAGGATTTCTGCAAACTCAGTTATCGATACCAGTCGACTCATAATTGCGACTAATTAATCGCGTAGTGTATGGCTATCGAGTTACGCAAGCGAGGTATTATCGGCACGAAACGCAATGACTGGCGCGACCGGCCTATTCACGACGCGACTCGTAAACGCAGCCCTGACATATTGCGATTGTCGACCACGTGTGATAACATGTTTGGTAATTTTGTTACGAGTCGGTGATTGGGCAGGTAAATAGCAGAAGTGAAAGTTGGGACAAGTTATTGCCTCGGCTTTTAATCAAAGAAGCTAGGACTGACAATTAGGTGTATCCTGTGCCTATATTCACTGTCACAAATTAAGCTTAACTCTGCGGGACAGTAGGTCATGCGCAAAAAAATAAACCGTCGGGATTCGTTCGTCATTTCGCCAAGCCCAAGTTTTTTTTTCTGTCATATATACACGAGCGGCGCGGTGCCAACGGCAGAGGCAAGCAGCCACTGACATGACACTCGTTCCCGACAGCCGTAGACTCAACGAGGGGACTCGCTGGATGCATGCACGGCTGCAATTGGCAACGTGTCGCTCGTGTATATGAGCACTTACTGTCGCAGAACTTTTCCTCCAACTGTCAAGAAAGCGTTAGAGATCGGTGAGATGATACATAGTACAACATACTTGACCTACTGTTTTGTTTCTCTAAAGTGACAACAAACACACTTGATAATTAAACGGTGTTCTACGAGCGCACAGAGTCGTTAATTTTGTACGTTGTCGAGTTTTACTTTACATTATTTATTTTATATTTAGTTACACTTGTAATTTCTATGTGCTGAACTAATCAATTAGGTTAAGCAGATGTAAATGGGGTTGTAGGATGTATTTTAACGATGATTTTGGAATTGTTCTCGTTTCCCTATTTCCTAGTACCTTATCTAGATGACGAAATAATCCCATCATCATTTGCCTAGCCATTTTTCAACTATTGGGGTCGGCTTCGATTCTAACCAGATGCAACTGAATACCAGTATTTTACATGGAGCGAATGCCTATCTGACCTCCTAAGCCCAGTAACTGGATACCAAGATACCGTTGTCAAACTTTCGAGCTTCTGTCGATCCGTAACGACTGTCAAAGATCCAAAAATGACAGTCGGGATCAACGGCTCTTTCGAATAGAAGGGGTCTTGGTATGTGAAGTTCATTCCCAGACTAACCGCGGCCAGCGTAGCTTAACCTAATCGACCGCACCTTCTTATTACCTAGTAGGTACCTACCGAACGGAATTATTAAAATTACTTATTCTCATTATATTTTTTGCTCTATGCTCCTCCCTCCTCCATTTTTCCTCTATATTCTTCTTTTGTTGAAAGAAAATCCTTTGAAGACATTTGTACCAAACTTACGAAAATATAAATATCTAGGGACTCCTATAGAAAATCAGCAAAACAAAGTATTACTTCAACACCTAAATACAAAAGCAAAACAAGAAAATAATCGAATCATTACGACCACGCAGAAACAAAAGAAAATCGTCCACAATTTAAATTCGGAACGCCAACTTGTAACCAGCAAAAAGGCGGGAATTTAGCAAAACAATAGACAAGAGATGTAACTTTATAAAATGTGTGCCACCGAGGAGTGCTGGCGCTCCACAAATTGTATTGTGACGAGAATGTATGGCGTTGTTGTGGCGCGACGTCGTCGTCGCCTGGTTTTTATTGTTGCAATTTTGAAATTAATTTGTTACGTAGTTTTTGCATTGTACCGAGATGATGTACCTACTATGTTGCCCTGGAAAATACACAGGAGCGTGGATCATAAATATCTTATTAACCATGATATTCTGCTTGTCAAAACTCAAATAGGTAACCTATACCTATGCTTTGTCCGCAGCAATAACATTTTCTGACTGTTTTTACCAGTTTTTTTTTTTTAATGATAATCCCGTAGTGTCCCTTATTTTATCTCGCTGTTGACACATTATCTCATCCTTTTCATGACATGGAAATGTCCTCCGAAATAACGTAGGTAAAACTTTTTTATATACAGGGCCGAGTGTAAATCCCCATAGACACCGAGTGACGTGTTACCATAAACAAAATTATTACTTTTGCAAACACCTGTAGTAAACTGAGTTAGGAACTTTTTTTACCTTTCTTATCGGCTCTTCATGTTTAGGTTTTAGGTAAAATTGGGAAAGGTTCTTTGGTAGGTAAATATTGTAAAACTATTGGGTATCTGCAAAGAATAAGTTATCCCTTTGGGATTGGACAAAACAAGACAAAAAAATCAAAATCAAAAGTCATTTATTCAAACTAGGCTGAGAGTCAGCACTTTTTCAAATAATTCCAAAATTACAGAAGACAGTCCCCCAAAAACGCCCGCCCTTCATAATAATTAAGGAACTAAGTAGGTATCTTTAGTATAGCAATGTAAATATCTCGAATAAAATATTCTTGTAGGTACCTACCTATTTTCTTTTTATAACTTGACAGAATTATGTTTTATTAAAAAAAAAACGATGCTCTTTGATCATTGCCAAAATATTTTCCGTAAAAAAAACATTGATGTTCCATAGCCATTACCTACCAAAAACATTATATCCACCTACTTTCAGGTCGGCGGCCTTGATAAGCCTAGGTATACACAAAACATCTTCAGTAGGTAACAGAGCAATATCTACCGTTCTTCGTTCACCATACCCTCGGGAACGCTAAACTGTCTTGAACCTTCAAAGAATATTACGAGAAATTCCGACAGAATTCTGTATCATTTCTGTGGAAACTTAGGGTAGTATTCATAATCCGGTCTTATTTTGAGAGTCCTTGGAACGTCTCTAGAGATGCTGTTTTCGAAAATTACCTACGTTAGGTATATCTTAGGGTTTTTTTGTGCCTATTAGAATATCCGTTTCTATCATAATTTCCTAGAAAACTTGTAACGAAATATTGTAATCAACCAATAAATCTGCCTCTGTACACAAATATTTCTAAAACTGCGCCAAACAGTATTTGTGCCGGTGCCGTTTACACAAACACGGTGGCGTCACGATGTCACGTGATAAAAGCCATCGTAAGGAGCGATTTGGAGGTAAATTCAAAACAACGAAAACGTTATTTGATTTTAATCGTTTTGAATTGAGAAATTGGATTAAAATAAATTCATTTTTATTTTTCTGTTAAATATATCGCACCAATCTTCAAATGTAATAATTTTTACTAAATTGGAAAATACCTTATTCTAGAACAGACGTGGGTAGTAAAATTACCATAGGTAATCTACCTATATACCATTTTTTATAAAAAATATCAAAGGTTAATGTGCTTTCATTGTATTTATATTGTTTTTAGATAAGTGATAACTTGATAAGTTAAAACAAACTGCAGTATCAGGTTTTAGCGAAAAATTTGCGTTATCACGATAAGTAAAGCTAAAAAGTACATGCAAGTACTATACAATTTTGATTTTCCGAGAAAATTCAATACTATTATAAACCTGGGGGCTTTGAGATAGCAAAGTGGTGCCTAACAAGCAATTAGTAAAATCTCTCGGAATAATTTCTGGGAAATAAGGCGACCATTTCTGTATGTTAAAGACACTCAAAGTAAATACACAAACTTTTGTGGATTTTTATGTCCTTCTGCATTTTTTCGTTTTTTACAGATTTTTCATGAAATTATTATAAAAGCTATACACTAACATGTCTACAACATTAAATCTTCTTGGCCATATATTGCGGTGGCATCCACAGGCAATTTTTTTAAAGAACTAGTTTCTGTCCCATTTCGTTTGCGTTTACTCGAACAAAAAATATCACATTTATTAATCCAGGTTTTAAACTATCTTCAAAAATTTCCATTTTTCATCCAAATCCGTTCTGCCATTTTTGTGTAATTAGGTAACAAATGTCTGATTTTTCACATTTAAAATATTACCAACTGTTACCCGTGACTTGTTCCATGATCTAGGATGAAAAGTAGTCTATATCCTTCAACAGGCCATGGTCTATATGTGTGTCAAATTGCATCCAAATCCGTTCAGCCGTTTTAGCCTGTTAGCGTAACAAACAAACTTACTTTCGCATTTATAATATAGTTAGAATTGTAAGTAGGAAGAATCTACAAAACAAAAACGAATTCACTCTTTATATTGTTAAAAAGATCACTCAATTTTCTGCTCACCCCGTACAGAAACAAAGGGCGAAACTTATTTAAAACCACCTTCAAACGTTTTCAATATCTTCAGTACAACGTTAAGGGTTGAAAGAACAAAGAAAATTCAACCCCCAAACGAGTGCAGGGGTGAATTTATTCAATTTCATGTTCCAGTATTTCTTTTGTATCAATTTCTTATTTGCTTGTATCCAAGCAAAGCCTGCTGGGCAGAAAATCATAACTAATTTTGTAAAGGAAAGTTTTTTTTTTGTCTGTTAAGGGTAGGAGAAGAACCTTTGATCAATATGAAATTGAAATATTTGTTTTCATGTAGAAATACTGAGATTCTCAAGTCTTTTAGAGACACATCATGGACGAAACTTATCTAGATTGTGTTCAATAAAATAATCGTATTTAATACTTTTTAACCGACTTCAAAAAGAAGGAGGTTATCAATTCGACATGTTTATATTTTTTTTTTTTTTTGTGTATGTTCGGGCATAACTGCGTCGTATATAGACGGATTTGCAAAATTATTTTTTTGTTCGAAAGGGGTTTGTTCCGAAATGGTCCCATATAAATTTCATATAGATCTGATGATGCGTTTTGGAGACAGACAACGGAACTCTTCAAAACTTTACAGCAAATCAACCGCGAATGTTGCTATCGCATAAATATGCATTGTTTTGACCCTGAGGATGATGAAATTTCGAATTGGTGTGGGGTAGGTAACTAAAAAGAGAAAAAAAAACCCTTTTTCAAAAAAAAATCAACCGACTTCCAAAAAAACACTACAAAGTGCAAAATAACTTTAATTTCGGAAGGCGGTGACAAATAATTAAAATACCTACACGTCCAAAGTCACCGACTTCCGAAATTAAAGTTATTTTGCACTTTGTAGTGTTTTTTTGGAAGTCGGTTGATATTTTTTTGTAAAAAGTTTTTTATTTGGTTAAACTTACACTAGCAGCTAATTAGCGGATGCTTATGTATCAAAAACCTTGGCGATATTGAATCTGTCTATTCGATTCTTGAAGCACTTCAGTGTGGGAGACAATTCCATGTTGTTATAATCAGTTAGACAAGAAGTGTTTCAAAGGCTTTTTTAACCGACTTCAAAAAGAAGGTTTTTTTTTAAATCTATGTTCGGGCATAACTCCGTCGTATATAGACGGATTTGCACAATTCTTTTTTTGTTCGAAAGGGGTTTATTTCGAAATGGTCCCATATATTTCATATAGATCTGATTATGCGTTTCGGAGACAGACAACGGAACTCTTCAAAAAATCACAGCAAATCAACCGCGAATGCTGCTATCGCATAAATATGCATTGTTTTGACCCCAAGGATGATGAAATTTCGAATTGGTGTGGGGTAGGTAACTAAAAAGAGAAAAAAAAACCCTTTTTCAAAAAAAATAAACTTTTTTTTTTAGTTTTTCTTTGATGAATTTTACTACAGTGTGTATTCCTTTAAAATTTCGTTATTTCAGCAAGTCTGAATATTTTACTCCTACGCCTTAAAATATTGTCCGATTGTATGGATATTTTCATTTGCTTATAGTATTCGATAAATTCAGCTTCTTTTATCATACAAATGAAACTGTTACCGAAAGCAGTCAAGAGCTTAAGGCCCTGGTAATTTTGAATGTACTCATCGCATTGTCGTTATGAGCGATAATAGTTCTTACTGCAATCCGATACGGGTTAAAATCTGTTGTAATAAATGAGAAAGCATTGTCGTAAAAATGCAAATAAAATCGTGTAAAATTAGGTATAAAGTATTTGATAAAAATGATCCCTCACTGGATGCAGTTTGGCATTTGGAATTTTATGGTATATTTTTAATTACAATAATAATTGTTACTGAAGGAATAAACTGGTTTTAAACATAATTAAGAGGTAGCTTTGATGATTTTTTTGATGCATTAAAGTATGTTTAATTATATTTTGAGTTCCATCACTGTATGCAAAAAAGACTTGAAAATATCATATAAGTATTTTTTTGCTTTCAAAATTATTTACGGTTTAAGAGATACACTGGTTTAAAAAACCACCCTTTTGAGCGTTTTCAAGAAATCACCGCTTTAAAGAACCTTTTAAAAATCAGCACTAGTCTTATAGAGGTATGAGGAACGGGGTGTAAAGTTCACTCATATTCTATGGAAAAGGGAGGATCCTCCGACCAGAGGGGTGTTGTGTTTGGTGGGCCTGAAGGTTAATGTCGGGACGTTGTAAATATACCAGTCGCGCGGTAAAATTTGATCGCACGATGCAGGATTTGTGTGACGTCAGCTCATCGATGCGAAATTCGCATGTGGCGTTATAGATGCCGCCACAATTTCATTAAATCAATTCACCCCCAACAATAACCCGTTCCAAAAACATGTCCTCCAACCAACTTTCCATCCACAAACATGTAACTACCACTTCTGCCGATCTCCCTAAAGGATACGCCACAAAGATTCCCTATCTGTCCGAAGTTCGGTCGTCATCCCAGAGCGTGATTGATTATACCGTATCAAACGTGAGGCCGAATATTGGCACTACAGTGTAGATATGAAAAAAGTTGCCAAGTTGTGTACAGAACTAATGTTATGGGACTGTGAGGGTTTTTTGATGGTGGAGAATCATTGGTCTTGTTTTTTTACTGGCTAAGTAGATAAATAATATGCTGGTCTTCACATTATTTAATACCTACAGTACGTCACCAGCTACGATCCTTGCATTCTCCTATTGCTTCGTGTACGTTCATATATCAGCAGCTTAACATGACGCTTTCTATACTCTACTGTAGAATAGAAATCGCATGTCTACATTTCTCGGTGAAAAACTGTCAGCAGTCTTCACGGACACGTCATTTTTGTCTACTCTTCCGACGACAAAGCGCTTGTCTACGGTTCTCGTGCTTTGCTGGTCATACACGCACAACGCGAGTGATACGTTCCCGACATTTCTGAAAAGTCATAAAGTATCCAATGTCCTAATACTGTACCCTAATTGCGTAACTCACGATTAATCATAATCTGTTTCTTTTTGAAACAAATTGTTAAACCATTGCTTCATATGTTCGAAAAATGTGTCTGCTCAACAACGTAAATAACGCAATGAATATTGTTGAACTGTCTAATTGAAACAGATTATGATTAATCGTGAGTTACGCCATTAGGGTGCTGGTCATGATCTACTCAAATTTCTACTCAATTCGTTTCCCCGTGTTATCGTGAAAGCGTAACAAAGAAACACATATAATCTAATCTTTTCTCTATAAAATACTAGCTGCGGGCCGCGTGGATGTCGGTTATCGTGTAAAAAAATACCTATGTCCTTCTATATACAGGAAAAGTTTTTATCCAGTGCGCAAATTTTAACCATGAATTCAGCATATCATTCTAGACCCACCAGCGCAGAAATTTACCTACGCGGTCAAAATGTTTGGAACAGCTGATTTTTTTTACCCTGTATACGAGGCTATATTATCTCTACCAAGTTTCATGACAATCGGTTCAGCGGTTTAGGTGTGAAAGCGTTAGTTACTTTCGCATATTTATTATTAGTAGAGATTAGTTAAGATTTATCAATTTGTCAAATTATAAATTTGTGGTTCCAAGCTAGGATAAAGACTGTTGGGAGGCTCATTTATAACAGTTAGCATCTTCACAAGTGGATGTGTGTGATAGGTTTACTACAAAGAATAATTTTATCAGTTATAAGTACTTAATATGAAATAGCGGTGGTGGCCAAGTGGAAAAGGCTGCGACTTACCAGTTGTAGGTCGTGAGCTCGAACCCACACAGGCGCTTAACTTAGTGTAAATTATTTCATCACCAGTGCTCTCAAAACGGTGAAGGAAAACATAGTGAGGAAACCGGCAAGTCGTAGAACCAAAAATTCGAAGACATGTGACATCTACCTACCCTAGGCTTGCCAGATGGCCGGGAAATCCGGGATTGTCCCGGAATTTTGGGTCTTGTCCCGTGTCCAGTAATCAGACCGTATTGTCCCGGATTCCAAAAACTTAATAGTTTTGTAACAAAATAAACTAACAACGAATGACACGGCTGGCCTGCCTGTGAGCGCGGGCGGCTCGCGGGATTGGAGTGCTTAGTTCGCCCGCCCGCGCTCGCTCCCTCTCTTACCACCCGTCCGCTGTCTGGCTCCTTCACTCGTACAGCCGATAAGAGATTTATAAGAGAAATATATTGTTATTTTTTTTAAGTTTTCTACGATTTAAATAGTTTTCATTTTCTACCAAACTTTTAGCTTAAGCTGCATCTTAATTACCTACTAAGTATGTACATAGATATCTATCTAATAAAAGTATGTTTTTGAAAATAAATGTCATTTTCCTTTTCAAATACAAATATAAATCCTTTGAAAACAAAAAAAAAAACAAGGTACTTTTTACTATGGCCACGACCAGACACCGTTGTCTTAGAATTGTCCCGTATTTGATAAGTTTCTATCTGGCAACCCTAACCTACCCGCATTGTGTATTACGGCCCAATCCCTCTCACCGAGAGGAGGCCTGTGTCCCAGCAGTGGGAACATTATAGGCTGATGATGATGATGATGAATATGAAATAAAATGAAATGTTAATATTTTGTTGGACAACATTTTAAAACTGGCCTTGGCATTTCCTAGCTGATCCCTTAGAAGAGATGTCGAAACAAACTCAGAGGTCAACGTCTCTCATAAAGTCAAGTCCATATATTATATTATTTGGATTTTATTAGAGCCTAGCAATGCAGGAGCAGGACCACGTCTGGAAAGGTCTTTTGAAGAAAGAACTATTGCAGATTTGAGCAGACCTGTCCCAACAGACGGCATAAAGCAATAAAGTCACTTACACGCTGAAAGCACTTACGACATTACACGTAACTTTCATTAACTTTTCTAGCATGATTTTTCCTTCATCTTAGCTCCGACCCACAATCTTTCACGAATTGCATGAAAATATATACCTATTCTATTGAATGTGGCTATCAGACCCGTGATATTAAACATATACACATACAATACAGTGTACATAATATTACATATTCTGCACATAAAGGTCCCTTGGGTAAATAGAATTCGGCGTCTTGTTGAAACGCTTTTCCTCGATAACAGAATTTTTCAAATATACGGGAACGTTTTGTGTGATGCACACGTTGCGTTTAGTGATGAAATATTTTTCTCTAGCTACATGAAAATTAGTAATAAAAGTTCTATTGGTAAGGTTTATAATATAATCTATCAGACTTAAAATAATATTTAAAATACCTAAGCACATGCTTATTAATTATTGAACTTTTCGATAATTGAACTTTGTCGGTACCTACTTGGTTTTCGAGATTTCACACTGCTTTTATTACTTAAACACGCCCAAAGTTAGGTTAAATTAGCAAGAAAAACGAATCTTTGTTGGCTCATAACTGTTTAATGACTTTTTATTTTAGTATTCTGTTTCGGTACATACAATATTGATAATGAGACAAAACCATACCATGTTTAATTTTTGATGTACATATTGAAACAGTGGAGTAAAACCCTCCCGAAGTTTGTATGGAAAAAATGTAGACAAGTGTCACCTTAAGACATGATCATACCATTTTCTGAGTACGGCACTACTTCCAACTTGCTGTACTTACGACTTTCAATCGGTATGGTATGTCTGTTCTTTTTTGGCTATTGCCAAATCGTGGATTAAAGTGTACTCTAAAATAAATTAACACCATTAAAAAGTTAAATAATTTAAACTATACACTGAGATAAAATGAAAAAATCGTGTCTACAAAATTAATTCACAAACGTCGTTTCAAAAGACTCGCCCCCAAGTTTCGTCCCGTACATTTTCGCCCCGTTCACCAAGGGATTCGGGGTGCAATGTCAGCAAAAGATTTAGGTAAATTGACACGAGCAAGGGACTTATTGTGTATTATGGAGGGAAACGTGTTCCGTACGCAAAACGACGAGGAATCAGCTTCTTACTACGCTATCAGGTTTTTAATACTGCTGGCGCCATTTTTAAATGTGAAGCAGAGATTTTTTGCTCAAGTTTGGGATTAAAAGGTAGAATTTGTGCTTGGTATTACGTGACTGCTGAATACAGCTCATTTTGGTTTACCTATAAGGTAAAACATGTTTATATATAATAATTTCGGGTCATATAATCGCAATATATGCAGTAGGTATGTAAGGATTGTAGGTGATTGGTTCAGGGCCCCAATTATGTATGGTTATAATGATTCCCCGCAGAATCTTACTACGTTCAAACTACGTCAATATCGTGTTTTTTAGAAACCAATGTAGGTAACGGTTTTTTTTTTTAGGGTGGGAAATCATCAAATATCTTCTTCCGCTCTGGGTGGAGCAGGAGGGCGTGTCAGACTTTTACTGACTAAAACCCACCCGTGTTCCCTCAGTTTCCTGTGTGCCAGGGGCCACGGTATCTCTTTCGAACAACCCGAATCCCTGGCAGAACAAATGTCGTAACGGTAAAGAGTCGAAATGTCATATTCTGTATGTTCCAAGACAATTTGTCGACATTATTAATACGATATTAACAGGTTTCGTGTGTGATTGACGTGGTTACGAGTAAGGAATCGTTAAGTGGTCACAGTGAATTCAGGCCCAGGAGATTTTAGCTTCCCCATGGCAAGAAGTCGCGAGTTTATATATGCTTATTTTGCTTTATTTATTGACACGAAAAATATTTACAATACAACAACCGTATGTATATCCCGATATCATCATCTGCCTAGCCTTTTCCTAACTACGCTGGGGTCGGCTTCCCGTCTAACCGGATGCAGCTGAATACCAATATTTTACATGGAGCGACTGCCTATCTGTCTTCCACAACCCAATAACTGGGTAATCCGATACCCGTTGGTAAGACTGGTTGTCAGTCTTTCGGGCTTCCGACGACCCGTAACGAATTTCAAAGACGAATGACAGCCGGGACCAACGATGTAAAAGATGGTCAATTGATGATAGCAATAGGTAAATGAAGTGATTTTTTTAAACAAACTAAACAGTTGTTGGAACGAAGTTCCTTATCGCGCGTTGTGAAAGGGGGCTAGACGGAAAAAATTCATACGAAAAGTTGTAACGAAACTTTTTGCTATAGTAAGCCCAGTAGTAAGTAGTGGCCCAGTGGTAACGGCTGCGACTTACGAGTTGTAGGTCGTGCGTTCGAACCCAGCCAGGCGCATTACTTTGTGTAAATAATTTCATCACCACTGCTCTCAAACGGTGAAGGAAAACATCGTGAGGAAACCGGCATGTCCTAGAACAAAAATATCGGAAGACATGTGACATCTACCAACCCGCACTGGGCCCGCGTGGTGGATTACGGCCCACTCCCTCTCACAGAGAGGAGGCCTGTGTCCCAGCAGTGGGAACGTTATAGGCTGAGTATGTATGTATGTATGTAAGCTTTTGTAAGCCGTGCGGCGTGCGCATGTTTCTCTGTCTGTCTCTCTCTCTTATAGAAAGCAATAACGATGGTGACGATGGTGACGATGGTGACGATGGTGACGATGGTGACGACGATGACGATGGTGTCGATGGTGACGACGATGACGAAGGTGACGACGATGACGATGGTGACGACGATGACGACGATGACGATGATGACGATGATGATGATGGGCTTTAAAACCATGAAAACGCGAAGTTCCTTATCGCGCGTTGCGAAAGGGGGCTAGACGGAAAATATTAAGACCAAAAAGGAACTTCGTTCCATCCGGGTGTCCCTTGACACCTCTCAAGTTTTTTAACCATTTTAGTCCATTCTCATGCAGAAGTGTAAAGAGCTTTTCTGATCAAAAGGATTGCTCAAATGTGTGTAAAAACTTCAGTATTTTTCGGGTACATTAAATCCACGTTTCCTTTAAAGTTACAGGCCACGAATTCATTTTTATTTCTGTTTATTTTATTTCTAATTTACCTACATAAAATCGCTAATCGGCTAGGCAGAATTTTACCTGTCTATAGTAACGCCCTACATTTAGCCAGACATGTTTTATACCCACCGGAATAAGAGGTGAGCCTATTGGCAACCGGGCACAAATCCAAACTCTGGTCCAGCATAATCAGCCTATAGAAGACAGAAAGCCTACAATGTTCCTCTTATCTGTGGGAGGGGAGTAGCCCGTGACCACCACGCGGGCCCAGTGCGCGTTGGTAGATGTCACATGTCTTCGAATCTTTGAATCTAGGACATGCCGGTTTCCTCACTATGTTTTCCTACACAATTTTGAGAGCAATGGTGATGGCATAATTTACACAAAGTAAAGCGCCTGTCTGGGTTCGAACCTACGACCTACAACTTGTAAGTCGCAGCCGTTATTTCTGGGCCAACACTGCTCTCTCCGTTCTACTACTGAGAAATTCCAGATAAAACCCACTAACACTTTGCCCGACCTGGGAATCGAAACCAGGACCTCATGCTCGGCAGTATAGCGCTTGCAACCACTACACCAACGAGGCAATGAATTTCATATTGATTTCTGTTTATTATTATTTCCAAACTACTGCAATAAAATAAATATTACTACGATCACAAATCACATCGCCATACCAAACAACAATGACCTAAATAAACTAGACATGCTAACAAATCTAAGATATATGTTCGTCTGTCAGTCACGAGCAATAAAAGTGAAATCGCTGTGTCAACGACAAATGTATGAGGTCGTGGAGGTCAGTTGGGAGTCGATCACGACTGCCCTAGGGAGGTAAACAGATGTTTAAGATGATTGTAGACTTTTCTTGATAAAAGTGCTAGTCTTGGAATGTAGGTAAGTACATATATGAAACTCGATTTAGCATTCTTTTTGGGATTTTTTTATGACATACCTGGCAAAAAAAAAAAACAATAGACTGAGATGCTTACATACGATTTATATTTTAGAAAGAAATAAAAATGGTTTATTCTGCATAAACAAAACGCACATTACAAAAAAAAAACATGTACAGACGCCAAGCACATCAAGCTACCTAAAATACCAACTTTACCAAAAAAAAAAAAAAGAAAAAAAAAACAACCTTAAGCTTATGCAATAAAGATGAAAATCTATGACAGAGATTTGGCAGATTTTTAGTCCTAATACACCGACCTATCAACGGATAAAAATACAGAACATCCAGGTACTAAAGATACCTACAACATAGAATAGAGAAGCAAATCCTTCAACATCAAACTTCGTAGGTATTCGTAAAAACTATCGTTCGTAATTTAAACGTACGGATCGTAGGTACCTAGTTATTTATGGCTGGTAGCTGTTACCGTTCGTATCGGCTTTCTGAATCGGCTTGTATTGGACGTCCGTCGTCGCATCGCCAGGCTTGTTTTGTCCTTGTGAAACATGGTTGAGCGTTGAATTAGGTGTTCGAATTTCTATCAAACCAATAGAAGGCCCCATTGGTTCTTCGTGGTGTAATTTTTTTTTATCGTTGCTGGTGCAACTTTGTTGACAGTTTTTTAATACAAAACTTTTAAGAACTTGTATGTTTTGTATGGCATATTGATTCAATATGAAACTCGATAATTACTGGATTTACGCCATACAAAGTTTAACAGGAGTTCGCAGTACTACCTATCAAATTGTTTTAACAAACTCAAACATTCAGTTTGTAATACAACATCTATTGTATGAATTTGTATGTCATGTAAATTCAAACTATCGTAACTTCACACAAAAGCGCGAGAACAATCACAAAAGCACTATACACAAATTACATTCCAAATTCAAACACACACTGATTAGAACCGAACAGAGCCGAGTCACGTCGCGCCAATTAGAAAACGGTCCCGAATTAATTTGAAAATGGAACACTCGATTTTGATGTAGTGGAATCTGTCGCTGTGGGCTTTGTTTTCCGCAAACAAACAAATACCAACTTTACTAAAACATGTTAAAGTCTAATTCGGAATGTGGTGAAAATCCTACAGACATGAGATAATAGGTGAAAGACTGAATGTCATTCACAGGTTTTAGAATTAATTAATTCTGTACCTTAATGTGTTTCACATAAGGTCGACATTACATCGCCACCTGTTATGTAATTAGTAAATGTGTTCTACTTGGGCCCAATTTCTGTGATATCTTGTTCTAATAGGCAATTTATAAAATGTCGTTCTGAGTCATTTCGTCTTATTTATTATTAATTTTATGAGTAACCTTCCTCACGAAGATGTTCAAAGAATTTTTCCCCTGACAGGAAAAGGGACAATGTCGGTAATGACGATTTTTACCTGGTCCCTTATAAAGTACATATACATCTCTAAGGAAAGTTATCAGCAATAAATCTGACCTCGCTACGTGTGCGACTGCCCATGTAGTAAGAAATTAATGGCGGTTCCATCTTTTAATTTCTTCTTCCTAGCTTTTACTTTTAGTGTTTCACTTTTATCTTTTACACTTCATTGCTTCTGTGGACGTAAAATATGTTTTGAGATAAAAGTTACATTGTAGAACTTACTGCTTCTGCAGAAATGTTACAAAGTAGGAACACAACAGTAAAATTCTAGTAATTGTGCAAACTTATCATAAAGTTTTTAGTGGTAACTTCGATATACTATATCAAAATTACCCTTTGTGTGTGTCATTGCAGTGCACTCATCAACTGATATTGCACGAATGTAACAATGGCTTTAAATTTGACAGTTCAACAACATTCATTGCGTTATTTACATTGTTGAGCAGACACATTTTTTGAACATATAAAACAATGGATTAACAATACTTATCCTTCAAAATGCTTTAATTTATCTAAAGCCAGTGAGCCAGTTTTTGCAATTGGAACTTTATTTCTATTTAAGTAAAGTTCTTTTTACAAAAATTACAACTTAGCACCGGACTAGGTTTTCAGTTTTGTAATAAGACTGGTTTTCCATACATATTGGATTCTTATTTCAAAAACTGGCTCGATGGAACCATGACTTAAGAAAACCCTTGTTTTGTAATAACACCCTGCATTACAAAACGAGGTTTTTCTTTAGGTATGGTTTAAACCATCGAGCCTGTTTTTGAAATAAGAACCTAACTGAAATCGAAATACAGCTCCTTTTAGAAATCTGACAACTTAGTCCAATGCTAAATTGACATTTTTGTATTGAGAACTTTACCCAAATAGTAGAAAAGTTGGGAATGCAAAAACTGACTTAAAGTTTTAGGCTGGAACTAAAGTTAGATCGCGTTTTGTAATAAGACGGAAAAGTCCAAGTTGCACCGAAATCAGTAATGACCAAGATAAACTAAGAAAGTACATATGAATGGAAAAACTCACATTGGTGACTCTTACGGAAAACCTCGTGCATGAGGACTAGGGTTCATTCGCGGGAATTCCCGAGCCGAGAATTCCCGGGAAATCGTTGGGCTTTGTTCCCGGGAAATTAAGCTCGAGAAAAAGCCGAGAACTCGAGAAAACATACTTGTTTTTTTTTTGGGTGGGAAGTCATTAAATAACTTCTGCCGCTCTGGGTGGAGCAGGAGGGCGTGTCAGACTTTTACTGACTAAAACCCACCCGTGTTTCCTCAGTAGCCTGTATGCCAGGGGCGGCAGTATCTCTTTCGAACTACCCGCACCCCTGGCAGAAGTGAATACTGTCTCGATGCGCTAGTGTTAGTGTCTCTCCGAGCGATACACACCTATTTGTGCTGACATCTCTTTGAGGCGCGCGTGGGACACAACGCGCCGTCGACCTGGGCTTGGTCCTTACTGGACAGCGAGCTACCCATTACTCGCCGCCCGCAAACCCGCGCCTGCGGTGGCCGGAAATCAGATTGGGATTCCCGATGCCCAGGGCGTCTCCTGCGGAGGCTAGGGCCGTGAGGGCGAATATACTGCCTCTCCCGCGCGTGCGCCGCCTCCCTCTTCGCGAGCATTACTGCTTCGCTGACTCTCACACTGCATATGCACTCTCGCTCCGAACCATGGCCTGGACCAGGGCCGGACGTGAGAGATCGCTGCATGGACACGGCGGTGCTCCGCCCAAGCCGGGCAGACCTCCACCGTATGCTCCACCGTGTCTTCAGGGCGATATACGCAATGGAAACACCCGGGCGTTTCCTCCCGCCTTATCCGAAACAGGAACCTCCCGAAGCAGCCGTGTCCGGTGAGGACCTGCGTCAGGCGGAAGGAGAGGACGCCATGCCGCCTCTCCAACCACTCCTCAAAGAGGGACTTACCGCCGCAATCGTGACGTGCCCAAAATCATATTAAATGTTGTTTTTTTTTATTTTGTTTGAGACGAGCTAATTTTGTTGAAAATTGTTAATAAAAGTTTTATGATTATTAAGATGACAGGAAAACCACTTAATTAATTGATTTCAAATAAGAAATTTTCCTATGAAACATATTTTTTTTGTTTGTGACGTCTTTTTTCATTATTTTAACCAAAAAGGTAAGCAAAAACATACGTAAATGAAAATTTCTCGACAACCCGAGAATACCCGAGAAATTGGCCTCGAGAATTCTCGAGACCCGAGAAACTGAAAAGCTCGAGAAATCATGAACCCTAATGAGGACGAACATGCCACGGTAGCCCTTTTAGTATTTTTTTTATGAAATAGTCATTCAAACAGATTATAGAAAGTTAGGTGGTTATATTTGATGCTTTGACTTATTATAATTCCGTAGAGCCTTATTTCTTTCGGTCATATGTTATTCAACATGCGAGTATAACCTGGCACTAACTTGCAAATTGCAAAAAACGTAAGAAAATAATAATGTTGCGGGTTATCTTAGGAACATAAACTGGGCCTGGAACATTAGCTGCAAAAATAGTGGGAAATATAGCTAGTTAGGTCTAGCTACATTTACCACTATTTCAGTACAAAAATCCCACCAGCAGTGCACGAAGCGCATACAAAACCCGTCCTCCATACTCTATACATCTAAGACCCAAACTTGACATCATTACGTCTCCTCATTAAAGGGTATCGAGTGGAACAAAGCAGGTACACTCGCGTTCATTAGGCGCCAGCGACATTTTGAGGAAAGGAATTTTTGTACAGCCAGCTACAGTCATTTTCTTGATTACTGTACTCGAGCGTACAATTTCTGTCAAGAATTTCTTTGAGCGAGGTAAATTCTTTCTTTTCTGGTGCCTTTTTTTTTCTTCTATGAATTAGGTTAAAGGCTGGTGGCCTGAAAAATATTGTACTTTAGCTGTGCCCGCGTCTACGTTCGCGTGGATCTCCGAAATCAATTACCTATTTATTTATTTAACCATTTATGCACACACATATAAACAGATAAGAATTAAGGAACAGAAAAATACGTGCAGAGGTAGTGCTTATTATAATCGTCATTTTTGTCTACTTTTCCCTCGATAAAACGCTTCTCTACGGTTCTAGTGCTAAGCCTGCAGCTATATGCCAGTGAAACTCTCGTCAAAATCGGTCCAGGCATTTCGGAGATTAGCAGGAACACACAGACAGACAGGCAGACCATTATAAGTACTTACTCCTACACTTTCATATACATTTAGAAAAACACGGAGCAAGTAATAAAAGGCTGTTATTTTGACATTACAAACACACTTCAATTTTATTTACTTGCATCAATTCAAGTAAAAAAAAACATATAAACCTACATGGTCATTTATGAAACGTCAGAAGCTAGGTGCACAGTTCCAATCGGTTGTTTCTTATGGAGAAGAGCCTACAGATACACACACACACTAACATACACTCTCGCGTTCTACCCAAGTGGATTAATTTGATTATAAATAGGTTTCTCATAAATTAGATTTAATTAAACCCGTTGCTTATGAAAAGAACGAAAACTAAGTACCTAGAATGAAAATTATATTTTTCTGTAATAATAGAATCCGTTTCATTATTACATTACAGATATTCTCCGAGATTGAAATCACAAAGAAAACTTTGACCTACATTTCATCACAATTTCTCAGTAAATCATTTCGCTTTACCTTTTTGATCATTTCGGTTTTCTGTTAACAAAATACCTCCACTGAAATATTACCAGCTAATACTTACTTATGAAAAACTACCTGCTCCCCGCGGTTTTGCATGTATTATGTTGATTCCCTGGGAATATCGGGGTAAAAAGTATGCGATGCTCTAATCCAGGTTATGGTCTACCCATGTGCCAAATTTCATCCAAACCTGTTCAGTCATTGCAGCGTGAAAGCGTAATCAACATGCAAAACAAACTTTTTTTCTCTTTATGTATTAGTTTACACAAAAAGTGCGATTGAAGTGCATTTTTTTTTTTAGAATTACTGTTTTCTAGCGGTAGTTTTATTATTTACGAATTGAAAGGATTGCATTGGCATATTTATTAGCTTGTAATATTTAACGAAATTTGTGCTAAATATGCGTGGATTAAAAGTTCTGGAGTGGCGACTGCGTACCGGAAGACGTAAAGTTGGAAGGCCTTCCACAAGGTGGACCGATGATCTTGTGAGGGCCGCAGGAGTCCGCTGGATGCGAAAGCACAGCACCGGTCGAAGTTGCGGAGCTTGGGATAGGTCTATGTCCAACACTGGATGTCTTTCGGCTCAAATGATGATGATGATGCGTGGATGGGTGACCATGCATAACATGTCAGAAAGCACTCTGTTATTTTTACATCATTGACAAGTGATATACAAAAATCTCTTGACAGTCGTTACGGGTCGTCAGAAGCTCGAAATCTGACAACCAATCTTACCAAGGGGTATCGTGTAATCCAGTAACTAGGTTGTGGAACTAAGATAGGCAGTCGCTCCATGTAAAAAACCGGTATTTAGCTGCAACCGATTAGATTTGGAAACCAACTCCAACATAGTTGGGAGGAGGTTAGGCAAATAACAATTACGGTTTTGGTTAATTTAAATAAATAAATAATATTTCCCCTTTTTTTCCCAGATTGCGTCCACCTGCAACTCTATAAAGACTTGAAGGAGCGACAGAAGAACGGGCAGACGAAGGCGTCCCTGTCACTCCAACAGTACCTGGGCATCGAGTCCGGGTTTACCCTGGACAAGGAGTCAAATACCCTGGCAATACTGTGCGAGGACGTGGTGCCGGTCCTCGCGTTTGATACCAGGGAGATTTTGATACAGTGGAGAGTTAAAGTGAGTATTATTTCTATTCTGCTATATTTTTCTTCTTCTACATTGGGAGCAGTGGTGGCCCAGTGATATCGGCCTCGCCTTACGAGATGCAGGTCGTGAGTTTGAACCCAGGCAGGCAATTTGTGTATTAAATTTCATCACCACTGCTCTCAAAACGGTGAAGGAAAACATAGTGAGGAAACCGGCATGACCTAAAAGCAAAAAAAACGGAGACATGTGACATCCTTCAAACCGCAAAGGCCCGTGTGGTGGATTACAATCCACTCCCTCTCACAGAGAGGATGCCTGTGTCCCAGCAGTGGGGACGTTATAGGCTGATTTTGATGATTATGATGCGCTACATTCTGCTTGCCCGATGAGTTTTCCCATCGACAAAAACGACGAACTTCAATACAAACTTTCATCCCCTATTTACCATGAATATAAGACTTTTATACACAACTTGTATACTGAATTTAATTATAGTTGAATACCAACACACATATTGCAGACTGCCATTCTCATAAGGATGTTCCTGACTTTCTCCTATGTTACTTGTGGTCGGAGTAACACATTTTCTTCATCCTTTCTGCCCTATCAGCCGTCTCGCTTCATTCACCTCTCTCATATCGTTCTTCACACAATCTATCCATCTTTTTTTGGGCCTTTTTCTCCTTATCTATTAATTCACACACATTCACATTTAAAATCTTAATTATTTCACATATGGTTCTTCCGTGCTCATACCAAGCCAAACGATTTCCTTTCAACTTTTCTGTCAATGGCGCCACTTTCAAACTTCCCCTTATAAGTATACTCATTTCTAACTTTATCCATTTTCGTCACATCACTCATCTATTTCGAAATTCTCATCTCCGCTGCATGCAATCTCTTTTCATTAGTCTTCTTCACGACTCAATTATATACCTTTAATTTTCAAAGCTCCGCACAGACATTAGTTACAAACAACGTTCCTAATTTATAAAATGAACACACACACAAGACTAATAGATTGCAAGAAGCATCAGTAAATAAAAATCTCTTGAAAGGAACTGAAAGAGTATTTTCCTGAGACAATACTACTGCAGCTTTAAACGAAATAGACTAAACATACATTTACAATGAACTTTCTGAGACAATTGAAGCTTTACAGTAAGACTCTTAAATTGATTGCCGACCAGAGTCCTGTTTAAAGGACTCAAATCAAAATATTTTTATTTCATATAAACCTGCATGGGCACTTATGAAACGTCAGAAGCTAGGTGCACGGTTCCAAAATGTGTGACTGTTTCATTTAAGAATAGTATTGGCCAAATACGGCTTTAATCAAATTATGTTTGCACCACATTAAATTAGCTGCAATTAGCGATACTCCGCAGGCATAAGGTATCAGCGTCTAGACGTTAAAAAGTTTAAAGTAAAAAAAAAAATCTTTTTTGGATCACAGAATTCTGATATTGTAGTAACGTCGGCGACACTTCGCATAAATTCTATCCTAGATCCAACACTCGCTTCACCTAAAATATTTATTTATTTATTAAAACCCATATAACAAATAAATGAACATGCCCAGAATGAAAACTGACGTGTGCTCGTACTAGAGGCAAAATTGGCTGTGTAACTGAAAACCCATGTTTTCCACAGGTACAACACAACCTCGGAGGCAGCAAAGAGTTCGCAGCTGTCATCATATCAGCTCCAACGGCTGCCAACATTCGGGCCGGACCCGTCAGGCTACACGCATGCGGCCCGCGGTTAGCGTTGTGTGCGTCTAGGCCACCCGAAGTACTGGCGCTGTGGGACGTCAAATTACTCAGGTGAGAGTTACTGTAGTTGCATAAGGTTCAGGCTTGTCAGGCTACACGCCTGCGGCCTGTGTTTAGCACTGTGTACATCTAGGCTACGTGGGGACGTGGGGATAATGACAAGCTTTAGACGGAGATAAGGCCCAACACGCTACACATATGCGGGCCGCACAATGCGGCCCAAGGCTGATGCTGCATGACGACGACCAACAAGAGAAAATTACAACACTTGTGAAGGAGAGTGCTTAATGAACATCATAAAATTAATGGTAGCTTTTATATAGTACAACTTGTCCCGACCGGCCTGCCATGCTGTGTAGCCTACTTAACCCAAAATGGACTGAAAGTTTTAGCCTTATCTAAAACAGGCCAATGAAACGCCAGACATAAAAAATATTCCCGAAGTAAATCCTCAAAAAAATTAAAGATGCCAGACAAAAAAAGCTTTAACCCACGAATAAATGTAATCCGTAATTCCGCACGTAACTCAGAACTGCGTTTAACAGGTACACCTCTAAAACTTTGGGCACCACTAATCTTTGAGCGCGTTCCCTTGAAAAATGTCCCCTGTAATTTAGCAGGTTACGCCAGTTTCCTGTCAGTTAGAAATGTACGTGGAAGTTTGACCCAGTTGAGGAGTTGGGCTTCCAGGGATAACTGTTTTAGATTTGCAATTTAATCGTCTGATTCGCAGGGAAAAACATGTACAGGAAAGTTTTGTGAACGTTCGTTACCTTTTAGTTTTACTACGATTTGGGAATTAGGTAATATTAAAAGTAATACGACGGGATTCTTTTATTTCGAATGTTTTCTGAACCACAAATTCAATTTAACCATAAATTAACAATAGATATCGTCTATACATTACGTGTATCCATTCTACATCAATATTCTGTACATCAGTTCTGCTGATGTGTTGCCCTAATGAGGTTAGCACAGACCATAGACAATTCCATCACTTCTATTGTTCCAAGCTCCACTTGCTCAAGCACATGTCACGAGCATTCTCCCTAATTAATTATAATTACATCATTGCATTTCTAATCACACGTAAGAGAAAAGCTCAATACTGCAATGGTGATTGATTTTGCACTGTTTGTTGATAATTACTTCGTTTGCAAACCTACTTACCCCTGTTCGACCCAAAAAACTTCTATTACAAAAAATCTTTTAGGAACTTAGACCACGTTCGGACCAAGAAATCCCAGGAAATACTGTTACAAATTAAAATATCGTGAATTTTATTGTATAGAGGCCAGCACATCAAGCTACCCCAATCTGTCAAATTTCTTTGATAGTTTTTCAACTTTATAACAAAGAAATAAGGTTTATGTTCAATTGGGAAAATTTGGCAGTTTGGGATAGCTTGATCTGCTGGCGACTGTACATGTCACCGTAAGATTCTGAACACCGTTAGTTTATAATCTATCTCGCCAGATTATATACTGTCGATAAATTGTGAACTGCAAAAATCATTTACAATTTAACGCACTATTTTTCGATAGTTTTTAATCTGTCCGTCAAATTGTGAACTGGTATCAAGACGGATAGTACCTTGCGCTATTACTAAATAGTCAAGTAACTGTCATTAACTTAGAAGTAACGCTCGCCGGCCGCTGCCGCGGCACCGCTCGCTTCGATCGCTCGGCTCGCGCTCGGATGTTCGCAGTTCTAACCTAACCTATTCGGTCGATAAGCAGTACGATGCAGTTCCTAGCCGTAGCGAAGAAATTTTTCGTCGGTTACACAAAAAAAAAACAGCTGTTCCATACAATTTCACTGCATAAGTATTGCACTTTTCTATGAAACAGCTGATTTCGACAGCTGCCAGGGGTGCGGGTTGTTCGAAAGAGATACCGTGGCCCCTGGCACACAGGCAACTGAAGGAACACGGGTGGGTTTTAGTCAGTAAAAGGACACGCCCACCCGCTCCAGCCAGAGCGGGAGAAGTTATTTGATGATTTGCCACCAAAAAAAAAGGTGGTCTAGAATGATATGCTGAATTCATGGTTACAGTTTGCGCACTGGTTAAAAATGTACCCTGTATATGAAGCAATGGATTAGCAATATCTTTTAAACGATTCAGATACTGATTGCTAGTATGTTATGCAATTAGGGTGCCGGTTAGAATGGAAGGCCACAACATGGTTAGAATGGAAGACCACAACATGGTTGGGAAAAGGCTAGGCAGATGATGATGAAGACATTTTAACAATGAACATTTAATTATAGGTTTAAAAAAAAACTCGGGAGTTCATAAAATAGTAATAAGTGAAACAGGCCAGTTAGAAAAATATTTAGAACACCAATCTTTATGGTGACAGAAATTCAAAAGTAATTCAACTAATCGAATGATGTTGTCGTCACGAAGTACACTCATGAATGTATTTTTAATGATTGTCAGTTGGGGCGGCCTGCAGGGGCTGCACAGGGGGCTTCGATACGAATGGGGGAATCATGCGGTATATTTTATGTATGTCCATGTGATCGTGACATCTGTTGAGGCTATTACCTACCGTCACCATTTAATTAATCATCGACCGCTGTTGATTTATGCATGTAACAGGGGAAAGGATCAGCAACTTATGTTTCCTTTTGGTCACGAAAGGTCGGTCCTGTTCACAAAGTTAATGCGGAAAGGTTTTAAAAAGAGAGAGAAACATTTGTACTTACAGATTATAATCAAGCAATATTTCCAAAAGATCTCCATTCAAATCCCAAAGTTCTTTTCAAAATCCGTTTCCCCTGCCTTGACAGAAATAACCCTGAAACAAAAACCCGTACAAAAAAAGTAACTTAACATCACGATCAGCTATTAGAAGTCATTAAAACTCGTATTAAACTGAACAATTCCGACAATTATAACCAGGCCACCATTCCCCTGTATTTTTACGAATCCCCCTTCCTTCCTTTTAGAGATTTTTAACGACTTATGAAACTTTTGACCGAGATTCGGAATCTACGAATTGTGCCAATGAATTATAAAAGAGTTTTGAATGCTTTCATATTTTTCGTGTATTTTTCATCTGCCCCTTTTGAGAAAAATAATATTAAGATAGCGTAATAATGTGCGAAGTTTGAGATGTTATCTGTTGTCAGATACAGGGAGTAAACGAGGTGATGAAAATAGGTTATGAAATATAAATAAATTATGCCCTAGCAGGCTGTATCATGGACCGCCATGAGAACGAATGAATTCATAGTGGAGGAACTTAACATTACCAAGCGGCTATCTACAATATACCAGGAGCGTGCCCTTAGCTTTTTCGGACATATTATGCGTTCACCTAAGCATGGTCTGGTCTAATACTGGGCAGGGCAGAGATCCAACAAGATGATCAGGCGTGATCGAGAAGACTGTTGGAGCCTGCATCCAAGGTGCGGTCAACACGGCAGGAGACCACATAACTTGGAGACTCATGTGGTATAGTCCTCAACTTTAATTCAACAACGAAGAAGACATTTTTATTTACAAATCTTCGACATGTCTCGGTACTTTTACATTCGCTAAGTGTTGAAACTCACAAAGGCTGTGTCCTCAAGCCTTCCTATCAACCATAAGATGCTCGCATTTTCCCCTGGTGTAACAAATCATGGCGTATAATAACGTGACGTCACCACTAATAACAGGGGAATTAATAACTTGCGCTAGTGTGTGTTCGGCCTTAAATTGTGTATTAAGCAGACTTGTGTGCGTCCGGCCTCATATTGTGTATTGAGCGAAAAATAAATTGCTTTTCGGTCACATACAGGGTAAGTTTTTATCCAGTGCGCAAACTGTAACCATGAATTCAGCATATCATTCTAGACCCCCAGCGCAAACATTTTTTGTCGGTTATACAAAAATATTTGCCACGCGGTCAAAATGTATGGAACAGCTGAAATTTTTTTTTGCAGTTTGCGCACTGGTTAAAAACTTATCCTGTATGATGAGTACGAGGACTCTTACGGGTCTTTAGATTCGATACCGTTTTTGAACAAACACGGTCTCTGAAAATTGGAATTTGTAATAGACATGGGTAGTTCGCGAACGATTGAAGGAAATTAACTACTTCATATCACAAAATAAACTTATCATTCAATCAGTAGTCATTCAAATGTGTCTCTACTTCACTTAGTTCAGTCTTTCCTTTCGCTCTCACAAATCGTGGGTATCAGTAAAAAAAAAACATACTAAACTACTAATAACATACTTACATAATAAAAATAGTTTTGCTTAAATTCATATTTAAAATTTTCTAGGTTGACAGTCCTAAGCCTGTATAAAGTGTGAAGGAAAATCGACATACGTATAAAACTGAACTAGTGAAGTGTATCATGTATCTTGTCAATCACTGTCGTCATCTTATTCTGATGTGACTCGTTCTGATTTGCTGAACGAAATGAAGTACTGAAGTAAATGAGTGGACTACTTCATTAAGCGAAAAGATATACTTCATTCATTTCTTTTAACTGACACATTTTGCGCATCTCTAATTTGTAATAAAATCGTTTTGTAGCAAAATGTAGAAACAAGAAATGTTGTACCTAATCTATCTGCGTAGCCTTTTCTCAACTATGTTGGGGTCGGCTTGCAGTCTAACCGGATGCAGCTGAATACCAGTATTTTACATGGAGCGACTGCCTGTCTGAACCCCGCGTCCCAGTTACTGAATAATACGATACCCCTTGATAAGACTGGTTAGTCAGACTATTTGAGCTTCTGCCTACACAGTCAGACAACAACGGTCAAAGATCTACGAATGATAGCAGACTTGCTTTCCAAGGCACGAGTACCTAATATAAATATAAGAACTGTAAGAAATCTTAAAAGTTAAGTAATATATTTCTTCATAAATATCGGAAAAGAAACAGTTATTTTCTTCTATTGCTGAAAGAAATAACATTGAATAACGTCGAGTGAGGTTTAGTTATGTTCATGTTTCTGCGTCGTTGTATTTTCCTTCACTTGGATGTATTTTATTTTATTTATTATTTCCAGATATTTTGCCCTGTAATAAAACTACAAGGGAGTCTTATTCTTCTTGTTTGGCGACATTCTGGTTACTTGTGGTTCAGAGGACAAGTTTTCCTTTTTCTTTGTTTAACATACTATGTAGTTGTGGTTATGTATCAAAAAAGGTTAGCAGTCTTATTCTGGGCGATATTACAATAATGTATGGGTAGTTGACTGCGTTGGTGTAGTGGCCGCAAGCGGTACTGCTAAGCAATGTGGTCCTGGGTTTGATTCCCAGATCAGTCAGTGTTTTTGGGAGTCGACTAATTATTAAGTTTTAGTCGATTCAAACGAATTTATTTAAAACTGTCAATTCGCCCGTTTCTGGCGATCATATTCGGACATATCGACTAATAAGTTCTTCTTCTAGTCGGATAGACACCAGTCTTATCTGATTTTTAAATAAATAGATTTTATTTATTATAGTACCTATATTTTTAATAATTTTCTCATACTAAAAAGAACCTGTAAACCATGCTTAGCTACCCTAACACAGCCATGAACAACACCCCTCTGTAACGTCTACCTCACTTTTGTGAAACATTATTTCGTCCGAATTTTCATTACACCTAAAATTAAATGGCGCCCCGTGGCGATACACGTTTGGCCAATAATTTGGCCAATATTGGACGACTGGTGGCGCTGGCTGGCTGCAACGGTAGCTAATTTCATTATTAAGTCGTGTACACACGCGTGCCTACAACAATTCCTTGTGGATTATGCCGCGGCCGCGCGGTGGTGTTGCAAGACGCCGAGTTGTAAGCGAAAAAGTTTTAAAACTTAAGAGTTTTTTTGTAGATGACATGAATAAAAACACTTTTCTTCTAAGTAATAAATATGTAGTTTTGGCTACCATGTCTATGTATCTTAGTAAACAGTTTAAATGTGGACTCTTATGTTGTACAAAGCGACATCAATCGGCTTAAATTGTAAAAGATTTCGCTCGTTGCATTTTCAAATCAGTTCGAAATTCTTAACAGCAGAGGTGTACCTACAGTACACCCGTATTTGCAAATTATGTTTGAGTCCCACGTAATAGGGGGCGAATCTAATGCCATCGTGACCGGGCACGAGAAATTCCAGAATGAAAAACCCAATAACACTTTGCCCGACCTGGGAATCGAACCCAAGACTTAGTGCACAGAAGTAGCGCTTGCGACCACTAGACCAACGAAGCGGTCATTCCGTTTTTTTTTTTTCGGAAACCATTAACAACAATCATTTAATATTTACATGATGTCGCTACAAGTTTGTGCCCGGACCACACCACAGTGTTACTGCCTGAAGCGATATTCCTTAACTGAACAAACAGCGCCCTAATGAGCTTGCCAATGCGAAATAATACAAGCTACAATTCGTTGCGCGACGGTTACACTTTGATGTGGAACCGCCTTTATTTGCTCCATGTAATTATAAAGCTTTATCGTAATCACGTGTTTTGTAATTAAATATTGATTTGTATGGTGTATTTATGGTTGGATTTCGGTTTTTAATTATTGCAGAGCTGCCTCACGAATTTCCCCTGGATAAATAATATTCCGAGGGAAATTCCAAGTTCAATTTATTTCCTAGTCCTGAATCAGTTTTGTTTTGGCGAGGTTTTGCGTTATGGAGAGCAATAGTGGCGCAGTGGAATCGGCCGCAACTTAGGAGTTAAATGTCCTGGTTCGAATCCAGATCCAGACAGGCGCTTTCATCATCATCATTATCATTTCAGCCGAAAAACGTCCACTGCTGGATATAGGCCTCTCCTAAAAGGGTTTTGAAATAATCGCCACGTTTGGCAGGCGGATTGGCGATCGCAGTATGGTGGTAAAATGTATAGAGAACGCTGCTGCCCATTCTCTAATAAGTCCCTCGCCTTCTACAACACCTATGGGAAGAAATGGGACAGGCGCTTTACTTTGTGTAAATTACTTCACCATTGCTCTCAAAACGGGAAGGAAAACATCGTGAGGAAACCGGCATGTCCTAGAACCAAATTGAGTCCTTGCAGGGGAATCAATGGCAGTGTAATTTCCGATGCCCTTGATAATACCGAGACCCAGAGGGGGACAGTACGAATGACTGCAACAACATTAATTGCGTTATTAACGTTGTTAAGCAGATACATTGTTCGAACATAGGAAGCAATGGATTAGCAATATCCTTCGCAAAATTATTCAGATTGCAATTGATAGTGTGTTACGCAATCATGGTGCAGATCAAGTGATCAATAAAAAATGTGATTGACCTAAGTACCAATCTTCGACGTTGAAACAAATACTTTTTTACACGTCGATTATATTTTTTCAAACTAGATGAGGTCTGTGTTTTCTATCTTACTACTCTGAGCAGAAAGGCCGAAACAAACTCAGGGGTCCAAACTAATGTCCAGACAACCTTGAGAAGACCATGTAGATTAATAAATGAAATGGCCTTTTAATTTTAAGGAAAGAAACACAGATTGAGAGGACCTGTAGGTACAGTCGACTTCAAAGTTATCTATCTAATCGCCAACAGAGAACTGTTATTTCAAGGATAGAAAATGATCATAGGACGACATATCGCTCTAAACTAAAAATGAATGGTTCCGGCGTCCCTCAGGGAAGTGTACTGGGTCCGCCACTATTTATATTATATATTAATGACCTCAAAAAAGTTTTAAAATATGAATGTATCCAATTTGCTGACGATACTACTTTGACGATAAAATGTTCCAATAAAACTGATGTGGAAATTGATATGAATTAATTAATGTGATAAAATGGCTGAGGGACAACAATCTTCATGTTAATATTGAAAAAACCAAAATAGTTCAATTTCAAACATGCAACTTGTCTTGAATACCAACAGAAATTAGACATAATAATGCAATTCTGCAGTCAGAACCATCGGCTTTATTTTTAGGTATAATAATTGACAACAAATTGAACTGGAAGGAACATGTAGAAAGAGTATGCAGTAGGCTTGATAAGTTTGTATATGCTCTTCGCAAGTTAAGACTAGTGTCTAGTAAAAGAACAGTCCTAAATGCTTATCATGGGTATGTTTCATCAGTATTGCGTTACGGCCTAGTGATATGGGGTAATTCGGTGGATGTGGAAAGGGCGTTCATAGTGCAAAAAAAATGTATTAGAGCCATGAGTGGAGCGGAATACTTAGACCATTGCAGGCCATTATTTAAGAAATTAAAAATTCTCCCTCTCCCATGTCTGTATATTTTTGAAGTCTGTCTATTTGTAAAAAAATATCCTCACTTATTTCTTTTAAATGAACAAGTCTCTGAAAGACTGAACAAAAAAAATGCCGGGAAATTACTAGTACCGGCTCAGAGATTGCAATTATACAGTAGAAATGCCAGTTGTATGACAATTAAAATTAAAATAAATTACCACCTGCCCTGAGAATGTTACCAATTAATAAGTTTAAATGTAAGATGTTTGATTGGCTTTTAGACATGTGTTTTTATTCCGTCAATGAATTTTTAAATCATACTTTTTGATAATGTAATTTTAATTTTGACATTGTGATTTATATTTTTGACATGATTTATTCTTTGACATTATGATTTATATTTTCGACATTATGACTTATATTTTTGACATTATAAATAATGCTAACCAGTCGAATAATTTGTAAAAATCCAGGATTTCATAATTTTATATAATATGCTCAAAAATACCCAGTTCTAATTTGCATGTACCTAGTTTACTAATTAATATTTCTACACCAGCAATGGTAGTATGTGTGAAACAATTTTTAATGTAAGATCTCAATGTACCATATACTGAGAAATAAATTCTATTCTATTCTTCTATTCTATTCTATTCTATTCTATTCATGGGTTGACTTCACAGAAATTGAAAAATATGCTACCGAAAAATTATAAGTAAAAAAATGTCATAAGCAAGTAGGTTAGTACATTTTCCGATGATTCCACAATCCCCAATCAATACAAAATACACGATATCACATATTAATGTCCCTATTACGAGCAGGAAGCATCGCATTGTCTGTTACGGAGCGTTCAATTTCCGCGACCATCGAGTATGGATGACGGGGCATTTTTCAAAGTTTTACTGTAAAGTGAACCCGATCGCGGTTGGAGTTGATCGGTATTAAGGTTATGTATCAGTTTTGTGGAAAATTCACTTCTTAATCTTCTTTTTCTGCTGTCTTCTTCGCTCAGGAAAATAAATAAATTATCTTATTGATTACCAACTTATATCGTCTGTAATACAAATCAAAACTGTATTTCTTTGAAAGTTGTATGAAATGGCTATAACACGGCTATAATCGAAATGATGTAGTGTGGCATTTGGCTAAACCATTAATTTCCATGAATATACTGCAGCACATCTCGTTTTCGATGACACGGGAATAAAATGTGATGTTGCCTTTTAAATGTGGTATTTAGGAGCTATTGGCTTATCATAGTTAAACGCCCACGTATCAAAGGATCCATTTTTATTTTGATATCCACCAATATGTTTGTTATAAAATAATATAAAAATCATCAACGGTCTATCACAAAACATGGTTTTTCTTTAGGTATGGTTTAAACCATCGAGCCTGTTTTTGAAGTAGATAGAAACCGATAGTCGAAATAGTAACAGCTTAAACTTTACCCAAATCGAAATAAAGTTGCAAACGCAAAAGCTGGCTCAGAGCTTTAGGCTAGAAGTAAAGTTTTGTCATAAGACGGCATGAGTTTACCAAAACCATGATCTTATATTGTTATTCTCTCCCTAACGTAAATGCCCGGGCAATAATGGGGTTGTCCCCCGCTATTCCTTGGGTATCGTAAAGGCCACCAACGGATACCTAACACAGGATCAGCCACCTGTAAACTAATGACGCCCTTCCAAGATTACGAATCCACCAAGTTAGTGGCGATTATGGCAATATTCCATCAACAGCGTTGCTTTATTTTATCTCTAGCTGAGCCGATGGCTTCTACTACGGTTTCTTTTATATACCGGGATGAATATATGTATACCGTTTAGTGTAATTTTGTATAGGTACCCCATGACAGCTTTCACTGACAAATAGCGTCAAAATCTGTTGATTACTGTGAAGATGTATAAATAGACATGCAGATAAAAAAAAGTTATTTCTAGTTTTTTTTTTTTTTGCGTATTTTACAAGATTTTATTTAGTTTCACCTGTCTCGGTGAAATCTTGCAAGTTAAATTTGACCCATTTCCCGGTTTCCGATTGAGCTGAAATTTTGCGTGCATAATAAATCGGATGACAATGCCATATAATTATTTATGACATGGAGTCATTATACATCAATATATATATATTTGACATTATACATCAATTTTAATATCAACTATTTCTAGTGATTGTCATGGAAATCATGTCACTATGTTTAAATAGGTTCATTTTATTTATGTTGATTATTTTACATATTGTGAATGAGAGAACGTTAGTAGGCCTAACAGACTGTAGATTTTTAGACGATTTTCTATTCTGTATTCGTCTTAGTCCCTGGTACTTACTGGCAGGCCTGCGCTGTCCTCCTATACATTTTGTCTCTGTAATTTGCAAACATTGTTAAAGCCAATTATTTTTAAAAGAGTAACCGTGGAGTTTCTTGCCGGCTCTTCTCCATAGGAAACAACACACATTTGGAACCGTGCACCTAGCTTCTGACGTTTCATAAGTGCCCATACAGGTTTATATGAAATAAAAATATTTTGAGTCGATCTGATGATGGACTTGCAAGGTGGCCATGGGAACTGTAATAAAAACGACGCAACCCCATCGAGTTCGGGCTTGTTTGAAACGTCTTGACGAGTAGTCATGTGGGTCAAGTGTGCGCATTTAAACTTTGACGCTTAATTAAATCGAAAATTATTTATAGAATGAATCGAAACCATGTTAATTAGTAAAACTGTTTATTTGTTAACAATTTGGACCCAAGAATAGTATTTTCAATAGCTTTTATTTTAAGATATAGTTTTTTTTTTTTTTTTTGTTTTTTTCCTTGTTAGTAAGAACTAAAGTTCTTAGTAATTTATTACAATCTAGCCTAATAGACCAATAAGTAATTTAACTGTAACTTAATATTTTACGTGGTAGATTACGTTATAACTAAGAATAGTGTCATTTTGCACTTTTACACAATTCCGTTGCACTTTCTTAGAGTCTGATACTAAAAATAAAAAAAACACTTTGTTCATGTGTTACATGTATAGCACATCACTGTCACTATTATACACTACACTAATTCAAATGGTTTAGTTCTCTTTAGCCTACGCACTATGTCCGTGTTATCTAGCAGCTGAATTGTCTCAATGTTCACATGTCGGTGAAGTCTGTGTTCGTGGGCTTCAGCAAATTTTTTGATGATGTTGGTGACGAGTTCTATTTTAAGGTCGCGGTGGAGGTCGTCATTTCTAATATACCATGGTGCATTTACAGCATTTCTGAGTACTTTATTTTGGAATTGTTGAATTATTTTAATGTTACTTTTTTTGGTACAGCCCCAAAGTTGGATGCCATACGTCCAAATTGGCATAAGAATATGCTTGTATAATATAATTTTATTATGTACTGATAGGCAGGATTTCCTTCCGAATAACCAATACATACTTTTATAACGTATGTCAAGTTCCTGTCTTTTTTTTTTGACGTGGGATTTCCAACGCAGCTTGGCGTCAAGAGTTATGCCAAGGTATTTGGCTGTATTAGCATAAGGCACTTGCATGCCGTTTATGTAGATTGGGTGGTAATCGCAGTGTTTATTAGTAAAGTCAATATGAACTGATTTTGACTCATTGAGTTTGATCTTCCATTTTTGTGTCTAGTCATACACTTTGTTCACAGCTTGTTGAACTTTCTCTACTGCTTCTTTGTGGCTTGATCCAGTAGCCATAATAGCAGTGTCATCTGCAAAGGTCGCAATGGTGTTGTTTTCCAGTTCTGGGATATCACATGTGTATAGCAAGTACATGATAGGGCCTAGCACACTTCCTTGTGGTACCCCAGCTTTTATAGTTTTCAGCTCGGAATATGCATCTTCTTGTCTTATTCTAAACATTCTATCACTTAAGTATGATTCTAGAATGTCGGCAAATTCTGGAGGTAGCATGCGTCTGAGTTTAAATACCAGACCCTCATGCAAAACTTTATCAAAAGCTTGCGCAACGTCTAAGAATACAGTGGCGCAGACTTGCTTATTTTCCAGTGACTTTTCAATAATGTTAGTTATTCTGTGTACCTGATCTATTGTAGAGTGTTTTTCCCTGAAGCCAAATTGAGATATAGTACAAAACAAAAAACGTTCCGAACGCGCACACTTACCCCAGTATGGGGGTAAAAGTCCGCAGCACTGCGGTAACTGTACGCAACAACCAAAATTTAGATTTTGAGCTATCATTTATAACTAGACATAAAAACATAAACAATATTATAACTTAAATTGTTTTTTTTTAATACTTAAAGTAATCAACTTAAGTCTGACTTGAGATGCAGCTTTTCGTTTACTGGCACCGTTTGAAACTAATAATTTGGCAGCTTCCAGCTGTTCATCTGTGACGATGCATCTATCAGGAGCTTTCTTCTGGTAAGTTTGAGGCATTTTCAACGTATATCTTGGACTCTAAAACAAAAAATAGGAACACATGTACAAAGCTATACAAGCGGGGTAAGTAAGTGCATGCACACAGTTATACAACAAGCTTCTGCGTACACTTAACCCAAACCATCAAAACAGAATGTTATGAATATCGTTAATTATTGCGTCATCATAACAACTTAAACACTGGCAATTATTAGGGTATTTCAATCTATATTTAAAGGGTATTTCATTACCTACATTCATCACTCATCCATCGAAGCACACAGCTTGACAGCTCCTAAAATAAATAAACAATCGTACTTTCTTCAAGGTAAGAGCTTAAAACCTGACGGCACGGTTGGCGCAGTGGTTAAGCGATTGACTGCTGCGCCTACAATTAGTTGTTCCGGGTCTGGCTGTTTGTGTATGTGAGTTTTAAATGTTTGTAAACGCACCCACAATACAGGAGAAATTCCTAGTGTGGGGCAACGTTTTTAAAAACAACAACAACAACAACAACCTTTCTGAACCACAGACAAAACACACATTTTATAAACTCCCAACATTGTTGTCTCTAGTTATAGCCAACAGCAACACATTCAATTACTTAATGGCCGCGCAGCCGTCACAATAAAGATTTAACTAACGGTTTAACAGAGCCCTCGCGTCGCTAATAGTTTACTAAACAAAGATTAACGGATTACTTAACTTAACTTAGTTAAGTGATGCATAGGTTGCTTGTAGTCAGGGAGACAGGAGTGTGTTTTTCAGAGTAAAGAGTGAAGTGAGATTCGAAGATTTTTTAAAGGCTAAACTAACCGAGCAGGATATAAACCTAAGCACCACGGATTCTAGCTTGGTGCCCGGGTGATAGCAATAGGCTTGCCTCTATTACATAGGATTTAAACATAAATGGAAAACAGTTGCATGTGACAATCTACGTAGAGATTAACACCAAAAAATTGTTTTTTAGAAATGTTTTCTTTTTCTGGTTTTAAGAAACTGCTGACTTCAGTCTTATAGAGCAGCAAGCGACTGCTGATTGTGTTTTGCTTTTAACAAGTTTACAAGCAAAGCCTACCTACGAGACCAACAACATTAAACTTGTAAATAGCTTATACATGGGCCCAGTCAATCCCAAACAAAGAAATAAAACAACAGGAAATTCTTTTACTATCCTCACTCATTAAAACAACCAAATTCCAAGCGAAATTACAACATTGACATCAAAAGTCAAAATTTGAAATGCGACATCCAAATAACAAGCATTATCATCTCATTATAATCTAAATTGAAACCGTCGAATACTTGAGAAAATTGCGTCAACAATGATACAATGCAATTTAGAACGCGTCAAAATTTAAAATTAGATTTATCCGCTGACGTAATTTTCTTCTTCGCTGTCTCTCTGCCTATGGAGTTACTTTAACTTATTGAATGGGATCCCTTACATAAATAAGTAGCTTAGCACAAAGGGTGGGCTTAGTTAACAAATACCTGATGTTTTATTCAGGTATTTCTTCAGGAACTGGCTGGCCGAGAGGTATTGATTTGAATGATTTTGGGAGATTCAATTGTTTATATTAAAGGGATCACCATATAAATCTACGTTTGAAAATAGCTGAGTGCTAAACATCCAATATCATCGGCTTCCAGTATTTTACGTGGTGTGACTGCCCATCTGGCCTCCACAACCCAGTCACTGGGTAACACGGTACCCCTTGGTAAGACTGGTTGTCAGACTTTCGGGCTTCTGACGACCCGTTACGACTGTCAACGATCCACAAATGACAGCCGGGATCAACGGCTTAACGTGCTTTCCAAGGAACAGAGGGGTCTCGGTATGTAAAGATGGTCACCCATCCACCGAACGACCGCGGAAAGCGTAGCTTTTAAACCTGATTGATTACTTCTCAAAACATACAAAGAAACGAAACGTACAACACCAACCAATTTTGTAAACACTATCACTCACAATCTGAATCATTTGGAAAGATAGGTACTGCTACCCATTGCTTCATATGTTTGAATAAATTGCCTGCTCATTAACGAAATAACGCAATGAATGTTGTCGAACTGTCAAACCGAACGGAACTAAAATAGGAATTTCGAACGCGAAACCGTACGAATGGCGGTTTCGCATTCGAAATTCCTATTTTCCATTCATGGCGTGCCCAAGGCGGACGCCTCGGTTCACCCCATCATTTTAATAGCTAGAGGGACCGGAGATTATCTTGCTCAGTCGTCGTTATCCGAAACTAGCATTACGTATATTGCCTGAAGGAAACTGTATAAATAATACGGTATTTACACCCCTTTTTTGTTAATAAGGGGGATGTTCACTGGTTTTGATGATAAGAATGGAAGAGAGATGTGTTTGTTGTGTCAGATTCTGCACACCTAGATGTAGAGATGGGCTGAGTGATGATTTTTCTGTATCAATGACTCTGTGGCAATGACAAAAAATATAGATGACGCGAGCAATGACAAAATTGATTTGTTAGCATAACAACAGATTCGCTTTACGCCAGATTCGCGTTAGGTCAGATTCGCTTATTGACAGATTCGCTTAAAGACAGAATATGTACAGACCGCAACATAAAATCCTTTGTTCGCATAAGGACAGATTCGGTTTACGCCAGATTATTACCCCATAATATTTCAATTTCGACGATCTCTTTGGCCGAACAGTCTAGCATCAGAACTGCCACGCAAGGGGTTCGAATCCTGCTAGGGGCAATATTTGTCTAATGAAAATGTACGTTTGTACCAGTCATGGTCATTTATTTTTATCCGTTATCTAGTACTCATAAAATAACAAGGATGTTTACTCAATTAGCGCTGCTACCTCCAAATTAAATCCCTGAGGCTTACTTATCTTTAGCTGGCCCTGCTACAGAGGAATTTGTTAAGTTTCAAAACTATTTTTCAACCCAGTGGCTAAAGAAAGTCACTTCTGAACAATTTTCTTATTATGGAAAAAAGATCAGAACATCAAATGGGGTGGAGGGATACCATCGTAGACTGAATTCAAAAATACCGCCCATACCAGCCTTATATTATTTTCTTCAGTTGCTAAAAAAAGAAACTGAAATACAAGAAAGAAAATTAATTTTAAGTGTTGACAGTCAAGGGAAAAGACGAAGGCTAGAAGACTTAAAAAAGGATAAAAAGATTGAAAAAATTGTCGACAATGCGTTACAAGGACAAATTTCAGCTTTAGAATGTTTAAAACATTTAGCGAATCAGATTAAAGAAAAAAATTAGTGTAAAAAATTAGTACAGGGAATTTATTTTTGGTTAATAAGGTTTGGTCTGTTAGGTTTTTTTTTAATTTTCTCAGACGTGTCGTATTAATGAATAAATTATTTTTCATCCGACTGTACTTCTGTCTTTTAGCGAATCTGTCAATAAGCGAATCTGACCTAACGCGAATCTGGCGTAAAGCGAATCTGTCCTTATGCTAACAAATCGACAAAATTATCGATGATTTTCAGTTGAGTTGTCACGTCATTTTAATTAGGGTTGCTGAAATGCTCACAGAATGGCATAGTGAAATGATCATTACATAATTAGTAGGCGTCATCAAACTGTAATGATTTTGGAATTGATGATTTTGTTGCTGTCATTGCGTGATGAAATGATTTTAAAATATCGATGATTTTTACATGTGACATGATATCGGACTCATCTCTACCTAGCTGTGCTACCATACTAAATACCATACTAAAGCCTGGCCAGAAAAGGAAACATTTACGTAATATATTATAAAGGGGATACATTTGTGAGTTTGTATGTAGAGGATAATCTTTGGAACTACTGATCCGATTCCAAAAAATCTTTCACGAATGGGAAGCTACACTATTGGCGAGATAGATATATTTGATGTTAAAACAAGAAATTTCACGGGAACGAAGCCGCCAGGAGAAGCTAGGAACTTATAAAAAGATTACGTTTATCGTATAAGTGGTTTTCGCGTTATAATTACACAAATGGACAGATAGAACCACATTGTATTTTATAAATCTCACTATAATGTTTTCAGTTACTGGTTTTATGGTGCGTGTCCCATCTTACAATAGGTCGAAATAGTAATATTTATTTGTTCAAGAAAACCTGTTAACAATTATTGTAGGTAGGTACCTACCTTAAATTTGACCTTATTTAGGTACAATACCTTACCTACCTTAGGTACAATACAAATCATTTTATTCTAAACGATAGACACAAAAAAGTGAAGTTTAAATTGAATATGTAAAGCGATCGGCCCACGATAATAGCAATGTCTTCCAGACAACCTTCTTCTATACCAATTGACATTATTTTTTTGAACCAATTACTGAATTGAGCGTTATACTTGGAAGCTAGTTTTATTTCACTGTCAGATCATTAAGTGAGGTCTCGTAGAAATTGACCTAATCTACATTTAAAATTTCTATGTCAAGAAAAGTATAGCCAAAAAGCGGACTTCACAACAAATGCACTTTAATTGTTTAACACACCATCAATCAGAATCTGAATAATTTTGAAGGAATCCAGTTAATCCAATGCTTCGTATGTTCGAAAAATTTGGCTGCCCAGCAACGGAAATAGCGCAATGAATATTGTTGTACTGCCAAAATGCAAACAATACAGAAATAGTAGATTGTATCTAATGGGAGCAAAATAATATTTTTACGGCCAGGGCGCTTTTTTGAATACAGAGCGAAGTGAGGGATTCACTAGAGTAGAATCACGAGCGTAGCGAAGGATTCTTTAGTAGAATCCTGAACGTAGCGAGGGATTCAAAAAGTACGTCGCCCGAGCCAAAAATATATTTTGCGCCCGAGTGATACACTTTACTTTTCATCACCCTCTATGAGAAAATAAAAGGCGCCTCATGTTTTATTGTAATATTATTATTTAATAAAACATAGAGTAACAACTAAATTGAAATTAAATAGTATCTAATAGTAAAACAACTAAAAACGACATTTTCGCAATTATGAAAATTTATTGTTACAGTTTTATTAGGACTAGAGATTGTAGTAGATTTTATATTCTGCGTGTTTGAAATAATGTCCGAATCTGGCTCATTTTGAGAAAAATGTGAAGATGAATCTCGTTGTTTGGATGTAGATGGGCGCAGCAACAGTGGCATGGATGGATTAACTGAAGGTTGCAATTTAATGATTTCCACGATGTTTTCGCCTTGTTCTCAATGGAATCTTCTATACCTATACCCCTCTGCTACAGCACTCGCCTTCCATCCTCCATGTCGCTTGAGAACAGTTAAGTCCGCTCCAGAGTCTGCCAAAAGGGTAGCAGAAGTACGGCGAAAACAACATTGTTTTCGCAAACAAGTTATGGGAAAAAAAAAAACTAACATGCCACAACAAATCGCTACTTATTTGAAGTTACCAGATATCAAACTGTAGGTATACAGGACATCCTGTAAACAGTTTGATATCTGGTAGTTATCTGGTCTGTTAGTTTTTCTTCCCATAACTTGTTTGAAGCACTTGCCATTTTGATAACGGATGAAAAACCGATTGGTTTTCATATCAGCAGGACGCAGATCCAGGTATTTCTGTACAATAGTTTTATATTCTCCTCGGATTACGAAGGATCGGTCGTTTTTTGTTTATGAATAGAAAGAAGAAAGAAAGAAAAAATGTTTATTCTGCACAAACAAAACGCACATTACACAAAATAAAATAAACTATGAAATAAAATGCACACATACAATGTAGCCAAAAGCCCCGTATTCAAGTCGATAATTTTCACAATATTGTCCATTGACTGATAGTGTCAGTCAAGGCTTGGGACCGAACATAGACAAATGGATTACGTACATGCAATTATATAATTATTAACAAGCAAAACAAAAACAAAATGCCGAAAGCAGAGTGCATTAGTGACTACTTTTATTCCAACCGAATCACAAATATAAAAACAACTAAGCCGTGCGTCGCATCTGTGCACGAACAGGTCCTTGCTCAGCTAAATGCTGTGACTTCGGACGGACCTATTGTCAACAGCGCTGATAATTCTGCAAGTACCTTCTGGAGTGACGTAAAGACGCTCATCGTGTGATGTAATTAATACGTTATGTTATCGGGTAAGTACAATTTTCCTCGAAAAAATTATGTAATAGACGAACATTTCATGTATAAATATAAACATGTCCTTAATAAACGGAATCTACCATAAGAAATCAATGAAAATACATAGACTAAGACAATAATACAGTGTTAATAGATATAAATGATAATTATTAACTTCAAATGTCGCTTAGGTAGCATGGGAGTTGCGATGGTATGGCGGCCATTTGCGGCGTTTGCCTATCATGCTTTTCGGTCAAGGCGCAGTTTATAACCCAGTTTATTGGTACAGCTTATTAGTATTATTAAGGACATTTTTTATTATCAATCTGTCAGTTTTACTAACAGTAAATCATCCGAGTGATTTTCGACATCATCAACAGTTATTTTTAAAAGTTCATTGCCACTACAAACTCAACATACTCTGAAAATTAAAGCCTCCTGTAATAAAACCGAATGTGAATAAGACGAGTATCTATCGAAGTACTGGTTACAACAAAATGCTCATTTTAAAACACTATCGACATACATACTTTACTAATCCTCCATATACATAGTTACTTACTTTTACGGCAAGAATGACTTTGTTGGGTGCCTCATTAAAGAAAGTGTCCACGTTTTTGACTGAGAACACTTTGTATTTTTTAGGTTTAAATCTATTAGACATCCTCTTCAGATACTATTAATTTCGAATGTGTCCAGTTTTACGTCGTTATTAGAACTGACTGTTGATTTTAGCATTGAGTGGGTACTCCAGAGAGTGGAAGGTTGTTTAGTTTTGGCTAAGTACTGGAAGTAGGCCAAAAACACATATTCTGAAAAAATCTTGGCGCCTCTTGCATTTCTCCATTCAATAAAAGTACCATAGGCTTTCATATATTTCTCCCGCGATTTTGCAGGTAATAGATTATCCATCACATTTCTTGCGTCAGTTCTAATACTTTCAGGAGTTAATTCTATACTTTCACTGTTACTTGAAGAATTCATTTTTCAAAACAAAACCATGAATTTCTAACAATCCGTGAAAATTGACGAAAACGCGGGCTATTGTTCACGCGTTTTTAATTTGATTTCTTTTTTTTTTTATTCAGCTGGCGGCGGCGCGAATATGGGCCGTCGTACCAGCCAGTCTTTATTCAAACAATATAAATTTGCGTTCGAGTTCTTTGGCGCTGAACACTAAGATGTTCCAAATACAAAAAGTGCGCGGCAAAGATAATTGCAGCGCACTTATAAAGAGGATTAAAAAACTCATTACGGCCCGCTAAAAGTTTCATAAAGAAAACACCACCTTTGGGTGCACTTAAAGGCGAACCAAGTCGTCCGCTTCGAATGGACGGAATGAAAAAATATGCATGTAAGTAAATGTGCATATATTCGTATGTATGTTTACTTACTACTAACATGAAAAAAAACATGAGTTAATGACAAAACATTGTTGAATGCCTTTAGTAATATGGCACCAGTAAATTGTGTTCGGTTACTAAAGGGAAGTTAATTCGAAATTAATATTGACGTCTTTCGCGTGAATAATATTCACCGAAATGAAAGTAACTTTATGGATTGCTTCGATTTTATAGTTTATGTTTATTTTCTCGACGCCCCTTTTAAACTATTACGAGGGCCCATAAAAGTTAAAAAACTAAACTGTTACAGAAGACTCACAAATTCACATTGATTTTATAGAGAATTTGGTTTCGAGAATGTTCCAGACATAAACTGCTTGAATTTCGAATCTCTCAAAAAAGTTTACGAAAGAAGACTGACTCCTAACATAAAATTTTACCTAAACGTCTCCATTAAATCGAAGGCATAATTTTAAATGTCATTTAAAAAACACACTCTTCCGACTTCCTTATTCATACGATGAGCTCCCTAGTAAAAGACCTACGTGACTCAACTGCAAACTCCTTGTTAAAACGCAAACCGAACGAATCGAAAATACCTTTGCCCCATTTACTAAACGATTCCAACACAGACTTCTAAATTCAGCCGTCTATATTTTTGAATTCAAACGCTTTTTGAAGTTGGAATTCCATCGGAATATTTTCTGGCGCGAACCGAATTTGACATTTCTTTTTTTTAATGACGCTGACACGTGTCCTTTTAAGCCAGGAAGTTGTGCTAGTTTTATTTGGATATAAAAGTTTATAAACTGAGAAATTCTTTTGTTGCGGTTTATTTTTATGGGCGAAACACCGGACACATATAAAAAATTTAATTGCGAGTGTTTTGTTGTTTTAAGTGGGTAATGGGGACGTTTCACAATAAAACGCTTTTTAAGTATTTTTAAGGAAGTAAAAGTACCATGAGGAATATTAAACCCAAGCATTACCATACCGCTCCACATATTTTACAATTCATTTCCTGTTTATTTAGAAGAATTTACTTATCCGAAATAAAATAGAAATCTAAAATATTCGGTAGGTATTTCAAAGAACAAACGAAATGACATGGCAATACCAGAAATAAAATGGAGGTACCGTTCAATTTCCACAAACACAAAGAAAAGGGCGAATCAAAATAATTCAAAGGCGATCTGTCTGATGCAGCTTTAGCGACGTCGTTTGTGGTCGGACCGACTCCGTTACCAAGATATAGGAGGATGTAGAAGGCACAAAGATTAAAAAAAAATATTTAATCTGTCTTTCGTCAGTCAGATTTTTTGTTACATCTTAATGCAGTGTGAAAATAATTTTGAACTACATATGTACCTACTTCATTATTCAAGAGCACAATGCTAACTGAACTCATTTGTTTCGTGGGTTTATTGGACTTGGGCCGTTAAAACTATGTAGGTACTTATCTAAAAAAAGCGACCAAGTGCGAGTCGGCTTCGCACACGAAGGGTTCCGTACCACCGTACAAGATTTAACATTACGTATTTTTTATGTATAGGGGAAACCCCTTTAATTTTCAACTTTTTATATAATTTGTTGTTAAAACGGCCATACTCTGTGAAATTTCAAGACTTAGTGTATTAGTGTTCCGTTGGCGTCCTTTGGGTAGACACGGCTACACTTCAAGCTATACATTTCCAGTATAAGCAGATCTCGCATTGTATAGGATTTCCGTACAGTGCGAGATTAGCGAAAACTGGAAATGTATAGCTTGATGTAAAGCCGTGTGTACGAAACCCTAATGCTACTTTTTCTCATCTAACAAAAATGCTGAACCAAACACAACTTACTACACAAAGTAAACTGCTTGCTAACAAAAGACACTTTTCATATACCCAAGAATTCCTTACAAAAAAGGTAAAAATATAAATTGTCTCATCTAGCCATTCTTTACTAAGATGCTGAATCTTGGTTGCAGGCATCCATGAAATTCGCAGCACCCGTCCATCGGCATTCGCTGTCAAAATTAAATTCCAACATGGCGGTCGAATACCATTCGTCTTTAGCTAAAACTTCCTTTGATTAAGAGGAAAGTTATTCAGTGTTTTTAGCAAGAACTGTTGGAATTATATATGCATATTATTTTCTCTGGTATTTCTGGGTGCGAAATCTGAAGAAATCAGTTAACTGTAGTTATTGATTTGAGGTTGAGCATTTATTCTAAATAGGTATTCGAATTCTGAGCAATTAGGGGCCGTACACACGTACCATATCCATACCACAACGACACCATGTGGCGTAAATTTGTATGACAATTAATAGTCTATACACACGGACCATATTGGGCCGTCAAAATCAACCGTGTAGTCGACCACGATGCGATGGCGACGTCGTCGCAGCCATCCATAACGCAACCACAACTTTGCGTCGAGCCGACGTCACGTCACACACAACCGGAGTCGATCTACGTGCAAACACTAGCCACAACGTAGCCACATCGCGACTACTAGCAGTAACAACGAAACTGCAAGAAGTTGCAGCAACACTTTTCACACGTAACCACTGCTTACGGTCCACATGCTCACTGCGATGTGGTGTGGTTGTGGTACGTGTTTTCAGGCCCTTAATCTGCTCAATAAAATGTCAAATTGAGTGAAAGCAACAGGGATTGTGAATGGGATATCAATATAATGAGATCCGGAAAAATGTTTCGGCATTGACAGTAAATAAATTGAGTTTTGGAAAATACGGAAACCCACAAAAACATATTAGGGAAACATTTCCCAGAAAGCCGTCCTATTTCGCCATATTAATATGAAATAAGTTTATAATTTTCTCGATAAAACTCGAAGTAAAACCTTAACTAGTGAAGCTTTAAGCGAGACGACTTCGACAAACTCGAACGCAGAATTAAATTCCTGCTTGGTCAACACGTAATCAACTTTGGCTTGAAAAGTTAAAGCCTTAAATCCAGATTAAATTAAAAGTTTTGAACGAATACATTAATATTTAAAAGGTTTCGGGCACTTGGGCGAGTACGTGTGTTGTCTTTGCTCGTATATTAATTAAGAAAGTATTTGTTTTCTCTGTGGTGTTCGATGGTTTTATTTATGTTAAATTGACCATATATTTTATAAGCAAAAGTTTTGATTTAGAAAAATTTAATTAAGTATTCAGAAAATATACAAAATAAATATCTGGAAAGAAAAACGTAGGTATATTTTGCCCAGTACTTACCATATTATTAAAGGAACATATTTGAACTGGAATTAAAAAATGTAAGTCTGCCCAATGCCCAATATGAAAAATGCACAGATGTTAAGATTATGAGTGACACCCAAAAAAACAGCGCTTCCATCATCAACCATGATATCGACGAAGTTGCGAGGAACTCTTGGAGATACCATGGGGGAACCATGGAACTGGGAAGTACCTATGGCAGAAAAAAGGGGCAGCCAAACACAGCAGTGGGTGATTCCAGGCTAAAATGATGATGATGATGTCTGCGCTCACGCTAAATCTAAATTAATAAGTAACAAAATTAGTATCTCTAAAAATAAAATAAAAGCTGTGTGGCAGGTAATTAACAAAGAAACTGGAAACACAAAACAGCGAGATCAGAATGAGTTAGCTCTAAAAATTGATAATGAAATTATTTCAGATAAGTTACAAGTTTCTGAGACTCTAGAAAATTTATTTACCAACATCCCAATAGAAGTTACGAAATCTCTCCCCTCATCATCTGTATTAGCTGAATCTCTTCTTAAAGAAAACTTCAGCAACGACATTCCAAGTTTTGAATTCAAACCCATTTCTATTGCCACAATTAAAACAGCATTTAAAAGTCTTAACATAAAAAACACTGAAGACTTATGGGGGATTTCCGTTAAGGTTCTCGAAAATATCATTGACACAATTGCCCCTGTCCTAACAGGCATATTTAATCAATGTTTAGACAGCGGTACGTTTCCTGACTTAATGAAACATAGTAAAGTAGTACCAATTTTCAAATCGGGTAGTAAGAGTGATCCCTCTAATTATAGATCCCTCTTATTATTATTATCTGTGAAAAAAATCATGCTAGACCAGATGTTGTTACATAGTCGACAGTTTGGTTTCACGAAAGGTCGGTCGACGACTGACGCAGGAGTAAAACACATCAGTCACATTTTGGAATCCTGGGAGAATTCCCAGGACGCGATTGGCATTTTCTGTGACCTCTCAAAAGCGTTTGACTGCGTTGACCACAATACACTTATCTGTAAATTACACCACTATGGAATTCGTGGACAGGCTGCTGATCTTGTACTTTCCTATTTATCAAACAGGCAGCAAAAAGTAAACGTTAATGGAGCGACGTCCTCGGGGTCTCTAGTTAAGATGGGCGTGCCTCAAGGTTCAATTCTTGGCCCTTTTTTGTTTCTAGTTTATATTAATGACCTTCCTTACCTGATGGCTAACTTCTCGGATATAATTTTATTCGCTGATGACACTTCGCTTATTTTTAGAATAGATAGAAAAGATACAGATGTCTTACATGTCAATGATAGTCTAGCTGTTCTTTCGAAATGGTTTGCCGCTAATAATCTTTTACTCAATGCGAACAAAACTAAATGTCTTAAGTTCTCGTTACCAAATGTACCCCAAGTAGGTCTAAACTTAAAACTTGATGGCAAGAAACTAGATGCTATTTCGGAAACTGTATTTTTGGGAATTACTTTAGATTCAAAATTGCAATGGGGCGCTCACATTAGAGCTCTTTCAAGTAGATTAAGCTCAGCTGCTTACGCAGTAAGAAAGATAAGGCAGTTGACGGATGTAGCCACAGCTAGGTTAGTTTACTTTGCTTATTTTCACAGTATTATGTCTTATGGCGTTCTGTTGTGGGGATCGGCAGCTGACGTAGATTCAATTTTCATTTTACAAAAGAGGGCAATCCGCGCAATCTATAAAATGGGGCCTCGCGAGTCTCTTAGAAACAAATTCAGCGAAATTGATATTCTAACTCTGCCGTCTCTTTATATCCTAGAAAATATCTTGTACGTCCGCAAAAATTTAGGCCTTTTCAAAAAACGATGCGATTTTCATAATCTGAATACACGTAGTAAAGATGAAATTGTGATTCCAAAATTTAGATTGACTAAAACTAGCAAGTCATTACTAATAAACAGTATCCGCTTCTATAACAAGTTGCCAAAGTCAGGTACAGAACTTAGCGATGGAAAGTTTAAAACGCACATCAAACGTATCCTTATCAAAAAAGCATATTATAAGATAAAAGACTACGTTGAAGACAGGGAAGTTTGGCATTAATTCCTTCTGCACATGTGGCTTCCCTGGTACCTCATTAACAGCATATCTATGTGAAAGTCTATTAACTGCTCTCAATGTTCTTTTTATTCTTTTTATTTTTACAATGCTGACATATTCTCGTCATTATTTGACATTATACATCAATTTTAATATCAACTATTTTTTAGTGATTGTCATGTTAATCATGTCACTATGTTTAATTAGGTTCATTTTATTTATGTAGATTATTTTACATATTGTGAATGGGAGAACGTTGTAGGCCTTACAGACTGTAGATTTGTAGACGATTTTCTATTCTGGATTCGTCTAAGTACCTGGTACTTATTTACAGGCCTGCACTGTCCTCCCATACATTTTATATCTGAAAACATTGTTAAAGCCAATCATTTTTAAAAGAGTAACCGTGGAGTTTCTTGCCGGCTCTTCTCCATAGGAAACAACATTTTGGAACCGTGCACCTAGCTTCTGACGTTTCATAAGTGCCCATGCAGGTTTATATGAAATAAAAATATTTTGATTTTGATTTTTGATTTTGATGATTTTGGGTGAAAAAAAATACTCATTATGTTTTTTTCTTTTTGGTGTCATACATAACATACTGTGAGACGTCGTGTAGAGGAATAGATTTCAAATATAAATAATTTATTTCAACAAACGGATAAGGGATTCATTACTAACTTCTGTAGAAACTGCGAACTAATTCGTCTTCCAATCTACAAGTAATAAACCAATTTGTACATTTAAGTGGATAAAACATGGCAATACCTATCTACTAATTTCAGATGTTCCTAATGAATCCTTTCAAGGTTTAGTTTTGGACGTATTTTTGCAAAATTGTCCGTAATTGTTTTTTTACATACAAGGTGTGCGCTATGTTGCTTCAAAAGTCATTTTTTTTTCTGATTATGTAATTTCTGACTTATATCATACTTTTAAAATGAACCACATTATTTTTGCACTGCCAACACACATTGAACAGTTCAATAAAATCCACCTTATCAAAAAACAAACAACATAAAAAAATATTTACAACGTAGGCACGTAGCCCTCATCAATCACAATAATTCATCATCATTTAAATGAATCTTGATAACAAATTACAAGATCGTTAATTACTGACCACCCAAGCACATTGTATCGCGTATACAAACTTGTCAAATCAATTTAAAACATTGACTAATTACTTCACTTGGGAGAAAAACGAGCAGATAAGGGAATTAAGTAATTACCTTAACTCACTTATCGCGTTTCTTTTTCCCCTTTTTTTGATCGGGGGAACGATTTGGGTGCTTTCTTTTCCCCCTGTGTGCTATTTGTGGCGATCAGCAATGTGTGTGTGTGTGTACAGGGCTGTGGAGATTAATGTTTTGTGTTGAAGAGCACCTAATGTGCGTAGTTCGTTGTATACATTTTTTAAATACAATTTAGTAGGTTCTGTTAAAATAAAATCAAGTGTTTTTACGGGATTTAGTTTTATAACATATCATTTGCTAGATTATTTCGATAAAATAGCTGGTGTGTCATTTTATACTTATCCCTAAACTATACTTGTGTAATCTATATCTTTACTGATATTATGGAGACATTTGATTGTTTGTTTACATTGAATAGGCTCCGAAACTACTGAACCGATTTGAAAAATTCTTTCACTGTTGGGAAGCTACACTATCCCCGGGTGACATAGGTTATATTTTATCCCCGTATTCCCACGGGAACGGGAATGTAATAATAAAGTTGAAGATTTTGTTCATTTGTTTGAACGCGCTTATCTTTGGTACTACCGGTCGCATTTGAGATTTTCTCTTTTCATTTGATAGCTCAATTCTTGAGAAATTTTATAGGTTATTTATCATCATGCTGCAACCTTTAGGAGGCGAGCAAAAAGAACACCAGGAGCGAAAACGGAGTGATAGCATGGGTGGGAGCCACAATGTCACGCGGACGAGCGCAATGTCATTCAGGCGCCAAAACATCGTTGTAGCACTCTAATATTCTTTCTTTCTCCCACAGACGCTACGGGGTGGTCGACAAGCGATTCTGCGTTGAAGGAGGCTCGCGCTGTGGCAAGGGCGAAGGCCTGTTCATCTTCGCGGCAGAAGGTGGCCGGGAGCTGACAGAGCTGCTCAACGTGTACAGTCATGAGGCGCAGTCCAGGCTTAGCATAGCTTCTAGGAGTGGATCAGGTAGGAATCTGTCAACTCTGTCTAGAGAATCCTGTTTTGAAATAGAAAACCAGGGCCAGGCACTATTGGTCTGGCATTTATGCTGAACTGGGTCTATATTGCATTAAGAACACAATAAGTACTCATAATATAAAAAAAAAACTTTTTTTTGTGTTAAATGTGTGCTTTATTCTGAGTCATGTTTTTCTTCTTCTTTGGATTAAACTTAAACCCTATTTCGTTAAAAGAACAAAATTAAAAAGAATCCAAGTTGGATTGCAAAATCCTTGGCTAAACACGGACGTTCGATAATACCTTTTCGGCTGAAATCTTAAATCCTAATCAGTTTGCATAAGCCTTTCTCAGCCTTGCCTTACTCAGCAAAAAATAAGTCTTTCTTATCCTTACAACGGGTCTTCTCATAGGACAAATAAATCGCGAACTCGACCCTATAATGACGTACAAAGTCACCTACATACGTCATTGACATATTTAGCCAAGGAGTGCCCTGTCTGAGATCTCGTTGAAGACCCCTCGACACGCCACAGTGTAATCAAAACTTATCTAATCGTCGAAAGATAAAAATTCAGACGGTTCTCACACAAGTTTGCAAAATATTTGCACGTTACTTGTAGGATTTGATCTTGGTTTTTAACTTTAGACACTAGTAAATAAACCGTAGAAGAGGCAGCAGTGGGCAAGTTAGAGGGATCTAAATATATGCGGCATTCATGGGGCAATTTTCCATTGATCGTCATCGGCATGGCGAAGGTGGAGGTATATTGTTTGGCAATTGGAGTCATCACCACTAGTGAAAAAACTTATGCTCCCCCATTCATACACTGTTAGTCCATCTTCGCCGCCCATTCCATATCAAATACTTTGCTCTAAAAAATTCTACATTGCCTAATCTTCCAACCTTCCTTCCAGTTCTAGAAAAGCGTTTCTCGGACGCCAGTTCCTGCATGGACGAGTGTTTCCACACATCGCTAAGGTCTGTGTCTCCATCGTGGGCAGGCCCCGCCAGCCAGACCATGCACTGCCTGTCAGACCTGGACTCAAGCATGGACAGTAATGAGGAGAAGTTCCGGAGACCCACCTCGTTGCCACGGTGTTCCAGCTGCATTGGGAAGATCAGCCATTTGACTAGGTAAGGAATTGTTATAATGTGGTAAGCAATAGACCCTTGTACGAAGAAGTAATGTGTTTCTGTGACCTAGAGGTTACTGCTCGTGCTCTAAGAGCTAAAATAATAAAATAATTTTGAAACCATGTTTTTCTTATAGGACTCGTACTTTTACTAGTCGAAAGTGTACCTCAAATACCAAGACCATAATAGATTCCAGGCCATAACGATTTTTAACCTGTCATGACACTTCTGACCATTATTCTCATAACTTCCAGATCATCAACAATGAACACGCCAGGCTCAATAATGTCTCCTGTCTGGACAATGGACAACATACTAGAAAAGCGCTCAGATTCGGACCGAGCGTCCATCTACTCACGCTCAAGTGGCAGCGCATCCGAGTACAGTGTACCACGTAGTGCGTGCCTCTTGGACAAGAGCTTTGAGTGTTCTAAAAGAGCAAGCCCTGTGGCTTGCTGTACACCGACAGTACCAGCGAAGACTGGCAATAATTGCCAGTGTTGGCAGCAGGTCAAACCTTGCTGCTGTCGGAAGAAACCCTTCAGTGGTCCCTATGAAAACTATGATGTTCCCAAAACGCCAATGCCCTTAATACAGGTGAGTTTAATTAATTTTGAACCCGATACCATTAACTTTTTAGACGACATCTTTTCATAGTTAATTAAAGAGCTTCTAAAGAATTCTTAATTGAAAATCAAGACTAACTTTACTGTAATTAAATTACACGGTCTCTTGAATAATATTTCAAGGGAGAACGTTATCGATATTTTATTAAACGGTACTCCAGAACTTTCTTTACAAATTACTTATTTTTTAACAGGAGCACCCAGTAGATTCTCATACCGACCCATCAAGCATATACGACACACCAAAGAAATTGAAATGTCTGATCAACGGGCAGCCGTGCACGTGCACACACGAAGCCAAAAACATAGAGAAAAAGCAAATGGAAAATAACAACACAAGTGATACTAGCATTAACAGTAACGAAGCTGAGGCACATTCCAATTACGTCAACGTTACCCCAGTCACCAGCAAGCCACCAATACCAGAAATAGACTTTGCTAACTACGCTAATATAGACCTCTGTACTTTGGAAAAGTTCGAGAATTCCTTACAAATCCTAAGAAGTGCAGGGTTCAGTCAGGAGGAATTAGATGCTCTGGAAGATATACCTGAACATGATGATGATATATCAACTGCTACAACGAACACTGTGCATCCGTCTACAGAATGCTGTAACGAACACTTAAATTACATGCATATGGAGCCTCTAGAAATCAGCATCTCGAGCAGTAATAAAAACTTCTCGGATAATATCAGTCGGATCAGTCACGTATCAGATCCTACACAACATTCTGAATCAGACAACACAATCAGCACTCGGCGGTCAAGCTCAGCAGACTTCACCAAGAGACATGACGATGATTACGGAATCAATAGCCAGATATGTTTCACACCATCAGTTCTAAGAAAGGCTATCAAAAGCGATAGAATAAACGAAGGCATGCAGATAAGTCTAGAAATAATCGAGCCAAAGGACAAATTCAAAGTACCGGAGTTAAAATCCGAAAGTTTACTAATTACAAAGTTTAGGGATGCTGTGAAAATAAGACGTTCTTCGAGCGTTCCGAGCAAATCTGATAAGAACAGAGATTCTTCGAGTTCAAATGATTCAGGGGTATCAACGGGGTCTTTAAAGCATCATAAGGGAGACTTCAATGAATTCGAGATGCCAATAACGAGTTCCAAGTCGATAAAGAAACATGTGAAGAATAACAAGCAGATGAGAAAGGCCCTGACTCCTGTCCATGCGTTTGTCAAGTCGAATTCCTCGGATCCCCTGAAGAATCTGACGTTTCAGTTTGAAGAGGTGGCTACATTGACGAAGTCTAACTCCTGTGATGTGGATACTTTAACGAGACGGAAGAAGAGACCTGGTAAGTTCTACATTTGAATATTCTTTTTTTTTTTAAAGAAACATTAGTTATGAAGTAACAAGTCTTGTCCACGTAGTTTTTATTCGTAATTGCCCAGACTAGTACTTTCAGATCTGAAGGCCAGACGTATATGTTTTTCTGGTACGCAATTTAAACATAAATAATTGCCTCTTTGTTAACAAAACAATCTCTATAATTTGTTGGATTTTTAGTTAAATTAGCTTTTTTGCTAGAGGCAATATTCTAAAAAGACTCCTACGGACAGTAACTGGCCATAAATATCGAGTTTGTTTTAGAAAAACTTCGACTTTGCGAACCATCGTCTTTGTCAATCATACGTGTGTGGCATTCTCTTTTTAAATCATCATTATTATGCCACATTTACACCGGATTACTTCTTTTTTTACCTACATATTCTGATCATGTTCTTTCTTTTCAGTGGAAACAGACATCACAGCCCGTCACAGCCAAATGACAACAAAATCAACGTCCAGTGGTGCTTCTGACACATCGGACTACATGGAATCCCTCTCCGTGTCGTCCTTCAGTTCGTGCGACGTATCGGCCGACAGGCACGTCACTAGACCACGCTCGGGCAAAGAGTATGCCAGCATCGATAGGACTGCACTAGTCTAATTGGAACCAATGTTTTTGGTTATGTTGGTGGGTTGGAGCCAATGTGTATTTGTTATTTATGTAACTATTCCTTCCTGTGTATTGAAGTTGTGTAGCAAGAAATTCTTGTCAACTGACTTGTATTGTGAGAACAAAGATTTTAATTTTTACGTTGTAGAATTCTGTGGTTGGTCTTTTTTGGATAGCGTTTTCGCATTATCCGCTTGAATTAGTAGGTTTGAACAACACTCAAGGCAACCCTAACACAAAAATCCCTTGCAAAATAATTTTTCAAGTACCCACAAAAAAATTCGCCACCAAAACGATCATAAAAACATCATCTAGCTAATGACGTTGGCTCATGTCACCGAAGATTTATGAGTCAAACATTTGCCAAACATTTATCCAAATTATTAGTTTGAACAACGGTACCGTCTATGACGCAGGATTGATAAAACCAAGGCCGTATTTGCTTGTTATAATACCCTATTTTTACTTAAAGGTGGAAACTTCAGGCATTTATAAAAAATACTAATAATATGCAAAAGCTAGTGTACTCTTCGATAATATTTGTCTTATCCCGGTTTATTGCCAGGGTGAACTAAATAAAAACAATTTGCTACCAAAAGGTACTTTAAAAACACTATGGGGTCGCCATCATTTAAATAAGAACAAAAGACAACACTTCATTTAAAACTAAAATCATTTTTGACGACAGTCATTTGAAATGAAGTCATCAAAAATGAAACTTGTAAATAAAATGTACATACAATAAGTACATACAGTTCATACATTTGTTCCTATGTACATAGTTATAAGATATATAAAAGCAGTTATGGACGAATTTAGTTCTTTAGTAGCGTGCCAAAAATAATGTAGCTGGCTATAAACTGGTTTTGGGTGTTGTAAAAATAATATAAACTGTACTTCATTTAAGTCTAAAATAAATAAAGAATGGTGTTCCAAATAAAAGGAACTTCGATTAAAAATTAATTAGAATTTTGTGTTTCATTTAAAATGTAGCCGTGTATATTTTAAATGTAAGTTTTAAATATGGTATGCAGACTTCATTTAATGTGTTAGGTACTTAAATTATTTGTGCCTTTACTTAAACATGTGTTGCTTAATACTTGACTTTCATTTATATGTTACCTTCGATTAATTTACTTTTAAATTTAACTTGAAATAAAAGTACTAAGTAGTTTTATGAAGCAGTATAAAAATGTGAATATTTAAGTAGAGTTGGTTAAAGTCGCCTATAATACGCAATTTATAAGCAATAGACATGTAACGAATAAAATAGATTATTTAAAATTAATTACGAAAAGTCTACATTAACATTATTTTATTCAAAGTGTGTTAAAGATGACGTCAGTCATATTTTTATTATAATGATGACGTAACTCTTGACATCTTGTAACTATTTAAAAATAATCTTGATTTTTAATAATGTCCTTCTCGATAGTTTGACTAAATAATAATAATTTTACAATAAGATAGATTTTGTGTAATTAATTTTAAATACATTTTCAGGTTTAACGATGTTTAAATAAAACATTATTAAGTACATAGTAGGTTTTTTATAAAAAAATGCATTCATACAAACATATTCCTGCCAAATCTAAATTTTAATTCTAAAAATTCTTATGTAACTTGTGTTAAAAACGAATTAAATATTATCTTCAGAGACAAAGTGCTAAATCAAACATTTAAATATTTAATAAAATATTTTATTTAAACTGACATAAAAACAAAACCGTCAATTTTAAATGAAAATAAAATTACATGTAAGCAAAATTGCCTAACCTTCTTGTTCTGCGAGTGTAGGTACACTCATCAATCGTCTATGGGAGGCCATCTTCAAATTGCCAACCATCCTTGTATCGTGTCATAATTTTACTCAAAAACGACTCGACTGCGAAATAATTCTTGAAGTAAAAATTACAACGCGAGCGGAGTCGCACACGGAGGAAATTTTCAAATAATTAGTGGCAGATTTGCTCCCTTTTACCACGAAATAGATAATAGGTACAGAAGTTCGGCTTCATGTAACAAGCGAAAACGCACGCACTCGCGACTGGCATTCGAGATTCGACCGAGATAGATCGAAATTGCCCTACGTACGTACGCGTCATGAGTAAGTGTTTTCGCTCGTTTTATGGAGCTGTTCTTCGGTATCTATTTGTTTTGTGTTTATACCCACAACTTAATACCAGTATGGTCTAACTGTGTGTTTCCAAATAACATTTGGTCATTTAGATCAGGCTTTTATAAAATATGTCACAGAGAGCAAAATGATGTAGGTACTTAATTTCAATTACTTAGTTCATTCATACTGAAAACATCGGACATTGAGTGGAACATATTTTTTTTTCACATTAATTTTGTTTGATGTAGTACTCAATTAGAAAGTTACGTGATGTAAAATTTACGTGAAAATATTGTTGTAAACATAATGAAAACGTATACCTACATTTGTTTTAAGCCCCATAAAATTCTTTGTCAGATTTCTTTAATTTGTATGTGAATTATGTTTTTACAAGTTTTATTCCTTTAACAACTTGTTTGATATTAGTTTATAAGAGGTTTAATATTGATGTTTTGTCTTTGAATATGGATTAGCCGGTACGTTACTTCGTCTAGTCAACGGTGTAAGTGATGACCACAATAACTTGTTGAAAGCAAAACTAAGGAAACATTATGACAAAAAATTAATTCTACCCAAAATGTTGAAAATTTTGTTACGTAATCGCGACCGTTTTATTTTTTAAATCGAATTATAAAGTGAACACACTAGATGGTAAATGTCCCTAAATAGGTTTAATACTAAGTCGCAAATTAAAATACTAGATCCTAATCTGGACGTTGTGTACACACGCCCTATTACAAATAGCCAGTCATTGTGGTCATCACATTTTGAGGTCATTATTTTTGCACGGAATGGAATGTTAACAGCACAATATACATAAATGTATATCTACATAAGTACTATAGTTAATTTTGTGTAAAAATATCATATTTTCTTAAGAGGTTTTTACGTTGCGAACTGTATTACATTAAAAAACGGTTTTGTAATATTAAATAGCAACTGAAAATATAAAATATAGTGCATTTTGAATGATATATGTATTTTATTTATTATCTTCTCAGAATTTGGTTCCTGATTCTATGCATAGAATTGCTAATAGCTAGAACCCACATCGACTTAGGATTAGGATCAGTTCAGACAGAACGAAAAATGCCAGAGCAATTTACTGGCTTCATTGAAAATGAGACCGTATTGCCATAGCCTCGAGTAGAAATAAAAAACAGCAACCGAGTCGCGTGGTACCATGTGGTGCCGGACGTAAAGAATAGCATCATCCCATCTCTTCCCGAGGGTGTCGTAGGAGGCGACTAAGGGACTTACTAGAGAATGAGCAGCAGCGTTCTCTATGCATTTTACCAGCATACTGCGATCGCCAACCCGCCTGCCAAGCGTGACTTTTATGGCAAAACCCCCTTTTTGGGGAGGCTTATGTCCAGCAGTGGACGTCTTTCGGCTGAAATGATGATGATGATGAACCGAGTCGCGAACATGCGCGAGTCGACTGTTTCGATATTCATATAACTTTCTACTTTAGGCTATGTGAATACGATCCTTTTTTCAATGGAGCAAGTCAATTGCTCGTCAATTTTTCCGTACTTTTTGAACTGATCCTCATACACTTAACTTGTTACATACGGGAAACTGAAACCACAAATTCAGTCAATAATTCTAGACCTAGTAAACATTACGTCGTCGGTTACCAAAAAAAAAAATTCATAGCAAAAGTGCAATACTTACCACGCGGTCAAAATTTATAGAACCGCCTTTTTTATCTGGTAGATTATTTTATCCGATGGATAATTTCAAGTTTCAACGGTGCTCAACTGATGCTCGACGATGTCCTCAATGCAAAATTCAACTGCATCCGGTTAGACTGGAAACTGACACCAACATTTTTAGGCTAACTAGGCAGATTGTTAGCCGAAATGCAATGGCCGTAAATGCAAGTATTCAAGTTAAATACCTACTAAAATGACGAAGAAAAGGAATGTTATGATCTAGATTTCTAGAAAATCAAGAAGTCTAGCTTCTGAGATATTTAAAATTAATTGCATTATTTACGTTGCTGAGCAGACAACATTTTTGAACAATAATAAGTAGTAGTGGACAGATGACCTTGTGAGGGCCGCAGGAATCCGCTGGATGCGGGAAGCACAGAACCGGTCGAAGTGGCGGAGCTTGGGGGAAGCCTATGTCCAGCAGTGGACGTCTCTCGGCTGAAATGATGAATAGATTAGCAAAATGATTCAGATTGTGGTAGTGTTGACGCAATTAGGGTGCTAGGAGACAATTCTCGCAATTTACACACGAAAAAAGACGTATTTGTCATTGCCGTTCGACTCCAACGACATTGTAAAAGGTCTTATGTGTATGCGGACATAAATAATTAAAACACCTTTTACTTGTTGTAATTTGGTCCCATCAATGATGTGGGTCCTATAGTCAAAGTTGTTAATAATGATGAGAACAATGATCCATTTTCCTGTCGAACACCATTTAAAGTCAAACCTTGTTTAAAGCGATTTATTTCCTTTCTAAGTAGGTAGTAGCTCAGAGACGCAACAATTTCATTGGCAAAAGACTTTCTTTCTAAGACATACTACAGGCTAGGTACACTATTACAGTAAAAAAAAAATAGTACATTATGGTACAAGTGTGTAACGTCCTCGGCTCTCTTAAGACCCTCGCCTGACGGCTCGGGTCTCAATGGCGCCTCAGCGATAATCATCAATACACACGTGTATCATACGACGTTTTTCAACACACTTGCGAAGAAAATAATACTAAATCATCATCATCCATCATCATCCATCATCATCCATCGTCATCCATCATCATCATCCATCATCATCCATCGTCATCCATCATCATCCATCATCATCTATCATCATCCATCATCATCCATCATCATCCATCATCATCTTCCATCATCATCCATCATCATCCATCATCATCCATCGTCACCCATCATCATCCAGCATCATCCATCATCATCCATCATAATCCATCATCATCCATCGTCATCCATTATCATCCATCATCATCCATCGTCATCCATCATCATCCATCATCATCTATCATCATCCATCATCACTCATCATCACCCATCATCATCCATCATCATCATTCATCATCATCCATCATCATCCATCATCATCATCCATCATCATCCAGCATCATCCATCATCATCCATCATCATCCAGCATCATCCATCATCATCGTTTTTAAGAACAAAGCAACTCAAACAAAAAACAACCTATAACTCACTAAGAACAAAGCAACTCAACCAATTCTATAACTCACTAGTGAATAATAGTAATGAAAAAGTCACAGTTTGATAATAGGTGTCATTATGTGCCTAACTGTAGTGAAATTAGAGCCATTTTATGAGCAAGTGTGTTGAAAAAGATGTTATTTCAAACTCATTTTAAATTAATTGGTATCTGAGATTTTAAAAAAGAATGACTTTATTATTTATTAGTCGAGTTGGTCTTGTTTGTGTATAGTGTCGTAGAACGTAGTCGTGTATTTCATCACAGTGGTTACATCTTCGGTAGTATAGTGGTAAGTATCCCCGCCTGTCACGCGGGAGACCGGGGTTCGATTCCCCGCCGGAGAGAATCTTTTTGAATCTACTTTCTTGTTATTTTAACACATACTCTGTGATTTTATGAAAGTTTTTAAGATTTTTGTCTTGTTAAAGATAAGATAATTGGTTAAAAGTCTGAAACTCATTATCTTTTGCCATTCAACTGTTTTAGATGTAACACTATATTTTTAAAGTTATTAAGTAAGTACCTACTGCAAAATATTTTCAATTACAAACATGAAAGAAAAACCTTCTCATAAATCCCAAAAAGGGTGTAGGTATCTTTATTTTCCTCCAATCGCTATACATTATCGATATTAACTGATTAGTGAAAGCAATTGAACTGTGTAAATGCAATCCCGTCCCCTCTAAGCCCGGGTCCCAGTGGACGATTTAATCTGGACCCCAAAACATCCGGACAAAACAGGGATTTAGCCGAGCCAAGGGAGACTTACGGCAAATTGAAATCACGAACAGCGATGAATTAGAATTGTAATTGGATTTAGCGCCATCTATTAACAAGTTGTGTTAACTGTATGAATGTGAGTAAAGAAATGAATATGTTAACAGAACTCGAAAGATGTCGCTAGTATTGCTTAAGTTTTCATATAGTGATATTAATTATTATTTTCATACAGATTGCAATTGAATTATCTCAAAACCCGAAAAGGGACAGTTATATGAAACATTTTCAGTACGTGGACACATACATTAGCTCTACAAAATCGATGAACAACCAAATTTTATTTCGCGAACTAGTCAAAATTAGCTAGTTGTTCGTTCTCCCCTTCCGTATGTCCACTAGGAGCATTAAGATAAGGGAAGTAGAGGACCCTTCGCACAAGAGATCTAAGGGCTAAGCACAACACATTACACTGTTTTTTCACATCAGTTGTTGGGCAACGGACTTTTAGAAAATCCCGGGGTTTAAGAGATTCTCAGGTGTCCGTCCTTAGCTAAAGGTACCTAATGTTCGAATTTAAGTGTGTGGTATTTATTTTTGGGATTTCGAGTGGTTGGTGAAAGATAAGTAGGTAGTGATCGCAAGTCCAAACAAACCACCATAAGGACCAGACCCCATGGCAGAATTCCGTAAGAAGGACCAGATTTTCAAGCTGCATAGAGTACCTACTTGCGAAAACGTCAGGGTGCGAGACATATTTTAATCAACTGTTATCAATGAAATTGCAAAAATCGTTGGACTTTTCCTATTTCGTGCCTCGCAGGTCTATAGCATTATGCTCATGTGCATCACGGAAATATTAAGCCACGTTCCCACGGACAGAGGTAATAAAATCGTGGCGGGTATTTTTCGCGCATTGCATGGGTCTTCGAATGTGAATGTTGAATAATTAAGGACATAAGGACATAACATTACATTAAGGTTTAGGTATAGGTTTGTGACGGTATCCCGTTAGGGTAAATACATTTTACCCCAGTAAATCTCTTTTTTACTCCAATAATTACCCACAGTATCCTTGAAGGCTTTCTAATTAATCTACGAGTAGATACGTAATTCTAACCTTGAGTTTACTCCAAAAATAAGAGTAGGTAAATCCCGACAAACTATCCTTGCTACTTCTTCGGAAGTGATTACTAAGTATAATATTTGTAAAAACCGAGGTTACCCTACACACAGTGAGCTGTCATAATTGTGATAAAACTTCGCGGAATCCATCATGAGTGCGGAAACCAAATGGCATGTGTTTATAAATAAATAACGGATAAGCGGGTAAGGTTTCAATCAAAGAGAATTTAAGATACGTTTACATTGTAAATGTAAATAATTTAATGTCTTTGGTTTCAACTTATCGGTATCTATAGTATCAGACAATACAGGGTAGCAAGCACATGATTCTAGATTCTAGACAAACTCTAGCGTAGTTTGTTGAAACAAATATCTGCAGTTTCATAGAAAAGTGACCTACATGGACAAAATGTATTTCATTTCATTTTTCATTTATTTATTCTCTCTTCACAATATTGGTTTCCTTAAAAGTTAACAATGTTTTTGGTAATGTTATATTCCACCATTGTAAGAGACTGGTGCCTGAAAGAGGTTTTCGAAAAAGCCTGTGTTACAGGTCACCAGGGCCCCCACAGTAAAAGGTTTAGAGACGATCATAAGTGAGCATCGTTAAAACAACCAAAATGATTAGACAATAGTGTTGAAAGATAAAAATAAAATCAAATAGTAAAAAAGAATAAAATTAAATAAACAACTTATGGTTCATACTAAACTGGTTATTTGTAGTGCCCTGTATGAATGAATATGAATGCATGTTGGGGTGTATGAATGAATGTTGTAGTGTATGAATGAATGTTGTGGTGTATGAATGTATGATGGAGCGCGCAAGAGCGAGGATGAGATGTAAATCAGCCACGGGGGAAAGGAGGGAAGGAAATCTATTTGAGAACTGTCAAGAGGTTCTCAGTTTTTTGATAGTCAAGGGTTTTTAGAAATATTTTAACTGTTTTTTGACAATTAAAGACAGTTTTAGGATAAATATTAAGAGTGACATTTAATTTGTTGTACAAAAATTGGCCAAGGAAGCAAAAAAAACTTCTGCGTGAGAGCAGATCTAAACTGCAATGAGGGGCAGACTCTTCCCTTCCGTCGTTGGTTATTGATTAGTTTGGAATCAAACTGTAGCTGGGAGTGTTTTTTAGCTACAGTAAGCAGGATAAACGTTTGTCTGACCGTAAGGATGTCCCATTCTTTATATAAGTAATTGTTGGAAAACGAAAAGGGAGTCCAGCACCAACTTTAAGTATAGCGCGCTGCGCCCTCTCTACCTCAATGAGATGGGTTTTGGCGGCACCGCCCCAAGTTGTGATGCAGTACTCAATTAACGACTGGCATATGGCAAAGTAAACCATTTTAATGGTCGTTCGATCTGCAGTGTGCCTTAATGATTTAAAAATATATATAAGTTTGCGGATCCTCGGAACAAGCTCATCGAAATGACATTTAAAAGAAAGATGGGAGTCAATTATGATCCCCAGGTACTTTATACTAACTGTCCTTTCGAGGGAGGGACAGGTACAGTTGGGGTTTGGCGAGCCACACTTGTGCGCTGAAATAGAAAGGGTTGATGGAGGAAGAAGGTTGGCTCTATGAGCAAAGGTTACATATTTAGTTTTCGAAACGTTTAGTGTCAATAAATTGGTTTGCAACCATTCGCTGACCGTGTTAACGCCCAGTTGAGCAGTGTCAAAGACCTCAACCCAACTGCCACCACTGAAGAACAGTGCGGTATCGTCTGCAAAAGTGATGATTTTTCCTTTCAGTAGAGGCAACTGACAGAGTATGGAACAAGAGCTTTTTTTTAATCTGTCAAGTCCGGCTAATGAGACACAATCGATTTTCTATTGTAACGTGCCATATAGGGTGCGCGCCGGGCTTAAATAACCTTCGATTTTGCTTAAGGCGGTACCCCGACCAAGAAACCTTGAGCATTCGTGCCCTCTTTGCCGCACCCCACCTCTACAATACTTCGTAAAACATTGCTAGCGCCACCTGGCGAACAACTAACGAATGTAACAATCACTGACCTTAGAATTCACAGACAGGGCATTCGATATTTTTTTGGAACGAAGTTATAAAGCGCTGTTTGCGGTAGAAGTTAACTAGTAAAAATCGTCACGCGAAAAAGCGTTGATACTTATATGCCCCCTCGATGCGACTTTCTTCTTTCGAATTCACACTGAATTTCGTCAAATGAAATCAAAGATGGCGGCTGCAAACATTTTCCAATGTTTCGTCATGGGTATCGATTTCTTAATAATATTTGAGTAATAAAGCCGACAGTGAGGTCAAAATGAAAATCCAAGATGGCGGCTGCGAACATTTTCTAGTTTTCGTCATGGGTGTCGTTTTTAGAGTATTTGAGGGTAATAAAGCCGACAGTGAGGTCAAAATGCAAATCCAAGATGGCGGCTGCGAAAATTTTCTAGTTTTCGTCATGGGTGTCGTTTTTAGAGTATTTGAGGGAAATAAAGCCAACAGTGAGGTCAAAATGAAAATCTAAGATGGCAGCTGCGAAAATTTAAAAAAAATTCGTCATGTGCCTCATTTCCATGATTTTTGTGGACGCTAAGTGTGCCTCATGGTACTCTATCAGAAACATAATGCGGTGTTTATTTTTTAGATTGAAGGTTAGTTACCTGTTATTCAGACAGTGATAAAAGTATAAAAATAATAAAAAAACAACAAAGTCAATGATATTATGATTTATTTTAGAGTAGGCAGGCATATACAAATTATTATTAAGGTAACTTTTTCTAGTTTACATATCCCTAAAATCTAAATAACGTGTACATGTAGGCATGTTAAGGTCAGAAGGTTCGTCACTTTCAGCTGAAAGTGACTGTGAGTTACGAACTCTCCTATCTAAATCAGGTAACTCACCTGATTTAGATAGGAGAACTCTATCTAAATCAGGTAACTCAATCTCTTCATTTAATTGAGGATCAATATTTTCTCTACCTTTTTTTTTGCTTGTTATTGCCTCTTCAATGTAGGAAGGATTTCTTATAGTCATACCTCGAGGGTAGCGGGGGTCGACTAATTCTGGCAACAAACAATCTACGTAAAATGATGTAAGCTTTTTTTTCATTTTCTCCTTCCAGAATGTATCATCTTTAACAATGTATTCCGTTTTCAGCGGAGAGTTTTCATTTGACCAAACTGCAAATATGCACTTTGATCGTTTAGTAATGTGTAGTTGACCCTGCACTTGATAATACCATTGGTGGTTTTTATTGATTTCCAGCCCTTTTTTTGTGACTTTCCAAAAGGTCACTTTCCTTTTTTTGATTGCTTCGTCTAAACCTAATTTGAATGCCGTTATCGGGCATTTAATTTCAACGATTGTATCTTTGCTACATAGGCCATCCGGAGTGGCTCCTAAAAATGGCAATTCTTCGTCAATGAATAGACCACAAGGATCAATTTTAATTTTTTCTTGCTTCTCTAATTGCTCGATAGCAATTTTTTCATTGTCCTTGCCATGTTTTATTGACGACACATGGTCAATGTTACTTTTGTACAATACATTTTTTATAAAGTTATGACAACTTGTGTCACTTCTCCGTGTGATAACTTTTCCAAGTTGGAAGCGGTTAACAGTGACCTACGCAATTCAAGCCATTCGCTGCATTCACTTTGTAAAACTGTTGTCCGTTCGATCAAATTTCGTTCCTCATTAGTTTTTTTTTTAATTTTCAATGAAATTGTCTTTAAGTTTATTAAAAACATCGATAGGCATATCGGGTTTTGTGCAGTCTTGACCATAATTGTGGTCCTGTTTCGACTTTTCTGAGAACATGGCTCGTTTTTTTGGTTTTCTATTTTGTATTCTTTTCGCATTTTTATTTATCCGTTTGTTTTCTAGCCGTTTTATTTTGCCTCGAGGGCTGTGTCCTTTATTCATTGATTTATATAGCCTAGAAATCGTTTTTTTTTTTCATTAAATGCTACGGCAGCGGCATGACATCTGGTTTGATAGGAATTTTTTAAAGAAAAATTTATTCTCTTGCCACCAACCAACTTAGCTACCATGCTATTAAATCGTTCAACCACGTTGCTATCAACGTCATACATGAGACTGCGAGCATGTCCTGCTACGTTTTGGATGATAAAACATATTTTTTGCCACAAAGGGCTTAAAATAAAATCATTTGGCAAGTCCGTTTTGCCGATATTATCACAGAAGTATGATCGGCACTTAGTGTGGTCACCGAAGCCATGGAGGTGGCTAATTAATAGGTCGTCAAACAGAAGTTGTACATCAGAGTTAAATTTATGTTTTTTAATTAATTTGCAAATTATAAATCTTGTTTTTAGTATAGCTCTTTTTTTGTAATGAATTTTCGGTATTTTATGTTATATTAAGTATCTGTGGTGAGTGCTTGTAATTTATTGCACAAATTTCTTAAGATGTGGTTTCGGCACTCTATTTTTTCAACAGTGAGGTCAGGATACGGCCTAGCCTGTAATATTTTTGAGTAGGTGCTAGCATCACCATCGGATATGAGTTTTCCGTAAATTAAATTATACATTCTAATGGATTCTTTAAATCCTTCCACAATTATTTCACTCTCCATGTTTGTGGATGGACCACTGTAATTTTTGAAACATTTGTGTTCTGAAGGATCAGCATTGTTGTTTTCTGCACGGGTACAGATGCAACAGTATTTATTTTTAATACCTAAAAATAGAATTTCTCCTGTATGTTTGCCAATAATGGCAGCTGCGCCCGAAAGAGCATTGTAATTCTTTTTATAACTACGTTTGGACCAGCAACCATCAGCAACGACATCTATTATGGGAATTCCATCTTTGTTCACCCTGCCATTAGAAATTGCGAATAGTTTTTCTCTTTCTGCAGCCTGATTCATAGATTCTACTAAAACATCTTCCCATTTCCTACTGACAAGGTCATGGTTCTCTGAATACGTCTTTTCAGATAACAACGGGAGGTTGATTGCAGACATAAGTTCATCCAGCTGTGAATGCCCCCCACCTATTGCAATAGTACCTGCGACAGCGCACGTATTAATACTTAGGTAGTTGTCACTGCAGTTGTCTCCATTAATTACAAACTTTTGATTGCAAAGCCGACATTTAAATGTAAATTTTGACTGTAGACCAATTAGGGTTTCAGCTACGAGGTCAAGTTCTGTGAAGCTACATCCAAGTGGTCCATGGTTTGAAATGCGTTTTAATTCAGAAAGGAAGTGGCTGACATCAATAATTCTTCTGTTTATATTTTTTTCGTAAGTTTCTGGTTCCTTTTCATACGAAACTTGTAACTAAAAAAAAAAACAAGTTTTATTATGTAGGTACCCAAAAGTAGAAACTGTTATTTATTTTCAAACATAAATGCCCTTTCAAACTTTTATTTTTATTGAAGTTCAAAACACACGTGGAAGGTATCAGAAATTTACCTCTTCAATGTTTTTATTGGTTTCTTCAGTGTTTTCAGCTTCTGTCAAGTCTCTTGTAAAGTCTTCTCGTAAACTGCAAAAGAAAAATATTTTGCATTATGATGGCAGATTTTTAAGTTTCGGGTGACTATATGTGACAGGGATAAGATATACTTGCAAAATACCAGGGCTTGTAAGTACGGGTACGTATGTAAAAATACCGGGGTGGAAAACCAGGTTTTAAAATACTTGAAAATATTTGGTAGCATTAAGTCTCGTTGGCAGCCGCCATCTTGAATTTTCATTTTGACCTCACTATCGGGTTTAGCTCGCTCAAATACAATGAAAGCGACACCCGTGACGAAAAATTTTAAAATATTCGCAGCCGCCATCTTGGATTTGAATTTGACCTCACTATCGGCTTTACCACACCTTCCTCAAGAATTGGGCTATCTAGCGCTAAAAGAATTTTTAAAATCTGACTGGTAGTTCTGGTGGTTACCCCCCTAACAAACAACCAAATTTTACCTCTTTATAATACAGTATGATAACTAACAGAGGGCGTTCCCGTTAAACCCGCAATAGTATAGTGTCCATTCATGCTAGTAAAAATATTGAAAGAGAAAAAAAAAAAAAAAAATTTGTACGTATATGTAACACTCTGTACACGCTCACTTGTCTTTTAGCTTGGAAAGACAAGTGCGACAAGTACGCGTGTACAGAGTGTTAGTTTTACGTATGAAATTAATATTTTTCGTGAACATTTTATGATACAAAAATAAAAAAAGTTTTTTTTTTTTTCGATTTAAATATTTTTTCTGGCATGTATGGACGCTATACTATTGCGGGTTAACGAGAACGCCCTCTGTTAGTTAACATACTGTATATTGGGTGACTGGTAATTAGTGACTTAAACACGTGACTTTACTCATCATTATGAACAACTTTTACTATGGGGACAAACCTGAAATCGCGGAAAAAAGTCAGCTGTTCCCTACATTTATGTTCGCAAAATTCGTCAAAATGTATGGAACAGCTGATTTTTTTTTTTGCGATTTCATGTTTGGTCTCATAGTAAAAGTTGTTCATAATGATGAGTAAAGTCACGTGTTTAAGTATCGGTCACTAATTACCAGTCGCCCTATACGTATAATGTGTCTTATTTGTACAGAAGTGAGGATAATTGGCGCGAACTAATCTAAAAGAAGTTGAGGCGATTAGCTAAAGTTACGAATAAACATAATGTTTACGCAATTAAGTACCTACACAGATTGCGGTTCATTTTCTTGACGCACTCGGGCAGCTTCGGACCGAGCGGGTACTTCGGGCACGGGCACCGAACTCGCAACCAGCGCGGCAGCGCCTGCCCGCGCCGCCGAACGCCGCCGAACGCCGCGAGCCGGGCACCAGAGATACTTGTATAGAAAATCGATCCTTGTTGCTATATAAATAAGGAGCATAATCGCTTTTGCAACATTTTTTTTTTTTAATCAAAGTATTTTTTTGAATCAAAGTATTTTTTTGAATCAAAGTATTTTTTTGAATCAAAGTATTTTTATGAATCAAAGTATTTTTTTGAAAATATGATTGTGCTCCTTATTTGTATGAAGACATGAATGGATTTCTTATGCGAGTATTCCTGGTGTATTCCAGTTCTCAGCCAGCGCCCGACTAGAAAATAGGTACTTAAACAATTGCTAGTATTTCCCGCCCACACAGAGGGTGTGTAATAGGAATGTGCTACTTTTTATGAAATGAAAGTTCTGTTTTTATCGCCAATTAAAATTAGTACGACATGTAATAAAATTGTACTTTAGCATGCTAAAAAGGAAACGCTACGTAACCGAGAAAAGGATTATATTATCTAATACTTACTCATTATTGCTTATTTTCATCGGTTGTATATTCGAAATTTCCATTAGAGGTGCATCACTTTGGTTATCTTGTAACCTAAAAAATATTATTTATTTTAAAAACAATAAATCTCAAATAAATAAAATCAATACATAACAAGCACAGAACCACGTAAGTACTGAATCAATGTGAATGTTCATGTCTGTAGTTTCATAACTCTATGGCACACGCATGATAACGAAGATTTGCGCGAAGATTCATTTTTATTTGTTGATAAAATATTAAATGTCAATGATGAGATTTGTGATTTTACTCACACCTTAGAACAGTACTTATTAGGTTTATAGTAGATAGGTACAGTCGCCAGCACATCAAGTTACCCCACTTTGACCTTGAACGCTTTATAAGCAGCAACAGTGAGAATCGTGTGAAAGAGATATATAGCTTTTTGTCCGTTCTTACTCGTAATGTTTCGTGCTGCAGTGCGTACGTGAGAGTGTGTGCGTATGCGCGTCGTGGTGTAGAATAACATACTTTGCGATAAGAAATAGCGTAGCAGGTTGAATACTTGAATAGCGTGGTAGCAAAAAGAAGCGGCCCGTGCACGGCGCATTGCCTAAAACTAAACTATTTAAGACAGCTTGGATATAATCGTTTTTTATATTTTATTTCTTCATTTTTACTTAAATAATAGTTGGAAATACCTGTAAGTATTAAGTAGGTGTTACTTACTCATATATTTAAACAGGTAGGTAGCGAAATTTCATGCTCTCGGAGAATAATGTTAAGTAGACAGGTAGGTAATCTGATGTGAAAAAAACACTTTTTTTATTATTTCACGGCAGTTTTTAATTACTTTTCCGAGTTTTGTTACCTACTTACTGGTGGGTTGGCGGTCACCTGTTTTCGTGCGTTCCTTGCTCTTCTATTCTAAGTATTTTTACGAAGTTCAATGCAAAAACCCATGACACAATCGGCTTGAAATTTCGAAAACAATATAGATTGATGATTACCCACCACAAACGTGGACGAAGTTTTAATTCACAATACCTACAAAACGCCTCTTGTCAGTCCGCCTTGTTTGAGATTAACGTTTGACACGATCTTATTCCCAAAGTAATAAGGTTGAACTTAGTAACGGAATTACCTATACCTACCGAAGTTTGCTTTTACATGAAAGTTCAAACTTATTGCGCAAGAAATAAGATATGATTTCTAGGGAAATAAAATTCGAATCTATTTATTATCGTTACTTCATTACATTCAAAATATTTTATAAATAAGAATATGAGTTTCTTTGTTTGTTACGCATCATCATGAAGGACGTGGGTTCCCATACGAGGTTCATTATGCAGCTACACCCGAATTCTCATAAGAATACCTATTCCTGTGAGGACTCTTATTTTTTCCGAGTTTTGTTACCTACCTACTGGTGGGCTGGCGGTCACCTGTTTTTGTGCGTTCCTTGCTCTTCTATTCTAAGTATTTTTTACGAAGTTCAATGCAAAAACCCATGACACAATCGGCTTGAAATTTCGAAAACAATATAGATTGATGATTACCCACCACAAACGTGGACGAGGTTTTAATTCACAATACCTACAAAACGCCTCTTGTCAGTCCGCCTTGTTTGAGATTAACGTTTGACACGATCTTATTCCCAAAGTATTAAGTTTGAATTTAGTAACGGAATTACCTATACCTACCGAAGTTCGCTTTTACATGAAAGTTCAAACTTATTGCGCAAGAAATAAGATACGATTTCTAGGGAAATAAAATTCGAATGTATAATTATTATTATGGTTACTTCATTACATTCAAAATATTTTGTTATTTGGTCAATGAGAATATGAGTTCCTTTGTTTGTTACGCATCATTATGAAGGACATGGGTTCCCATACGAGGTTCATTTGCGGCTACACCCAAACTGTCATAAAAATACCTATTCCTATGAGAACTCGGATGAAGCCGCATAAAATACAAAAGAGAGTGTTTATTTGTTACCTACGCTTTCAGTTTTTACGCAGTGCCGTAGTTAGCCCTTATGGGGCTAGCTATAACGCCCCATATAAAAATATCTTGGTGGGGTCTTTTGCAAAAAGGACGGTGACGTTTTTTTAAGTAAATAAATATACCGTCGGCGTCGGGGTCCGGTATAATAGATTCAGTGGTAGCTAGAGCCCCTATATTCAGTGGTAGATAAACCCCCCTACTTCTGGCGCCTGAACTACAGAACCAATCATCATGGAATTTTGCATACCTCAGCCTTTATTGTTCCCACTGCTGGGACACAGGCCTCCTCTCGGTAAGAGGGAACCTACCTATCAGAAAAGGACAAAGGATACGTTCTTACGGGAACGTATGTGAAACCGAGAGAAAATTATAAAAATAAAATGCGGAATAAAAATCGTAACCTTTTTATTTTTAAACATTAATATAATTGAAAACTTAAAAACAAAACCTACACCTACTCTAAATTAAAATAAACTTACAACAAAATTTATAAACCAAACCATACAAATAGACAATAGATTAAAAAAAAGTTGTTATTATATTTTTTACAAGTTTATATTTTTTTTGATTTTTGTAACAGATTAATTATACAGTCTACCAATGACTACCAAGCAATTTTAAATGCTGCCGCGAAACAAATGTAAAATTTCCATCCATTCAACTGTCAATTTTTTATTATCCATTTGAAATAAGATTAGATATTTAAACTAACCTGTTTTACAATCGGTTCAACCGATTGTGACTTCTATTCCATAGGAATAAGGATGGCGTTAAAGCAAAAAAGTAGTTACAATACCAACTGTTTACTGCAGCTACCATTTATCATGCTTACAACGTAATAGTGGTCAAAATCAGTTGAACGGACTGTAAAAAAAGGTTTAATTAACTGTCTAATGTTATTTCAAACGGAGGATATATTATATAGTATAATTTGACTGGGCTGGTGCCCGGGAACATTCCCAGTTAGTAAGAGAGAAAACTAACACATAAGTTAAAGATTTTTTTCTTTTTTTAAGTTTTTAAATTAGGTTTCTTATCGCATGTTTCATGATAAAATAATAAAAGATAGAAAGTAAACGCATATCTTTTACACCCACAATGTGTTACTGAGAATTTTCGACAGTTTATTGATGTAGTTGGAGAGTTAAACTGATAACAAAAAACTATCCTTATAACTGTGCAGGTGTGATACTAATTTTGAGAAATGTTATTTACTTATCCTTTGTGCATCATTTATGGCCCAACTAACCGGTCGGCGTAACAAAAGAAGCAAACATAATAGGCAACTCCAGAAATATAAACTTCTATTGTTTAGCCTGCCGCTCATTAGTAATAAAGGTAGCGCGGTCAGTTTCAAAAAACTTGGAAAAGGGTCGGTGTATGTTTTCTGATTAAGTATAGGATGCAAAATTGAACGACAAGTTAGTAAATGAGTACTTATTACATGTCACTTCTACTTACTTGCTAAATCTTACCAGTAACTTAGTATGTTACTATATTTTTATTTTTATTATAATTCTATGTGTTTTCACCGACACGTTCCCATTCCCAGCAATTGGGAATATTCCCGGGCACTGGAAAGATTCTTTTGGGAACATTTTCGGGAACGGAACATTACTACTCACACTATTCCTTCTCTTACAGACTTACACTCTACATACACATGTATTTTATTTGCTATACTAAAATTATAAAAAGGAAAGATTTGATTGTTTGTTTGTTTGCATTGAATAGGCTCCAAAACTACTGAAACGATTTGAAAAATTATTTCACTGTTGGGAAGCTACACTATCCCCGGGTGACATAGGCTATATCCCCGTATTCTTACGGGAAAGGGAACTACGCGGGTGAAACCGCGGAGCGCTGCTAGTTTTAAATAAATATGCATCTGAATACTTATGCAATCCTAATACTTTAAAAGTCGCTTCCATACTAAACACCTGAACTAGAAAGCTTTATAAATTCCCGGTGTTCCTGGAATCCCGGGATATTTTTTACAAAAATAATAATTTAAGAAGCCACTTCCATACTTTCATAACGAAAAATGAACTTTAGGTAAATTAAATATGCATCCGATAATCCGATTTCTAATTATCACACAACATCAACGAACGACATGACTGGCGTCTTTCCCAAATCGAGCAATGGAAGAAAGAATCAGTGTTTGAGAAACAATGCTTAGAAACCTTAATTCTTTTATTTTGACAAATAAAATAATTACAAAATGAAAATACTACTTATGGATTGTAAAACCGTGCTACTATTTATTGTGAAAGTTTGTGGCAATGGATAGATATTGTTTGTTACTTTTTCACGCTAACGGAAAAACCGATTTCAGTGAAACTTGGCACTTACATTGACCACGAGCTGTATGAACACACAGGATTGGTTCCTACGGAAACCCGGGTGAATAAAGTGCATTATTTACTAGTGCCCTAGAATCGGAGTTCGTCATCTAAAGCTAAGGCTACGACACTATACACCGTGCACTCAGTGTGTGCTTCCTAATGCGCCTAGGTCATTACAATCTTGGCAAGACGGCGGCATTTCTTTCCAACGTTCTTCAGGCGCCTTCTGACGGTGTCTATTGAAATCTAAAACAAATAAATATTGTCAATTTCAATACATACTTACATAAAATTCTTTATTATGAAAAATGGTACGGGACGGGCCAACTTGACTAAATGAGTATGTGACGGTTAAAATTATTATTCTTCAAAATATAAACATAGACTGATAAATAATCTGTCGTATTGCGTACTTCCACCTTTGTTGGGGCGCGTTGTAGACAACTAAACATTTATCTAATAGTAATAATTTTTACTGAGTCTGGTCCGCCGGCACGCGTAAAACCGGTTTGAGTGCGCGCCGAGCGCCCTTACAACATGTCTATTAGGTAGTAGGTATTACCTATTTTAATCAATGTTGTTTTTCACTTCTCAGGAAAACCATGTAGGTATAAGTAAATAATGAATAAGTTAATGTGATAAGTGTGATTACAAGCTAAGCTATGCATGGACTCACGCTGTACGCTCGTGTGGTCAAAAAATGATCGGAACCGACCATAGTCGCATCGTCCGCCGTCTTGGTTCTCGCCTAGAGTTGGCGGTGGTGGGCTTCTAGGGTTCCGCTTTCTTGCCACCGCCGCCGCTGCCGCCGCCCGAAGCCAGAAGTAAAAAGTTTTGTTTTTTCTGGAACGAAACAAATAGCTATAGTTTATTGGCACATTTTTACTTAATTTATTACTACAGGCAAACATGTATTAAAACATAAATATAATTTCCTACAAAATATAATCTGCCTAGCATTTTCCAAACTATGTTAGAGTCGGCTTCCAGTCTAACCGAATGCATTTGAATATCAGTATTTTACATGGAGCGACTGCCTATCTGACTTCTACAACCCAGTTACTGGGTAATACAATACCCTTGATATGACTGGTTGTCAGACATTCGGGCTTCCACCGATCTTTAACGAATGTCAAAGATCCACAAATAACAGCCGGGACCAACGGCTTAACGTTCTTTCCGAGGTACGGAAGTGTCTTGGTATATGAAGATGGTCACCCATCCATGGACCAACCGCTCAAGCGTAGCTTAACCTGATCGATCGACCCGTGTGGCTGTTATTACCTAGCCACAAGCCCCTACAGTAATAGGTAGCTAACTTATAATCATTAAATTATTTATTTACACACAAACATCGCTTCCTTTACTAAACATTTACAATCCGATTTCGTGGTAACTAGATTCTAACTAAACTTGGGCTCGCGAACACGCTTGACCCAGCAATGTTTCAACGGACTAAAAGAAAGTGCGTAATTGCGTAGGTAAGTATTTAATCCTATCACTAGCTACTTACTGGATTAACTTTTGTTTAGAATACCTATTTCATGACTTAATCATAATGGAATCAAAAACAATAAATAGTTCATTGTGAATTTAAGCTTTCAAGGGGGGAGTGCTGCAGCTAGCAGCTACACTCTACTTGGAACAGCGCTCACCATTAATAACTAACATTATCAGAAACTCTTAAAAAAGAACACAAAGACGATACCTACTTAATTAACCCTTCTGTTAACTTATTTCGAATATTCTATAGAAAAACACATAAGACACATTTTTTTTATTTGCCTTTGTTTATTTTAATTAAAAATAAAATATTACTCACCGTTATGTCCGTCAACCGACAAATCTCTGTCACCCATCCACTCAATCGAAGCGCTATGATACACTCTCTTTCAACTTGCGTCAACTGAGGCGCCAGTCGCCATATTAATATTATTTAATAGTTTTAAAGTTACTAATTTCACGCACAGGACGACTACAGGACGACTTCACGAAATTTTATTGACTGACGTAAAGAATAAACGAACGATGTGATGAGTGAAACTCGGGAGCGGTGACGTACGCGCAGGGGGGCGTGGGTGTGGCTTATTCCTAGTAAAACATGATAATTGGCTCGAAAATATTAGTATGTGCAGCAATTGGGCAATTTTAGAAACGTTTAAACTTCCACCAATCACGTCTATGATACTTTCTTTCTAACACTGCATGGCGCGTCGTAGTTATAGTTATGTATAGGGTTTAGCTTGACGTGCTGGCGACTGTACATACCCGATATCAACGAAATTTTGTTGAGAATGTGTAGATGTTGTTGGTGTTACGTCATAACTATTTTGTCCTTTTCTTTTAGCCCAGCTACAAAAAAAAAAAGATAAATAAATTGCATTGTTTTTAATAAAAATATATTTTATAGTAATTTAAAATATACGATACCTAGATAAATAAATAATTTCACTTATATTTAGAATAATACTATGAGACAGCTTACCGAACTTCATTTATCTTAGCCATTATTGCACGTCTTTGTCGCACAACATTCTTGCACTTTGGCATTTTGATTGTTTACACAACAGTAGCGTCCTTTCGCAAAATTCAATAGTTCTAAATACACACACAAAGCGTCCTTTCGCAGTAAATAACACAATAAATAACTAACACAAAAATCTATAACCAAAACAAACGTCAATAACAAACTATAAACATAGACTATTATCTACTGATAATGTGACGAGTCACGTGATCGACGTGGTGACAAGCGATACGTGTTTCACCCTCGAGCCCTTGCGGCAGACTGAATCCCGATATGGGGCGCATGAGTTACAGTAGTGAATACGCCCAGATTTTGCAATAAAATCTTTATAAAATCTAAATTTGGTATTTTGAAAAAAAAAAAGCGTTGTAAATGTTCGTTATTAAATTGCCTATCCATCAGTGTCAGTAGCAAAATTAAATAATGTTTACTTTACGAGTAGATTCATTTTATAAATCATAATTTCACATTTTTAAGGTTTCGTTGGAAGCAGATTAATTAAACGTATACATATGTAAAAAGAAAAAAAAAACGATCCGTTTGGACTCAAGATTATGTAGAAATTTAATGTATTTTTATTAGTTGATATTTCTTTTTAAATAACAAGTAGTTAGCTCCTAAAAACTGTGCAAAAAACGGCTAGCGCGGGGTTTTGGTCAGGGGAATACGTCTAGAATCTTGAATCTTGTGCTGAGAGTCCCTGATAGCTGGTTATGCGTCGATGTGCCAGCCACCTTGTATATGTTTCTAAAAATGATAAAACAAATAAGTAAATAACCGATTAAATGTTTTTGAGAGAAAGCAATCATAAGGCCTAAAAAAATTGGTCCGCATAGTTGTCAACAGAAAAATGTTCCCATAAGGCTGCCAGCATTGCCACGTTTTATGGCAATGGTGATTGTTTGGCCGAAAAATATTCAGAACTCTTGTCACTGTTCAATTTAAAATAACCGTGTTTGTAGATTTATAGGCAAACGTGCATCCTCGATCACATCGCTACCTACGCGACAAAATGTTGTGAGATAGTTAGTGGTCAAGAGTTTTTCAAATATATAAAGAAAGAATACCGTTTATTTGGACACAGTTCGTGTAACACAAAATAAATAGCAAAAAAAAAGTGAAAATAAATAACTAGGTACTATAATATGTGCCTCACGGCTGCGCCAAAAAGGTTCATTTCAGCATTAATGCCAGACAGATGCTGTCTGACGCTGGTTTTCTAATATAACGAAAAGTGGCAACAATGATATAAAACACTGTTGAAATTGCCAGCATCGTAGTCGTTTCTTCGAATCATGACTAGAAGAAACGCTTGCACCCGGCAATGCATCAACAAACGCAGTATGCGTACGTAAGTTACCTACTCAGCATGTGACGTCTTTAAATTAGGAAAACCTGAATATTAATATATAATAAGCCTGTTAAAAAATTAATATTAGGTGGGTAATATTAAAATTAATTGTACAGTCACCAAAAAGAAACGAAAATGAATTTCGTTACCAAATTTATATTTGCTACAAAAAGAAACAAAAAGGAACTAAGAGGGCTATTTCACACTATGAACAAAACAACAGAGGTTTCCGTTTTCCGTTGTCAGATGTACCTACTGTCTGATTCCTATACTAAAAAGCAAACAAAAAAAGACTTGAAATGTCAGACTACTATCTGATATTAACTTTCGAAAAAATGTAGCAAATATTTTCACATATTTTTTTATAAAGAATTGTTAGTGAAACATTATACTTATTTGATGTTAGGCAGGATTTTACTAACGTATTTATTCATTCTTTGCCCGACTAGTTCCGATCTCGAACGGATCTTAGTCATGAGCTCAAAACACAGTGGCACGGTTGAAACTATATAGTTGGGAAAATCCGATATGTATACCGAGTAAAACCATAAATAACATTATTAAAGTAATACTGTCCTTCAACTACTAATATCCCTAGTAGGTAGATAAGGTTACAAATTATTCTAGTAATGCTTTCACATTACTAGAATAATTTGTAACCAAAATAAACATGTGACGTATTTTTCAGCAGTATAAAACCACCCTTACTTCCTATTTGTTAACTCATTTTTGTAACGTGACAAAAATGTGTTACAAATTGTAACGAAAAGGAATTTATAACACGTGTTGAATATAACCCCAAACGAAATAAAAATGAATAAAAGTCCTTAGCTGAAATTGTTGTTTACTTTTGATTTGGGCAAGAGTAAAGCAAATTAAAATAGTCAAATAGTAAATCAACAACTTGTCGTTAGATAAACAGACCAGCAAACAAAGAGGAATGTGTAATTGTTGAAAAAATTCACCACAGGCATAAGCACACTGCACTCAGAAAAATGCATGTCGGAAAAAGGCTGATTGTCACTATTTAGGGCTACCTAATTGGCTGCTAACAAAAAAGGCAGTGTTGGCAATTCATCATTTTAAAAACTACCAAATATTGGTGTTACAAAATATAATAACAAAAATGACAAAAATCGTGGATGCCGATTTGATGTTAGGTTAATTGTAATATTTCTATATTATTGAAAAAAAAAGCATAATCTAGACAGGCTTAATAATACTGAAGTTTATTTTTAGCTTGAAGTAGTGAGATATGTAGCAAGTAAAAAACTAGAGACTCTTTTGTAACGCACAAGTCTCCGAGGACATAATTATTTACATGATACAAAATTTATATATCCTGAAACAAAAATGTGCATTTAAAAAACTATATGCTTTATTATGTTTTGGAATTCATATAATTCATCCCTAATTATTTTTACTTACGTCTCATAAATTATTTAATGAAAGATACACATTATTTCGATAGAACCTACCGTGGACATTTCAGCATGTTGAAATGTACAGTTATTTTTAATATTACCCAGGTACGAGAAAAGCTACAGTGAAAATTCAGAGGCAAAGTTTTCAGAAAGCAAAAATTTTATATTGGGCTTGGGAAGAGTCAAACTGTCAAACGGCAATATACAGGAAAAGTTTTTATCCAGTGCGCAAATTTGAACCATGAATTCAGCATATCATTCTAGACCCCCTACCGCAGAAAAAACAGCTGTTCCATACATTTTGACCGCGTAGGTATTGCACTTTTCTATGAAACAGCAGTTTTTTTTTTTGGATAACCGGCGAAAAATTTCTGCGGTATTAATTATTAATTTCTTTCGGGGGTCTAGAATGATATGCTGAATTCATGGTTACAATTTGCGCACTGGATAAAAACTTATCCTGTATATAAAGAATGTAATTTATTGTAAAGCAAATGGACTACCAAATAGCAACTGTCATTGCATGACAGTTTGAAGGATAAAATGGCTATATCACGGACAATTATCATCATCATCATTTCAGCCGAAAGACGTCCACTACTGGACATAGACCTCCCCCAAGCTCCGCCACTTCGTGCGGTTCAGTTTCCCGCATCCAGCGCATTCTTGCAGTCTTCACATGGTTATCGGTCCACCTTGTGTGAGGCCTTCCAACTCTACGTCTCCCGGTAAGCGATCACCACTCCAGAACCTTCCGGCCACATCGGCCATCTGTTCTGCGAGCAATGTGCACTGCCACTTAAGTTTGGCAATTCTTCGAGCCATGTCGGTTGCCTTGGTTCTCCTGCGGATCTCTCCAGATTGGGTCACGTGTGGAAACTCCAAGTATAGCAGCCCTCTCAATTGCCCTTTGGGTGACTTTAAGCCTTCTAATAAGGCCATTGTAAGCGGACAATTATGTTATTTAGCAACAACAAAAAAACATTCCAAATCATCTACCGGTTTCTAACTAAACTTCAATATATCCGTCGACACTGGTTACGGAATTTTCATTCATATACATTATGTACTAATATAGTACCTAATTACTCTAACGATGGCGGTGTCAATGCACCTCGTGCTAGCTCGCGACCAGCTTCATGAAAGCAACGGGCGTGAAGATACCGTGATAAAGTTAAACGCTCAATAAAAATACTTAGCCATCAGTTTGCCTGTTACTGACGGTTATTGCCGCATTGTGAGGTTCTGAATACGATTCCCAGGACTGAAGAATTGGTTATTGTATTTTTTTGCTAGATGCGTTTGATCATTAACACACCCTTTAGAGAACCTATACAGAGTTATCGGCTATTGGGGCTTGTGGCTAAGTAATAACAACCTCACCGGTCGATCGATCAAGTTCAGCTACGCTTGCCGCGGTTGGTTCGTGGATGGGTGAGTATCTTTACATACAGAGATCCCTCCGTGCCTCTAAAAGCACGTTAAGCTGTTGGTCCCGGTCATTGAGGTAATATAGTACATATGACCTCAATGGTCCCGGCTGTCTACGAGTCCGTGAGAACCAGTCTTGCTAAGGGGTATCGTATTACCCAGTAACTGGGTTGTGGAGGTTAGATAGGCAGTTACTCCGTATAAAATACTGATACTCAGCTGCATCCGGGTAGACCGGAAGCCGATTGCGAAAATGCTAGATAGATGTTGATGGCACAGAGGGTACTCCCTTACTTCTCCTAAAATTATTTGTCCGAAAATCATTATCCATAACACGTTTGCTATAAACTGCAGTAACCATAATGTTCAAAAAATCTAAATTTTGTTTTATATAAATATATTTACTTCTAAAACTGTTCTGTTATAATATCGAGGACTATAATAATTGAATCTCCCAATTTTGTATGACATAAAGTCAGATGTCCTAATTATTGTAATTACATAATGTGTATTATTCCGAATGTTCCTTTATAATAAATTGTTAGTTAGGACTAACAATTTATTTATTTAGAATTTAAATGTTACAGGAAATATTTGCTAAAAATTCGGTTTTAGTGACAGAAACGAATCGCTGGTAAATCCGACTCCACACAATCTTGTCTACCCTACCCCTAGAGTGTAATTTAGAATCGCGTAGGCGCGGAGGGGCGAGGCGGCCCGCGAGTTAAGGAGCAGGTGGTGGGTAACACTTACCGCCGCAGCTGAGGCGAAAAGAAAGACGAAGCTGCGGCGGCGGTGAGCGTTAAACCATCTGCGAGGATAAGCACGCGTGGGACCGCCCCGCCGGAGCCCCGTAGCGCCGGAGCCGTGACAGAAACCATGCCTGCTGCATGTTGCATGCTCGCTTGCATGCTGCATGTTGCATGTCTGCTGCATGCATGGTGTATGCTGCATGCTTGCTTGCATACTGCATGCTTGTTTGCATGCTTCATACAGGGAACTACACAACAAGTGAAATAACTCAAAACAAGTCGATAGAAGAAAAAATATTGCCCAGTGTCATAACCCAAATCGTAATTACGTATGAGAGAAGTTCATAACAAAAGCATAATGAATTTAGGAATTATAACTTTTATTGAAAACGGTTTTATTTCTTTTGTACCTATATTATTTTTGAATGTAAAATTTATGAGAAACAAATTTAGGGCGTCTAATTTTTAGGGATTTCAATTTAATGCCATCTTATATGTGACATAAAGTTCGGGCAAGTTATCATTCGGACAAATGATTATTGGGACAAAAAAAAAATGGCACTTTAGATTATGAATAAAAAACTTAGGTTACACAATAGAAAACCTTCTTGTACTGGCTGCAGCAGACGGAAGCAAAATTTATGGAAAAGAGTCTCGGTAGAAATTCATCAATCTTTTCCGTATTACTGACCTAGTTTGAGAAGGAACTGACTTCCTTGATAAATGGCAACATCAATCATTTACATACGTCATTTTATTCATTTATAATTTGACTATAGAGAATCCATAAGTTCATCTCATTACACTAAATTAAATTACTAGGTAAATCATTAACCACGGCATCCGTGTTGTTTTAAATTAAAGAACCAAATGTTCGGGTCTCAAAGAAACAGAAACATGTATGTCATCGTTGAGCTCCTTAAGTTCGGAGTTCTTCTTAGCGTGAAGAAGAAGAAGTTCCGAGTTGAGCTCCATGATTACTGACAAATGCGAGTACTGACTGAACAGCATTGTTCCATCGCACCGTGTGAAGTGAGCGTGTAGTGAGCTGTCAGTGTCATTCCACCTAATGCTTGGTCAATCCCTAGCATCAATGAGATGACACTGACAACTCACTCCTCGCTCACTTTACGCGGTGAGATGGTTACAGAATCGACATGCAGGACCACTCTGTGTTGTTCTTTCCTCCAAACACCATTTCAGACACCAATCTATAGGTAGGTATGGTCTTCACATGTGATGATCATTGATCTGACCAAGATTATGTCTGGATTTTGAAAGAGACTGTGACCTCGGAGTTTGTTTCGGCCTTTCTTCTCAGATTAGTCAGATAGGAAACGCCTCATCTCATCTACTGTTTAAGTTATGATTGACGTGTAAAACTGTGCCGAAATAAAATCATTTAATTTAAATCCTAGACTAACTGAATGTAGGGAAATAAGCAAAGTATAGTAGGTAAGTAAATATTTCTTCCATATGAAATTATGCAAGTAAGTATTAAAAAGTAGTGTCAGGGCGGGCAGTTTTTTTTACCAACTGTCATATGACGAGCAAAAATAAATGAAATCCCAAAGGCCTTTCCTTGACTCACAAATTAAGTAAATATTATATTGTAGATTATTAAAATGTAATTGTTTTAGTAATCCTACAGCCGCGTGCGCAACTCCCTCCTATACTGTGTAACATTATATTATAAGCGATCGCAGTGGGTGCAGGCTCAGTATTACCGCGACTGTCTGTTACAATGGAGGCTAGAGTGTTTTTTGTCTGTCTGTGTGTGGTCGCGATCGTTCGCGGGGAGCAAGGTATGTGCAGTTTAATTAAATAATATTAGGAAGTGTTAAAAAAGTATGAGTTCAAAAGGGTCAAAAAGTGAGTCGGATGTTCGTTTAAATTGTTTTAATTTATTTAAAAAAAATCATAACTTCCTACTTAAGTAGGTACTTACTTACCACAACATAACCCAAGGACGAAATAATCTGGTCTTAAAATAATATAATACAGTGAAATCTAACGCAGTAGAAATTTAACTGAAAATGTGTCATTTTAATTAGACTTCTTCAGTAGTTGGATAAGTCCTACCTTTACATGATATTCTGTATGATTAAGCTAATTCAGTCTCTTATCAGGGTTCAAATACCTACACCGATTTTTTTTTTTTTTTGGGTGGGAAATCATCAAATAACTTCTCCCGCTCTGGGTGGAGCAGGAGGGCATGTCAGACTTTTACTGACTAAAACCCACCCGTGTTCCTTCAGTAGCCCGTATGCCAGGGGCTGTGGTGTCTCTTTTGAACAAACCCGCACCCCTGGCAGGCATCGGCCCTTGCGGGCCCCATCATACCTACACCGATTGATCTCTATATTGAATCTTTAATAGCCCACAAGCCCATATTGATGAGGAATCCACTTCTGGTCAGCTGGTAGGCAGTGTTTATGGAAACTTTATTAAATATTAACCAGTTCCTGAATAGGCTAAATCCTCTTGATTACCGTGATCATTATCCTTGCTGCATCGTTTTTCGTATCAGTCAAAATTACCTAAAATACTTCAAATACGGCGATTTTAAATCTACCTATCTCTACCTACTTGTATTTATAATGTCACGACCTTATTCATAAATAGGTATATAAATGCATTTAAAATGCAATTTAAATTTATAAAATACGGCGGTTTCTTACTAGACATGTCGTCATTACTTGATCGAAGATAATTTTATTATGTTGATTTCATCATAACACCATCTTTAGTTTATTATTATTTGAATAGGAATTTAACTACAATCCGTGACTAAAGGCTTGGTAAAAAGATTGGTTTGGGCAATATTGTTAAGGCATATTTAGAACTTGCTGACACCTAAATCTGGACATTTGGGACTCTTGAATTTCTAACCATCATCGATATCACATTAATAAAAAAATCTGCTACTGTCTTCCCTTATTCACATAGCTTTGTTGTATGAATTTGAAAGACAAACTAACAGCCATTTTAACGAAAAATCTAACAACCAAGCTACTTACTTAAAGTTCTGAAAGTTTCAGTTATTCAGTGTAGATATTTTGACAAAACTTAATTAAAATCTACAAGTTAACACTAAAATACCTATTAATAAAATTGTTTATTTATAAAAGGGACACGTTTACAATAAATACCCTAACAAAAAAATAGAGCACAGTTGCTAATTTGCCTGAACTAGGTTGAACCTTTGAAATAATAAACACAGGGATCTATGGAATAAAAAATTGAAAGGAAAGACCTCATTGAGCCTTAAAAAAATCGTCCGCATCGCTGTCAGCGGGAAAACTGCCCAAAAAACTGGCAGCATTGCCACGTTGGATGGCACTGCTGGTTCTTTGGGCTAAAAATAGGCCAAGGCTGACCTATTTTGAACCGACGAAAAAACGGAGGAGGTTACTCAATTCGACGCGTATATATTTTGTTTTTTTTTTATGTGTAACCACGCATAACTTTTTCCAGAGTAGTCCGATTTTGATAATTCTTTTTTTATTGGAAAGGGTATACCCCGAAGTTGGTCCCATATAAATTTCGAAGAAAAATTCGAACCCTAAGGGTAAGAAAACAGGGGATGATTGATTCTTAACTCACAGATTTTAATACTGAGTTGTGTATTACAAAAAGTAATCAAAAATTAAGCATGTAGTAATTAGTAGATTACAGCCACAAAAAAATATAAAATAAAAACTTTTTATTAAAAAAATTAAACCGCCGAAAAACCGAAAAGTTAAAAATAATAAACTTGCTTTGTCCAACCCCAACAACTAAGTTCGGAAGGCGGTGACATATAATTAAATACATGGCCAAAGTCACCGACTAAGTTTTTTTAGCCCAAAAAATCAGCGTCCACCGACCGCTCGATGAGCACTCGAACCCTAACTAAGATCCTATTGTTTGAACCCCAAACGGCTCAAACATATAGCTGCCAATAAGATTGTTATAGGTAACTGCACCGTTTGAGGTTTTCTACTCCTGCGGTAGCCGGCCCAGCGAAGCCCGCGCGCGTACCGGGAAGATAGGATGGCGCGAGGGTGTAGTCGTCGGGTACTTTATTGTCAAGAGCTGTAAATACGTTTCAGAACAGAAACAAATTATACCTATAACTAATCCTCATTGAAATGGAAACATAGCACCTACCGTACAATAATCGAAGGTCGAAACCAAAGATAAAATCTAGATACAATTTATGACAGCATTCGCATAATTTATTTACTATGAATTGTCTCACATATTTCCCTCATGCGGCAACACTAAGATGTCATAGTGTTGCCATGCCATCATAGCGGATTTCCCCAGGTCATTCAAAAAGTTCTTACGTTGTAGATTTCATAACTGTGGGTTATCCAAGGTAATTTACATAAATTACGGTCATCTTAAAAGTATTTGTGTAATGAGAGAGAAATCCCAGAAACTATGTGAATGATTCATCTTTTGCTGAGGCGATCCGATTGCATTGAAAAGGTTAACAGGGTATGTCACGGTGGGACGGTCAAGTTCAAAGCACGGTGTTCGAGGTTTTGTTGCGCAAACTTACATTAGTTATACCTACATTTATTAACTTGCAGAACTAACCTAACTAAGCGGCTGGTCTACTCTTCACGTGGCCAGAGGGCTGGCCAATTTTTTTGCCAAAGAATCAGTATTGCCATACAACGTGGCAATGCTGCCAGCCTTTTGGGCATCTTTCCTGTTAACAACGACGTGGACGAATTTTTTGGATTCCCCATGATACTTTTATTTTCCATATACCTTTTTGTATAGAAATATTTTAGGATAAATAATAACAAATAAAAATATATACCTCACAGAAAATATAAATTAAAAGAAAAGATTGAAAGCCGATTCAAAATACATCAAAACGAATCGGTCATTACGATGACTCTGTGATGCATCATGTTGATAGTATATAATTAACTTGAAAGTCTTAATTAAAGCCTCTATGTCTCGTACCAAAGGACCGCGTAAATGCCCGTAATTTAAGACACATAAAGATGTTTTAATTTAATAAAAATGCTGTGCCCGACGAAATACCTTGCGAACGATGACCAGCAATTATGTTGTTATTTTTATTTCCATGTTGCTAAAAGTATCAGTTATTTATCATGTAAATGTAGTAAGAAATAAAGTTATGTAGAATACAGGGTGACAGGGACATACACGCGCAAATTAAAACCATGAATTTAGCTCATGATTCTAGACAGCCTAGAATAGAAATTTTAAGTTGGTTATCAAAACAAGAAAAGCAAAGTGCAGTGCAGTGTACGCTATCAAAAAATATGGACCGTGTACCTTCTGGCTACACGCGTTTTGCGCTTGCACGTCACCCAGTATAGTATTTCTACTATCTGTAGCTAGCGATTTAATGCCAGCCTCTTACTGTACCACAGCTGGGCAATGTCCTATTCACATACAGAGAAGGCATGTCTATAGATCACCTAGACTGCTCAAGACGGGTTGGCGTTTTCGGACTAAAAATAAAATTAAACTTGGTTAGTTTTCAAAGATCTACCAAATTTAAGGGTGTGGGGTGTAGACCATGATATTGAACAACTTTCTCCGTGAGACCAATGTCGTAATCGCGAAAAGTGTATCAACTGTTCCATACAAGACTTCAGTAGGTACCTACCTACCTACTTAGGTAGGTGTGGGACGGCTAAATTGGTTTTCGCGCTTATCGTAATCGGTTGGTCCCATGAAGAAAATTGTTCAGCTGACGGTCTGAACTACACCCTTAAAATTTGGCAGGTGTTTGAAAACTAACCCTGTATAATTCTTGGTTTCGGATATTTCAGAAATGTCCAAGATTAACTCAGATATGAATTAAAAAGTTACATTTATTGTTACTGCATTTTCTTAAACAAACATGTGGAGCAATCTTCCATAAATAACATTTCTAGAACGGAAGATGTGTCTGCTGTTAGAAAATGCGGGTAATTCAACAGAATGGGTCGGAAGCAGCTGCAGCGGAATTACATACAATGATTTCATTTTCTATTCGTTTTATAACCATGTTTTCATGGCTTATGTATCGAAAGGGGAAGTGTGCGTAAACGCGACTAGGGCATTTATTTCTTCTACTTTGTTCACCCCACATAAATACTGAATAATTGGCTTACATCCTTGGTTTTATCCAGGAAAATCTTTTAGAAATATTGCATCCTGTCCATTTTTGTCTAATTATTTAGACGTCATATTTGTATCAAAGTGACAAAGAAAGGGGGGTTCACTGATGACTCAATGACGTATAATTTGTGATATGTGAATCAAATAAAAAAAAAAATACAAAACAGTTACTTTCAAACGTGCATTTTATTTCCAATAGGTATTTGTTTGTATTACATATAATAAAACGGATAAAAGTAACACCAATGATTTTCTTTGTTATGCAAATGATTTTAACGTTTCACACATTTGAGTTAAATAAAACGGCATGGAACTTAAACCTGCTGGTCATCAGGTCATTGTACAAAAGCGTAAGTTTAAATTTTGATTCGATGAAAAAACAATGATTTAATTTACTGACTGTGAACGCCTATATTTCCCTCGTCTTTTATCGCCACAATCTCAAGACGAATTTGTGACTTGAACAATATTGCTTTTTAATTGACACCAATTACCGAAGGACAATCTTGATGTATGTCATGTATGCCACATTTAGAAATTGTTCTTGATTGGTTTCTTGTGACAATGTCTTTCTAACTACTAATTACTAATTTACCTCAGTTTTTGTTTATTACCCTGGCAACACTAATGAACAAGATACATTCTATAGTATTGCCGACAGGATATTTATAACTTTATACTGCAAACATTTCATTTACTGCCGTTTCTTTGGAAACGAGTCGATCAAGAATAAAATTAAATAATTATGCACAATGATAATACGAACAATTGCAATCTTTTAAGGTTAATTGACATCGTAAACCGTTTAATAGGCTCACAGCTAGGGTTGCCACCTTTTATTCATCCAGTTATAGTACATTGGTTATTAAAGGCAAGAAAAAAAAAGTACGTAGTATCAAAATAAAGTACAATTTATTTTTCTTTATTATTATGTTAAACATATTTTTATTGCTTTTTGCAATTTGTATCAAATTAGTATCTCTACTAAACAATTGCACAGCATCAGCAGATCCGTTTCACTAAGTATCAAAATTATCTACGTTTTGTTGGTGTATGTGGAGTATTCTTGTCCATGATTTACTATAGCATGAATCTATAAAACTGTAAATCGTATTCATACTTATTGCACTCAAACCGCTTCGCACAAAACAAACAAGAAATTGTGACAATGACACTGACATTGTAAACATTTGAGGTTAGGTTGCGTTCATAAATTATTAAAAACGAGTGCCTTTGTGATGTGGCGCTGGCGAGTGGCGACATCGATTCAGCACCAATAGATAAATTTCGTTTAGCGAAAAAATACTTACGACTAACCTTCGTCAATGAAGAAATCAAATCATGTGAAATAAAGTATTACCCAGTAACCTGAAATAACGTATGTACAGGGGCCAGCACATCAAGCTACCCCAATCTGTCAAATTTCTTTGATCGTTTTTCAACTTTATTTCAAAGGAATAAGGTTTATGTTCAATTGGGAAAATTTGACAGTTTGGGATAGCTTGACCTGCTGGCGACTGTACAATACTTTATTATAAAGTACGGGTGGCAACCCTACTCACAGCTGTTAATTAGGTTATTAGATAATTAAATTGATACGACTTTATTTTGGGCCATTACTTAGGTACATTAAAACTTAACTTATCTTTGTCAACGTTCTTTTATACATATATCAACTATCGGTTTGAGCTTTAGTACCTATTTACCTACATAACACCTATTTTCTTTTTAATTAATTAATTTACTACTATCTTTTGCCCACGGCTCCGCCCACGTGAATGTTAGAAGATTATCCCTCGGAACCGACGTTCTTCTTCAGGATGCGATCATTGGCAAATTTCAAGAAAGCACGGTGGGCGGCAGCGGTCTTTTTTTTGTGGATGGGAAATCATCAAATAACTTCTCCCGCTCTGAGTGGAGCAGGAGGGCGTGTCAGAATTTACTGACTAAACCCACCCGTGTTCCCTTCAGTTACCTGTGTGCCAGGGGCCACGGTATCGCTTTCGAACAACCCGCACCCCTGGCAAGCATTGGTCCTTGCGGATCCCACCATTTGGTGCTGACATTGTTGAGGCGCGCGTGGAACACAACGCGCCGTCGACGAGCGAGCTACCCATTACTCGCCCTCCGCAAGCCCACGCCTACGGTGGCCGGGAATCAGCCTGGGATTCCCGACGCCCAGGGCGTCTCCTGCGGCGACTAGGGCCGTGAGTGCGCATACACTGCGTCTCCCTCACGTGTGCCGCCTCCTTCTGCGCGAGCATTACTGCTTCGCAAAAGGAGGTGACGGCTACCCGTGCACTCTCGCTCCCAACCATGGCCTGGACCAGGGACGGACGCGGATCGCCGCCGCCGAAGCAATCTTAGTATGAAGAGATGGTCACCCATGCACGGCCCTACCGCGGCAAACGTGCTTTGAGCTTAACCTAATCGATCGATCATCTATTAACATTCAATTGAAATAAAACCGAAAAAGAAACTCAACGGACCATTTTCTATTTCAAAAACGTGACTACAAAATGTAAAAAGACTACCGCGCTTCTTAGTACCCATAAACTATTCATTGTTTTAAAACCAATGAGTGTCAATCACTCCACAGACAGACGATCTTGTGTTTAGTAAACTTGCATGACCGCTGGACCGGTAGGCGGACAAAGAAACGCAGACAAGACAAGAGAAACCTCCATGATTGATGAACTTTGTGATTAACTGATAACCATGATTTGATTGCATTTCATTTTGATATGCGTGTGGAGAAATGACAGGAGATAGTTAGCGTACACGTTTATACGATCTTCGAAAGTCTAGTGCACTTAGATTTAAGTGGATCGATGAGCTCTAGCCAACTAAGGCAAACCATAAGTTGGCTGGTTTTATGGGGGACATGTCCTTCATTCTTTTCTGTGGTATCCTACTATTGATCGTGATGCTCTGTAGTCGTAGTCGTAACATTTGGTAATAGTTAGCTGATTCATTGAGGGCGAATTTCACCAAACTTTTATACTTAGAATGAGTCTTATCCTGAGAATAAATTTTGATTTTTTGACAGATCTTCCATAGTAGAATTGTCAGACGTAAAATTTACTCTACGGATAAAATATATCTTTAGAAGACTTTGGTAAAATCAGCCCTGAGTCGTATTAAAATTTACTCCATGCTAAAAAAAAACTATGAATGTATGTAGAACAGTCTCTTGCTACTAAAACTTTGTCATATATACTTGACCAAGATTGAAATTTGTAAAACCCAAAAAACAATCATAGTGGCCTGTTATTAAAACAAACGTACCTTAAGAGCACAAATGAAGGAAGCTCAGCTCAACCAAAAAAACAAAGATAGATTAATATTAATAAATAAAGAAAGTCGTATGAATATAAGTAGTGTAGCCGATAAATTTGTGGTATCTAAATAAAGATCTGGTCGTAAAAACAGTCGGTCGGATTACACGGCTGACTAAATTTGAATTGATTGACTTTGGTATCGATGCAGGCCACATCACTCCAGTTTTATTAATTAAATCAATGACAAATCACGTGAAAGGTATATGTGGGCCGGATGTGCCTATAAAAGTAGATAAAATAAAACATAAAACCGAGCGAGATTACTCATCATTTGTTATTGGAGTGCCAGAACAGTGGTTTGATAAATTGAACCAAACTGAAATATGGCCCATAAACGCTGAGTTCAATGAGTGGATTTGGTTTCGGAAGCATACAAAAAATACATCAAATTAGCGTCGAATTTTTTTATCAAAACGTTAGAGGTCTTCGAACTAAGTTAGACAATTTTAGAAATAATTTAGATTCATCGAATTCGGACTTATTTGCAATTACTGAATCGGGTTGCAATAATTCCATTCAAGATGCCGAAATAATCCCACCGGGATACAATATACTTCGGAACGACCGAGCGGATGGGCGAAAGCAGGGAGGCGTGCTTCTTGTGGCCAGACGGTACGAGCTGCGGCGTGTACCTGTGCCGGACGTATCGATAGACACCTGCGTCTTTGAAATGGTTTGTGCGACGGTACATTTAAATACGTACGCCGATGACATTCAATTATATATAAACTTTAAACCAGCTAATACATTAGAGGCAGTAGTAAAAATCAATGACGATCTGGAAAGAGTAGTGCAATGGTCAGATAATAACTCACTGGTATTAAACCCATTGAAGTCAAAATTTATGGTTTTAGGAAGTAGGAAAATGATCAGCGCAATACTGTCAGTCAAGCCAGAAGTTGTTATCAGGGGGGAAAAAATTGAAAGGGTGGATATCGCATGCAACCTTGGGTTAACCATGGATCCAGAACTACGATTTGAGAAACACATCAGTAACTGCATGAGGAATTGTTTTTATAGATTGAAGCTCCTATATTCAATTAGAGACTACTTAAGTGTTGATTTGCGTAAACAATTAGTGGATAGCCTAATTTTATCAAGACTTAACTATTGTGATACTGTGTATGGCCCGTGTCTTTTATCAAGAACGGAGAAACTAATACAACGCATACAAAATGCATGTACACGGTTCTGTGTAAAGATACCTCGTAGAAGTCATGTCACTCCGTTTATAAATGAAAATAATATATTGAAAATGGCTGCTAGGAGAAAGTTACATATGGCTAGTTTACTATTTGGAGTAGTCACTACACAAAAACCACACTATTTGTTTGACAAGTTAAAGTGGAGACAAAGTAAATACGAACCACGTTTTTCTACCAAACCTCTTTGCTCCTCAAAACATAGAACCATGGCATTCAGGGGGAGCTTCAGATATGCGGCCACGCACTGTTGGAATAACATACCTCCGCCAGTAAGAGTCCTGAAAACGAAAAAGCACTTTTTGAGTATTTTAAAGACATATTTCATGCAGATACAACAATCCACATGATCTACAACTAGGATCTAGTAACAATAGCCGCCCTTTTTATACTTACCTCAAGGGTCACGGCCTACAAGCAATGGATATGGCTTTCCAACAGTGTGAGTGGCCTCTGTCTGATTCCGCCCTGGCTGGGTCCGGTCTGTGCCAATGTCATTTGAGTAAATGGTTTGGTTTTAAAATGATTGGTTGTGCCGGTGGTAATTACTTCTTCGTACATCGAAAAGAGCCTTGATCCATTCGGCCCACTAAAATCAAAATTATCCTTATTATTACTATTAAGCTGTATTAGTAATAAAACTACGCTTTGACTGAAAAGCATGCTATGCAAATGCCGCAAATGGCCGCCATACCATCGCAACTCCCATGGTACACGACATTAAAGTTATTATTTAGCATTTATATCTATTAACACTGTATTAATGTCTTAGTCTATGTATTTTATTGATTTCTTAAATTGGATTCCGTTATTATGGATATGTTTATATTTATATACATGATAGGTTCGTCTATTACATAATTTTTTCGAGGAAAATTGTACTTACCCGATAACATAACATAATTATTAGATCACACGATGAGCGTCTTTACGTCACTCCAGAAGGTATTTGCAGAATACCAGCGCTGTTGACAATAGGTCCGTCCGAAGTCGCAGCATTTAGCTGAGCAAGGACCTGTTCGTGCACAGATGCGACGCACGGCCTAGTTGTTTTTATATTTGTGATTTTGTTGAAATAAAAGTAGTCAGTAATGCACTCTGCTTTCGGCATTTTGTTTTTGTTTTCTTGTTTATAATTATATAATTGCATGTGTCGTACGTAATTCATTTGTTTATGGTCGGTCCCAAGCCTCGACTGACACTATCAGTCAAGTCAATGGACAATATTGTTAAAAATAATCGACTTGAATACGGGGCTTTTGGCCACATTGCATGTGTGCATTTTATTTCATAGTGTTGATTTTATTGTATGTAATGTGCGTTTTGTTTGTGCAGAATAAACATTTTTTCTTTCTTCTTTCTTTTCTTTCTAAATAGTAGATTTTTATTTCTGTGTTCTGTCATTTATATTCCCCCAGGGAGTTCTGAAAAGGATTACTTGATTCTGTTTGCTGTAATTGAAAAGCTATGTACTAGATATAAAGAAATAATTGTGTTAGGTGATTTTAATTTACATTCGTGTCCTACAAATGTGACTAATTATTATGAATGTTTCTTGTCCTTTTGCGAATTCACTCAAAGTAATAAGGTACCCAATTCTTTAGGTCGTCAATTAGATCTAGTGCTGAGTTCAGGGTTTCGAGAGGTGTCAGTAGTTGCGGCAGGCGAGCCACTTGTGCCCGTCGACGTGCATCACCCGCCGCTCGAAGTGAGCGTGAAACTCGGGCGCGCGCGTGTCCCCCCCTCTGCCGATACCGACTTGCGCGCTAGTGCATGCGCACTCAATAGACCGCAATGGAACTTTTATAAGGCTAATTATCAATTGCTTTATTCTTTGTTAATTTCAACGGAATGGAATAATATGTACGAGATGCACGACGTGGACGATATATTAAACTTCTTCTACAGTAAAATTAATAGATTGTTGGATGAATGCGTCCCCAAAAAAAATCTTAGGGTAAAGTCACGGTACACATATCCTAATTGGTACACGAGAGAAATAATACAAGATCTAAAAACCAAAGCTAGACTTCACAAGAAGTTCAAGGAAACAAAGGATTTAATTGTTTACAGTGAGTTTTCTAAATACCGAGCACTTATTAAAAACAATATTCATACTGCGCACAAACACCACCAAACCAAAATACAAGGTCAGTTTGCGAAAGATCCAAGGTCATTCTGGCAATATATACGATCTAAGACCAACGCAGCTAACAGACAAACTATTGTTAAGGATGGTCAACACCTAACGGATTGTGAATGTGCCAAACAATTTGCGATGTTTTTTGAATCGGTATACAGTAGTGAGCCACCACATCTTGACCCACAAGCGGCTGCGGCGACGGCGATGGGGCCCATGAGTGGATCCCACGTTCAACTAAATTCGCTGAGCCTTAAGGACGTTAGAGGGGCACTCGAGCGCCTAAAACCGAAACGCTCAGCCGGCCCGGATGGTATACCAGCCTTCCTATTCAGGGATTGTAGTAGGGTTTTAGCGGAACCTTTGCACTTTATATTTAATACATGTCTCCAATCAGCGACGTTTCCAACTCGATGGAAGATAACGCGTGTCATTCCAGTCCCCAAAGGTAAGGCAGGATCGGACATCAGTGGATATAGACCGGTGGCTGTGTTGTCAACACCGGCCAAGGTTTTCGAGTCCGCCATCCAGCGCAGCTTGCAGGAGCAGGTTCGCGCCCAGCTATCGGATGCGCAGCACGGGTTCAGGCCGGGGCGCAGCACTGCCACCAATCTCCTGAATTTCATGTCACAGGTGGTACCAGCTGTGGATGCCGGTGTTCAGGTTGACGCTGCTTATTTCGACTTCAAAAAAGCGTTCGACACCGTCGATAATGACATATTATTACGTAAGTTAGCAGAAATCGGTGGCACTCCGCATCTATTGCAGTTCTTAGCCAGCTATATGCAAGACAGACAGCAGTATGTAGACTACAACGGGTGCGAATCCGATCCGTATTACACCTGGTCCGGGGTGAGTCAAGGCAGCAACGTGGGGCCTCTGGAATTTATAATAATGATAAATAATTTACCAGAAGTCGTCAAAAATGGATCTTGTTTGTTATTCGCAGATGACCTCAAGTTGTTGTTTGAGGTTAGGACGGAGTCTGATTGCAGACGTTTGCAGGAAGACATTGATAGGATAGTGGAATGGAGTCATGAGAACAGGCTCTACTTCAACTTATCCAAGTGCTCGGTGATAAGTTTCACCCGCGCACGTGCACCTCTACTCTACAAATACGTAGTGGATGCTGTACCGATGCAACGAGTCACGCAGGTAAGGGATTTAGGGGTTGTTCTCACTCCTGACCTGTCGTTTCGCGATCATATAACGAAGATCTGCAAAAAGGCATTTAGAAATCTAGGGTTTGTTCTGAGGCAGACGCGAGACTTTACCAGCATCACAACCATCAGGGTCCTGTATGACGCATTAGTCAGGAGTCATCTGGAACATAGTGCTGTCATATGGGCCCCACATGAGGCTAAGTACTCATTGATGTTGGAGCGAGTCCAGAACAAATTCACGCGCCATCTGTACAAAAAACTTTATGGGATATACCCATTTTACCCTTTGATGTACCCCACTCTATTTGTACTGGGTATGGTGGGGTACAATCAACTCGGGGTGCGGCGCGAGTTTACGTTAGTATCGTACCTGGTGAAACTGCTCCGAGGCATAGAGTACAACCCGGGAGTACTGCAACGGTTGCACTTGTACGTACCCGACCGTTATGTGTGGAGGCGACGGCCCCCGCCACTGCTGGTCGTACCAACAGCCAGGACCAACTTGCTGGCTAAAACCCCTCTGACTCGAGCAATTCGCACGATCAATGAAATTCACGTAGAATTGGATATATTTACATGTTACTGGAGTGAATTCGCAAAAGTACTATTGTTTATGTTGTGCTACAAACAATGATCTTGTTGTGATTTAATTTTAAGTTTGTGTGTGACTTTTCTATCGCATTAGGTTAAGTACCTGTAAGGATAGTTTTAAGGGTTTCAAATAAATAAATAAATAAATAAATAAATTGTCAATGGTCTTAAAATTGATTATACATAATCGGGCTATGTAAAAAATACTATAGGTCAGTGGTATCTACCTAGAAAAAATTCGTAGTAAACCAGACTTAAAATTAACTCAAGTAGGTAATTAGACTACTTTTGCTTTTCGATTTTTTGCAGACGTTTTGTCATTAGGTTAACTTAAAATATACGTACACACGGCTACACATCAAGCTATACATTTCCAGTTTACGCTGATCTCGCGCACTATACGAAAATCCTATACAATGCGAGTTCAGCTTATACTGGAAATGTATAGCTTGATGTGTAGCCGCGTGTACCTCATCATCATCTGCCTAGCCTTTTCCCAACAACGTTGCGGTCGGCTTCCAGGCTTAAAAATATACGTAGGTACCTATTGATGAAATTAATATGACCGCCAATATCCTTTAAACAACAGTTCAGCAATATTATGAAAATGCCCATTTCAACAGTGCTTGTCAACCGCCTAATACCCTCACAAAAGGCTAGGAGTACCTAAAGGTGACATCATGAGCCTCCGGATATTTTTGGTCATTCGTGATGTTTTTTTTTTTTTTTAAATTACTTGAAGTAAAGACAGTAACATGGTCTTCCTTATCCTAGCTCCAACAGGTCTCTGCCGCGCCAACGAAAGGCTCCTGATGTGCGGCTGTCCCCGGACGTGCCGGGATCCGGCGCCGAATTGCGCCGCCGTGTGTCGGGCCGGCTGCTTCTGCGAGGATGGACAGGTCCGAAATGATAAGGGGCTCTGTGTGAACCTGGCGGATTGTCCACCTATTCGTAAGTGTAAGAGAGTTCACCTAAACTATTTATTTCTTTTGCAGCTGTGTAATTATTTGATCTTCACTATATTCGGTCCGCAATTTAGCTATGGGCGAAAGTATAATAAGAAAAAATATGTAAAAGCAACATGGAAGCTGAAACGTTGGTTGTCCTCTCACAAGAACCAATGATGAAGATGCGGGAATCTGTTGTATGCGAGAAGCACACGAGGGCTCACTTGTGGGAGGCCTATGTCCAGCAGTGAACAACATTCGGCTGAGATGATGATACTTACATTATGTCGCAACGGTTAGTAGTTAGGTAATGTAACATTTCGAATCACGACAAGAATAAAACAAGCTAACATCATCAAAATAAACACGTAAAACAAATCATACTTTTGATTCTTTGTAAGTAGTATTTGCACAGCTGGTTTAATAATAACTTTGATTCCGACAAGTGTTACGCTGTCATGATAAGTCGAAATATTTGTGTATTTTCCTCAGCGGGTGTCCAAAAGATCATACCGTACTCATAAAGTTATCACGATTTTATTTTTTAATAAGAGACTGACACAACTTGGCTCATCGATTAGACCAGCTGGGTCCAACTAGTTTTGCGTTACTGACTGCAATTTTGAGCAGCGATCATCATTTTAGAGCAATAGACCTACCTAAAACTATACACAATCAGCCTATAATATTCCCACTGCTGGGAGGCAGGCCTCCTTTCTTCGATCCACCACGCGGGCCCAGTAAGGGTCTAGTAGGCCTGTAGATGTCACACACATTTCTTCAAGTATTAGGCTCTAGGACATGCCGGGTTCCTCACAATGTTTTCCGAATACACGAAGCAAATTGCCTGCCCGGGTTTGAACTCGTAAGTTGAGCCGAAACTACTGAGCCACCACAGTTCTAAAACCTATAAATCTGGAAAATTAAATTACTTATAATGAGGATGATATAAGACACGAGGTAGAAACCACTAAAAAGCAAAATACTCTTTTGGACAAGGCACTGTCTTTTTGCCAAGACAGTATAAGCTATTTTCGTCTAGTTTGTTATGAAAACAAGAGGACCAACTTGAAATGAAACCTTTTTTTCTCCTCAGTGTCGGCCTACAAGCAAGATACATCAGAACCTCGGCCGAACGGTGGGAAGTGCCCTGAAAACGAGGAGTACAGGTACTGCGAGCCCTGCAACAAGACCTGTGACCAACCCAACCCCATGTGTCCAGCCCAGTGCAGCAGGGGCTGTTTCTGTAAGAATGGACTGTTGAGGAATAGGGATGGCTCCTGTGTTATTCCGGACAAGTGCTCAAAATGTAAGTTTCAATCACGCCAAAGCGTTAGTGTTTAGTGATAGTGATAGATGTCCCTGGTATAGCAGATACCCCTAGGTATCTGAAATCTGATCTCAGAGACATCCCATACCCTTCAATCCGGTTTATTAAAATGGTGCTGGGTGGCAAGAATACCGGAAAATTCTTGAACTAAGAGGTCGACTCTATCAGCCTTATTACAAAACGCCATCTTACTTTAATTTTAGTCTGAGCCAGTTTTTGTATTTCCAACTTTAATTCGATTTAGAAAAAAAAAATATCACAAAAATTACATCATAGCCGGACTAAGTCGTCAGATTTGTAAAAAGAACTGCATTTCTACACATATCTATTAGGTTCTTAATTCAAAAACTGGCTTGGTGGTCTAAATCTCATCTAAATAAAGTCTTGTTTTGTAATTATGTTTACTTTCTGCCATATTTTGAAAGTGAAAATAGTAGAAAGAAAAGCTCATACTTAGTTGATGTTAGTAACAATGGATCGTAACTTAAAGCCTGGGCTGTGCACTGTAAAAACCTGACTGAAAAATAAAGGGGTTTTGAGATCAACCTACCTATTCCACTGTTCATATCATGTCGAAGACAATACGTCAGCCTAGTTGAATCGAAAATCCCGACCAAAAAGTCAAGGGAGAATTAAATAAAAAATTGAGAGGTTGATGCCATTGCCAACTGACATTGCAAGTTGACATGCCAATTAAAACATTCGTAGGTTTGCGCATGTGAAATTAAAAGTTAAACAGGCTTCTGTTATCTTGAGATGCGATCTTGACTTACTTCCTAGCAGACACGAGGTCAAGGCAAACTCTATTTTGTTTAATTTAGACCAAAATCTTGAGGAAATGTCCGAGAGAGTTATTTTATTAGCTACGCTTATAAAATACTACTTATGCTCTGTGTGGTCGAGTCTTTGACTTTTTATTTGTCAAATGACACCTTTTTTTTCGAAGTTTATAAAGAAGTTTACATCAAACCAGTCATTTCCTATTTCCTTCTTATTTCCACTTCTATTAAAACCTTTAATGATTTTACTTAAAACTTCAAATCTTTATTTACAGACACCAAATACTAGCCTATAGTGAGCTCAGCTGCTTTCTTGCCGAAGACCTACGCTTCTCTTCATCTGCTTCCTCCATGCTGGACGGTTTCTTCACTTCTGACTTACTTTTCAACGAAGAAGAATGTCTTTTTAAATCTATACAATCTTCTTTTTATATTTTCATTATCACTTTAGTAAAATAAATTCTTGCATAAACTATTATGACCTGTGTTATACCTAGCCATGATAATTATTCTAGGGAATTTCGATCAGCGACAAAATCGAGTAACACCGTAATTTTTTACACATCGTCTACATTAACACATAATTAGTCGATCCATTGTATTTCGGCATTTAAGTTAGTTTCTACTTCGTTTCTTTATTTTCTATTCTGATCCGTTTTTTTTTAAATCCTGTATGTATTAAATTTAAAACTGACATGTTATAGGACTTTTTTGGCTGTGGTACGTTTAGCTAGATCTCTTTGTTACTGGCTGTTCTGTTGGTTGTGAAACACATTTAGACGTGATGGGTATTTATTTTTATCTATGAATAATATAAACAAAGAATATCTACTTAATTGCTAGCGGCTTCGCTCGCGTAGAGGGCAGGTATTATCGCACGGGAACGTAACACCGGGATAAAAAGTATTCTAAGTAGGTGTTAATCCAGGTTAAAAACGATCTGTGTGCCAAATTTCATCAAAATCTGTTCAGCCGTTTTTGCGTGATTGAGTAACAAACATCTATATATCCAAACATACAAACTTCAACGTCGGCCGCAGTCCCTGTCATCATCTAAATGAGTTTGATAACGCAACCCATGTCTGAAGTTTCACTAATAAATTTAATTTGACCTTTTACACCTACAAGTACTTCCAGCATCAAATGTAACACAAAACCTGGCTGGATGGATGACCTGTGGGGAACACCAGGTCTTCAAGCGATGCGAGACAATGGAGAAGACCTGTAGCGAGCCGGTACCTTGGGTCCCATCACCTTGCGTGATAGGCTGCTTCTGCGTAGAGGGATACGTTAAGTCCCCAAACGGTCAATGTGTGAAGCTAGAGGAATGTCCAGGTAACTGGGATATACTCAATGGTGTTCATTCAAAATTGTTTTACTACTAAAAATGGTTGTTCTGTAATGTAGGATGGAGGTTACATAAACGCACTTTTGACGTCAATTTGAATCGCCTTACGATTAACTGGTATAGATAAATTGATAAATGGATTTATGGATTTTTTCTTGAGAATCAAATTGACGCCAACTTGGACGCGACGAACGCACGTCTCAGTAGCATGTAGTCTTATGACCTTCCTGTTCCTAACATTTTTAATAAGTACTCTATGGTTTTTTTAATGTTCTAATTGTAAAGTTCTTCTTGTCAAGTCAACTGGTCTTCTTGTCGTGGTTAATCTGATTTCTACATGATTTTTATACAATTAGAAAATAATGTACTATCTTTAACATTCTCTTCGTTTACCTTCTTTCAACTTGCGAAACGGGCAAAGATGTTTTTTTTTTTTTAATTTTAATTTTAATTATATGACTGCACGTGTTCAGTATACTTTCTTTATAACTTTCTTGCACTTCTATGATTTTGTTACCATGTCATTTTATTTAAAACTTAATTCTAAACAAGAGGACGCGCTAAAGTAGCTGTTTGTTAAATAAAAAATAACCTGAGTGCCTACTCCCTAATCACGAAGTCCGTCTTTTCGGTCGAAGTAACGGGCGTTTCCAACTCCGTATCACTTACGAACTAAGAGTGAATGACAACACGATTTGACAGATGTCCCTACTCCTGATATGTTTTTGCCCGTCCGAAAATGTTAGTCTATTGGCTGTAGGATTCACTAAGAAGTTTCGAACTATTTTCGAACGGGCCCATATCTTCGTTGACGGAGTTAAATAGAAGGCCCCCTGATACCTGCAAATTGCAAAAAAAAAACGTAAGCAAATGTAAATTTCGCGAGCTACCCTGGTGCTTCCCCTTTAAGTTTTAATTAAAACTTTTGTCAAAAGAATATTTCGGCTGTTCTTAATTTAGTTTTTATTTATATAGTGTTAAGATATTTATTAAGGGAAAAACAAATAAATCATTAAGCAAATTAATTCCTTGTTTCTTCTTTATTTTCCTACACGCTATTAATTGCACATATCTATCTACCTAATAGGTACGTACTTCTCTTTCAAGAACTAGAGAGAACTTCGAGACTTAACCAGTCAATAGGATATGATGCCACTACTTTTTCTATCTTGAACTTATTTCTTCAAAAGAGAGGCAGAAGAATAACTGCTTCGTTAGTCCAATGTTCGCATTGTCCTGGGTTCGATTCCCAGGTCCAGCAAACTTTTATTGGGTGATTCTATTTGGAATATCTCAGTAGCAGTCTGATGTCTGGATTCTTGACCGGTTGATGGCAATAGAATAGAATATTTATTTATTCGAGTAACCAAGACTCAACAAGCTTGTTAGTATAACTTACGACTATGTTAGTAAACACAGACTATACATAAAACAACACAAGAAATAACGGTTGATCACCATTGCGACATCCCATGAGAGACGGTACAACAGCGACCCACGTATAGACAGTCCGCAGGCGACTCGCAACCATGCTCAAGATACTATTGGAGGTGCCCCTCACCCTACGCACCAGGGAAGCGCACCTTTTACGCATTGTTGCGTAAAAGCAATCTACATTCGCATCTGCGAACATCCCTGACGCACTACAGAAACGGGGCAGCCCCACCAGCATCCTAAATGCATTGTTATATTGAACGCGGAGAGCAGTGTACGATCTTTGCGAACATCTAGCCCACAGGCTGCATGTATAAAAAGCAATACAGTAGGCTCGAAAGAGCGTGATTTTAACAGGAAGTGAGCAACGTGCAAACCTGCGAGCCAGCATGTTCGCTCTAACCGACAACGCCCTCCGCTCCCGCTCAATGTCATCATCGTCTTTGAGGTCGGGAGTCAATATGTGACCAAGATACTTAAACCTGTAGACTCTTTGCAAAGGTTTACCATAGAGAAATACAGGCGGTACTGCATCTGGACTTTTACCCCCAGCCTCAAAGACCATGACCTCCGTCTTCTTAGTATTGTATACCAGTCCATAAACTTTGGCATACACCTCACATTGAGCAACCAATTTTCTCAGGCAGCAGACTGACACGCTCAGCAGTACCATGTCGTCTGCATAACTGATATTATTTACGCAGGTACCGTCTATGTAACATCCGAGCCTGGTACTGCTGAGCTCGCCAATCAACTCGTTCACATAAAGGCTGAAAAGCGTTGGTGAGCTCAATCCACCCTGCCTCACCCCACACTCCAACCCGTAAGGACGAGAAAACGCCCCAGCCCAACGTATGTACAGTGTTGATCTGGTTTCCATACCAAAACTTTAAAATGTTAACAAGTTCTGTGGGTAAGTTTACCCGCTCTAATTTACTCCACAACACATCATAGGAAACCAGATCAAATGCCTTTGACAAGTCCAAGAAGCAAGCATAAATAGGCGTCCCTCGGCTCGCATAGTACGTCACAGCATGCTTAAGACACAACACCGCACTCTCTGTTGATAACCCAGCTCTGAATCCGAACTGGTTATCGTGAATTACTATTCAGTAATTCACGATAACCAGAGTACAACTACTTAATTGTGTAATAGGCACGCCCCCTATTACGTGGGACTTAAAAATAACTGGCCAAATGTGGATGCACTTAAGTGCTCCTTTGCCGAATCCTTTAGGGAAACAAGGCGTCATGTTATGTTTTCTTATAGGCAGAAGACTGATGGAATGAAATGGCCAAACCCAGTGACAGCCTGGCACCTACATATGGACCAAATAATCAGCATTGACTAAATCATCAAATAACTTCTCCCGCTCTAGGTGGAGCAGGAGAGAAATTCCCAGATTGTTTTCATTAAGGGTACACTAGTCGCGGGCTCGAACTCACTGGTGGGCCTGGCTAAAAAGCACGCTGTCTAACCAGGCTTCGAGTCCGACAGAGATAGTATCAGTGATGAGCAGTTAGACGATAGTCTATACGCACAACATTATTGAGTGAGCTGCGTAACTGTTATAGTAAAACTAACGCGTAAAAATTTAAGAAAAGTCCTTCGGAAGATCGTGTTTTCTGAAAAACCACCGCATAAATCAATAACCAATTGAGTTTATTGAACTTTTCGATAATTGAGCTTTGTTGGTACTGACTTAGTTTTGGAGATTTTACACTTATTTTATTACTTAAACATGTCCAAAGTTACGTTAAAGTTTCAAGAAAAACTAATCTTTGTTGGCTCATAACTTTTAATGGCTTTTTATTTTAGTATTCTGTTTCCGTATAATGAGACAAACCCATACCATGTTTAAGTTTTGATGTACATTGTCAAACAGTGGAGTAAAACCCTCCCGAAGTTTGTATGGAAAAAATGTGGACTTGTTTCACCTTAAGTAAGTACCTCAATCGGTACTCTTGTACCGATTGAGGTACTGACAGTACTGATTGTGGAATGGGGTGGATTAGCGACCAACGATGTGGAACTCATTACGAAATATTGTGCTGCTTGTTATATCAGTTGCTAATTGTTATAATTAGGGAATATATAATGATTCTGCATTGCTATTCTGTAAAAATCTCACCGTGATAACTTGGGCGAAGTGAGCTTAAAGTGTGCTGTCAATGTCATGAGTATTAATCCTTTGTGCCAGGTGGATTGACAGCTAAGATCAAGGTAATTTCACCTCTATTCTCACGGTGAGATTTTTAACAGAATACATCAGTAGCAACCATCTCACCGCGTGAAGTGAGCGTGGAGTGAGCTGTCAGTGCCATTTTACCGAATGCTTGGTCAATCCCTAGCGTCAGTGGGATGACACTCCGCGCTCACTTCACTTCAAATGGTTACAGAACCGACATGCTGTTTCTGTATTGTGTTGAAAAGATAGCCTGTTCATTCATTTCTGTTATGTGAAGAGGGGTAGATCTCTTGTCTACTAAAAACTAAGTACTTAGGTTTATAATATGACGCTGGCAGAATAGTCGGTATCGGCTCTATTAAAAGTATTGCCACATTAAAACTTGTTATCATAATCTGCCTTTGATGTTCCCACTGTCGGGATAGTGTAAGAGGGAGTGGGCCGTAATCCACGCGGAGCAATGCTGATTATTTGGTCCATATGTAGGTGCCAGGCTGTCATTGGGTTTGGCCATTTCATTCCATCAGTTTTCTGCCTATAAGAAAACATAACATGACGCCTTGTTTCCCTAAAGGATTCGGCAAAGGAGCACTTAAGTGCATCCACATTTGGCCAGTTATGTTTAAGTCCCACGTAATAGGGGGCGAGCCTATTACACAATTAAGTACCTAGTTGTACTCTGGTTATCGTGAATTACTGAATAATAATTGATGATGTGACATCTACCATCCCGCACTGGCTCCGCGTGGATTACGGCCCACTCCCTCTTACACTATCCCGACAGTGGGAACATCAAAGGCAGATTATGATAACAAGTTTTAATGTGGCAATACTTTTAATAGAGCCGATACCGACTATTCTGCCAGCGTCATATTATAAACCTAAGTACTTAGTTTTTAGTAGACAAGAGATCTACCCCCTCTTCACATAACAGAAATGAATGAACAGGCTATCTTTTCAACACAATACAGAAACAGCATGTCGGTTCTGTAACCATTTGAAGTGAAGTGAGCGCGGAGTGTCATCCCACTGACGCTAGGGATTGACCAAGCATTCGGTAAAATGGCACTGACAGCTCACTCCACGCTCACTTCACGCGGTGAGATGGTTACTACTGATGTATTCTGTTAAAAATCTCACCGTGAAAACAGAGGGGAAATGACCTTCTGTTGCTGTCAATCCACCTGGCACTAAGGATTTAATACTCATGACATTGACAGGCGCACTTTAAGCTAACTTCACCCAAGTTATCACGGTGAGATTTTTACAGAATAGCAATGCAGAATCATTACATATTCACTAATTATAACAATTAGCAACTGATATAACAAGCAGCACAATATTTCGTAATGAGTTCCACATCGTTGGTCGCTAATCCATCCCATTCCACAATCAGTACTGTCAGTACCTCAATTGGTACTCTTACTTAATGAAAACAATGTGGGAATTTAATAATGAACATATTTATTACTTACTAGCTGAACCGATAGATCTTGTCCTGTCAATATTTCAATATGGTCTAGAGTTCATAAAAACCACTTTCAGTTTTTCCCGAATTTTCCAATTTTCTGGGAAACTTTTTAATTTTTTCTTTCCGTAAAATCTTAAATCGGACTAATACGAGTGACTAACAAACAGTATTTCATGCATAACCATAGAAGATAGATATAAAAACATGTTGTCGATAAGGCTCGTGAAGACTAGCGTAATCAGAAGCAATCACACATCTTACCGAAATATAAAGATACTTTTCTCAACTGTGTTGGGGTCGGCTTCCCGCTTCCAGTTTAACGAGATGCAGTTGAATACCAGCGAAAGATCAGATACAGTACATAAGTATCATTCCAGTTCCAACTCTGATTTTCGCCAGACGTTACGTATTTTCTCTTGCACTACTGCATAACTATGATATTATGGAAAGTAATTTTCTAAGCTTACTGACACCAACTCACCAAGACCGTTATGTTGCTTCTTATTTTTTTTTTTCTTTAGTAGTGTTACAGCCTGATACAAAGTTTTAGGCTCCCAGCGAACAAGCGCGACGCGACACTAGTTGAACAATTTCTATGAAAACTTAAAGGAAATTATTCTACAATACTTGTGTTGTGCTACGCTGTCACGTCGCACCTGTCTGCGAGAGCCTTTATGCCAACTCACTCAGAACATGGATCGAGTTGCGCGGAACTGCGAGTAGCGCACTTCAGATTCAGAACAGCCATTAAGTTTGAATCGGGCTGTAGTAGAAATTTGAGTCTACAACAAGCTGCATTAGTATGCATGTACAGAGGCCAGCACATCAAGCTACCCCAATCTGTCTTTCTTTGATGGTTTACCAACTTCATTGGTTGGTTTATCAAATTTTCACAATTGAACATAAACCTTATTACTTGGTAAATAAGGTTTATGTTCAATTGTGAAAATTTGACAGTTTGGAATATCTTGACTTGCTGGCGACTGTACTATCACAAATTAACTGAAGTTATGATGTGTAATATATATTATTACCTAACAGTTTTAAAACTCTGACTCCGCGTCACCGAACAATAAATGACGATGACGGTGACGAATAACGATTTGAACGCGACGATCGCCATTGGTTATATATTGGTCACATCAATCACTTAAATCAGGTTCATACCTATATGGTTACTATTAGCAGAATGCAGGCGAGCGAGCGTATGGACTGATTTACTAGAATCATCTGACAAACGGGTTTTAAGCGAGTCTTTAATATTAATCTTTCTATTAGCTCTATAGGTATTTAGAGCACCAACTATTAATTGAAACCACTTTGTACTTTTAACAATATAATAACTTCGAACTATATAATAAAGATACAGAATGACAAGTAGACCAGGGTAGAAGCCTTTAAAAATAATGAAAAGTGAAAAAAAATTATAATAGAATGAGACCCATTAGAAAAGGAGGGAAATATGATAAAAATGAAAGGAAAAATAATTTACGGGCGATCTGAGGTTGGGAAGGGGATGGGGGTGAGTTTTTAAGGGTAAAAAACGGTTTTTCTCGATTTCCGGCAAAACTAAAAGTCCTATCGAAAAAAGTCAAACGGAAAAGTTGTAGATAATAAAAAGATCTAAAACTTTTGTTTTTACACTTTTTTCACATAACCTCAAAATTTATGTGAAAAATTCAAAAAACCAAGTTTTTGGTTTTTTATTTTTATCTTTTACAAATTTTTTTTTTTAACGAAATTTTGTGAAAACTTACCTTTTTATGTCCCAAATACGCTGTAATTTATTTAATTAAAAATATTTATTTTTTCACCTTATTTTGAATTAATATCGAAAAAACACCCTAATTTTCAATCGAAAATTCACCCGTCAAAATATCAGCTTTTTTCAAAAAGTTGGTGTGGTTTCTGTTCGTTAGAATCTCTACTTTCCGATGGTAAAAAAAAAAAAATATGTTACTATGGTAAATCTTCTCAGAAAATGCAAAAATTCAAAAAAAACTTGAATTCGAAAATTGCAAATGATACAAACTGATTCATCCATACTGATAATCTGAAAAGACAAAATCGAATTAATAATGTCTTCACTATTTAATCGTGAATAAACTCCCATGAAAAAAAATAAAATAAAGAAATCAATGTCAAAATGTATAAATAATATATTATAAATCTATAAAAAAGTATAAAATATATATGAAAATCGGCCAAAAGTTTGTTTTATTAGAAATATATTTACGATATATATTTTATATATTTTTTATAGATTTTAAATATATTTTTTATAGATTTTGAAATATTTTTTATTTTTTCATGGGATTAACTAAATTTGTTTGTGCAAAATTAAGGAGATAATTATTTTTTTATCTTGTACTAAAATATCATTTAATTTCAATCTTTAGGTTATGTTAAGTTAAGCATACTATTTTTTAAAGAAAATATTACGATTTTTATGGTTGAGTTGATTGATACAGATAAAAATAGAGATAGTATTTACCTTCCTATGCAGATTCGAAAAGTTTTATTGTTTTTTTAAGTAAACTTGTCACAATTATCTTCAAGAAACTCAGCGTGCACGTGTATTTTTATAAACGATGTTGTATACTGTACTGTATTTCGAATACTGGTTAGGCTAGCGGTTGTTACAGCTGCTACGAAATATATAGTATATAATAGTAGGTATGTATGTAGTAAGACCCAGACCCGCCTAGCCCCTTCCCCACTTCTCCACGAAATACCTTTTGATGGGCTACAATTTTTCGTAGGTCACTCAGGTATATATATAATTTATCTCAAAATAGTTAAAAATAAGCATCTACGCATATAATTTAAAGAAAATTAGACAACTTTCTCCAAATATTGTAGATGTCTTATTAAATATTAATTTAATTAACTTATTTGTTTGTTAATTATAGTAGTATATTTTTATTTGCAATTTTTTTGTTGTCAACGTCACATGTAATCTAACGTTTTTCGAGTAATTAAAGTCTAAATTTTAATAAATAGCTCAAAATTATTTATAATAATTAATTTTTTTTTTTCAAATTCAAGTTTTTTTTTAATTTTTGCGTTTTCTGAGAAGATTTACCATAGTAACATATTTTTTTTTTTCACCATCGGAAAGTAGAGATTTCAACGAACAGAAACCACACCAACTTTTTGAAAAAAGCTGATATTTTGACGGGTGAATTTTCGATTGAAAATTAGGGTGTTTTTTCGATATTAATTCAAAATAAGGTGAAAAAATAAATATTTTTAATTAAATAAATTACAGCGTATTTGGGACATAAAAAGGTAAGTTTTCACAAAATTTCGTTAAAAAAAATTTTTTTTTGTAAAAGATAAAAATAAAAAACCAAAATCTTGGTTTTTTGAATTTTTCACATAAATTTTGAGGTTATGTGAAAAAAGTGTAAAAACAAAAGTTTTAGATCTTTTTATTATCTACAACTTTTCCATTTGACTTTTTTCGATAGGACTTTTAGTTTTGCCGGAAATCGAGAAAAACCGTTTTTTACCCTTAAAAACTCACCCCCATCCCCTTCCCAACCTCAGATCGCCCGTAAATTATTTTTCCTTTCATTTTTATCATATTTCCCTCCTTTTCTAATGGGTTTCATCCTATTATGATTTTTTTTGGTTTTAAAAATTATCGACCCTGGACTAAAGGGAAATATTTAACACATGAAACGACTGCCTCTTAAAAATAACGACAAGAATAGATACTCAATTGGCTGCCGCGCCCAAGTTATTTTTTCACCATCCCTGTCCTGAGGCAATGTATTCGTTGGGAATTATAAAACAATCATAAAATTAATACTATTTTTCCATGGTTTCAGTAGGTTTCAAACTCTTTAATTACCAAACATGACACCCCAAATATAGTCCACCAATCAATCAACATTAATATTTTTCCAGCTCCGGCTCAAGCAACTCCTGCGCCGGCAAAGACTGATGTAGCAACTCTTGCACAAGCAAAGACTGGCCTAGTAACTCCTGCACACGCAAAGACTGGTCCAGTAACTCATGCTCAGGCAAAGACTGGTCTATCAACTCCTACACAGGCAAAGACAGGTCTATCGACTCCTGCGCAGGCAAAGAGTGGTCTAGTAACTCTTGCTCAGGCAAAGACAGGTCTATCGACTTCTACACAAGCAAAGAGTGGCATCGTAACTCTTGCTCAGGCAAAGACTGGCCCAGCAACTCATGCACAGGTAAAGACAGATCTATCGACTCCCGCGCAGGCAAAGAGTGGTCTAGTAACTTTTGCTCAGGCAAAGACAGGTCTATCGACTTCTACACAAGCAAAGAGTGACACAGTAACTCTTGCTCAGGCAAAGACAGCAGGTTCATCGATTCCTGCGCAGGCAACGAGTGGTCTAGTAACTCCTGCTCAGGCAATGACTGGTCCAGTAACTTTTGCTCTGGCAAAGACTGGTCTAGCAATTCCTGCTCAAGCAAAGACTGGTCTAACAATTCCTGCTCAAGCAAAAACTGGTCTAACAATTCCAGCTCATGTTAAACTCCACCTCCATATAAACCCAATGTTCCAAGATACCCAACCATCCCACCACGACCCCTCCGTGGAAGACTGCGCTCCTGACGAAGAATACTTCACCTGCGGATGGTGCGAGCCCAGCTGCTCTGAGCCATCTCCCTATTGCCCCAACAAGGTCTGCAATAGGGGATGCCTGTGCCGCCCTCCGTTATTGAGGCATCATAGTGGATACTGTGTGGAAGCGAAGGAATGCTTTCCAGGTAAGAATTTATCTTTAGAACATACAAAGTAGAGATCTAGTTAAGACACACTTCGTATGGAAGCTTGGCTTAGCGGTGGACAGAAAATACCTATGATGACGAATAGTGCAATAGCGAACGGATGACCGTGAACTCGAGAAGATTTCGGTTCCAATAATACGTACCAGGCCACTCAGAAAGTATTGCGAAAAAAGTTTTATGTATGAGAGACTGGCCAGATATAATCTATTTTGAAAATAAGATTATTTGTAAGTAAAACTAGGTATGTTCCAATAGGGTATTTTCCGATATCATAAAAACTATTTTAATTTGAAGATTGGGACGATATATTTAACAGAAAAATAAAAATAAATTTATTAATACACATTTTCTCACATAAAAACGACTAAAATCTAATTTATTTTTCGTTGTTTTGAATTTAGCGCCAAAACGCTCCTTACGATGACTTTTTATCACGTGACATGTGACGACAACTTTGTTTATACGGCACCGGTACAAATACTTAGTTTGGCGCCGTTTTGGAAGTATTTTTGTACAGAGGCACCGCACACCAGTAATATCACTTTATATCCATTAAAAATCTTGTTAATTATAAACTCGACATTCGCTTATTTACTTACTAACTACTCTAATTTACACAAAGTTGACGTCATGTGATAAAAAGTCATCGTAAGAAGCGTTTTGGCGGTAAATTCAAAACTACTAAAAACAAATTTGTTTTAAATCGTTTTTAATTGAGAGAATGGATAGAAATCAATTTATTTTTATTTTTCTGTTAAATATTTCGTTCCAATCTTCAAATTAGAATAGTTTTTGAAAAATTGGAAAATACCCTATTTCGAAATTTCCCTCCACATTGTTTGCGAGCTAATTTAAATTATCGTGTCTCAGTAAAAAAGGATCTGCGCCGGGAACATTTTCACGCAATGATTTTTAACGTGTCAAGTGTCGCCTGAAACCGGACGAATCGTACGATAGACTTCAAATGGCATTCATGAATGAAAGCCCTTCTAAGGTAACCGTGTATCGTTGTTATAACGAATTCAAGCGCGGTCGACTAACATTGGAGTTGGACACACGGGGATGAAGAAAGAAGTGGTCGCCTTTGACGGCTGTTACGGAAGAAAACGTGCTAGCAGTGAAAAATTTAATCCATGACAATAGGCGGGTTACGTATCAAGAGATTCAGCACATAGGTACTGCAGGTTGGATCGGGAAGCCTTCACGAAATTCTACACGTGCATCTTCGCGTGAGGAGGATAGTTTCACGCTGGGTGCCGCACAACCTCACCGATGCTCAGAAGCAGGCCCGGGTGGAATCGTACCGTGATATGATAAACAAATTTGCCCTGACCTAGCACCGTGTGACTTCGTTTTATTCCCGAAAATAAAAAAAATCAGCTCAAAGGGATACAATTTTCGTCTCCGGAAGATGCGCTGTCAGCGTTCGAGTAGGCTGTAAACGAGGTGTCTGCGGTGGACTGGGAAAAGTGTTTCGAAAACTGGTTCAGACGCATGAAACTTTGTATATTAGGCTAATGCTTTGAAAAGATTAAAAAAAAAAACCTATAAACCATTTTATTTTATTGTCGCAAAGTTTCTGAGTGTCCCACGTATGTACCTACTTAGTTTTAAACTCTTACTGCGGTCACCCCAGCGCCAGCGGATTATGCATGTGGAAGCTTGTAATTTAGCAATTTTTTCTCGCCTGCAAATGATTTTTTGAACCGACGAAAAAACGGAGGAGGTTACTCAATTCGACGCGTATATTTTTTTTATTTATTTTATGTATGACCACGCATAACTTTTTCCAGATTAGTCCGATTTTGATAATTCTTTTTTTATTGGAAAGGGTATACCTCTAAGTTGGTCCCATATAAATTTTGAAGAAAAATTCCAACCCTAAGGGTAAGAAAACAGGGGATGATTGATTGTTTACTCACAGATTTTAATACTGAGTTGTGTATTAAATCAAAAATTAAGCATGTAGTAATTTGTAGATTATAGCCACAAAAAATTATAAAATAAAAACTTTTTAATAAAAAAAATTAACCGCCGAAAAACCGAAAAGTAAAAAAATTACTTTAATTTACCGAAAAATAAAGTTATTGGGGTTGGACAAAGCTAGTTTATTATTTTTTACTTTTCGGTTTTTCGGCGGAATTTTTTTTTTATTAAAAAGTTTTTTAGTTTGCTATTAGTCTGTAACAAGCTTTCTTTAAGAATAAATAAATAATTAATAAAATATATTTATTTTATTGGATATTTATTTATTCTAAACCAAAAACGACTATTTTACTACTACTGGTCACCTATCTCACGATTTATAAATATTACCTTACACATCAGATCAGTCACTTATTTTAGGTAAACAGGATTTTAGCTCACCTAGGTACGTCTTGACTATAGACATTGTTCTACTTACCATAATTTGCTAATGAGAAAATCCCGTGCCCTACCAAGGCCGGATTACCATTCCCACAAGACCCCGTTATCATCAAATAAAGTCAATGTTCAACATCCCCATTCATAACCTCTGCTGTCAGACCCCTCCGTCCATAGATCAGCTGTAACATTGTTCGCCGTGTTATCATGTGGGTGCAGTATTTATGTGACAAGTGTGAACTTGGCTCTATTCTACGTGCACGCATCGATCATGCCCTTATGGCTGGGTGGGACACTCCTGCTCTTGAACTTTGTTTTTATTTATAACTTTATGTTCTTTGCGTTAACTTGATCTTTGATTTAAAAAGTACGAACGATTTTGGATCAGCAAAGATATACATATGGTTGGTTTAAATTACATCCTGATTATAAATAATTACCTAGTAGGTACTTATCTCCGTTATTTGTCATATTCCAGGACAGATCATCTTGCTTTTAGGTAGAAGGGTTTTTTTTGAGGGTGGGAAATCATCAAATAACTTCTCCCGCTCTGGGTGGATCAGGTGTCAGCCTTTTACTGACTAAAACCCACCCGTGTTCCTTCAGTTGCCTGTGTGCCAGGGGCCACGGAATCTCTGTCGAACAACCCGCACCCCTGGCAGATACAAATTAGGAAGAAGGGTGGATTCAAAACTCAACTAAGTCCTTTTAACGTTTTTTTTTTTTCTAGAATAGGTACCTCATCAAAGATTTTGAATAGTTCCAAAGCGAAATCAAGAATTCAAGACCCAACAATCGGGAAATAAACACATATAGACCTAACCGCTATAAAATGTACAGAAAAGGGCAACAAACGTTTTGATGCGAAATAACGATGATTCAATGCTAACTCTAACTCCCACATTTTATGCCTCAATTGTTTCAGGGATAAAAAGGAGACGAGAAAGTTCGCGACAGTCAGCTCATAAAATCGTTAATAAGTGGCTTGAAAGGCAAGCCATGTTCGGTGGCAGTCGTAAATTTTTATACACTTATTTTGTTGAAAACCAAATCCGAAAATTGGGGCTTTGTTTCCGAAATTATCTGCTTTTACCACTCAAACTTCCATTTGGATTGCTTGGCTCATGTTGTTTGGGTAATCTTATTATAGCTAACTCGTTAACAAAATTCGATCCGTACTTTAAATTGATTCAGTTTTAAACTCAATCCGTCGTGAATGATCTGATTTTGGGAGGTTTCCGTTTGGTAATGTTCAGGCTGCGCCAAAGCCTGTAAATGTTGACAATTCAAAAAGGATTGGATTTTATAATGACCTCACAATAACACACTTATAGCTGACGAAATCTGTAAAAAATAGGCTTAAACAAGAACAGTTTTTTTTATGTCCAAGATTATCGCTTGTTATTTCGGGCTTAAGATCCTGAAGTACTTCGAAATACGGGACAAAACATTTTGTAAGAAGAAAAAAAAATATGACCCAGACCCGTTTAAAAAGTACGACCCAAAAACGGAGCGCATGCATTAACAAGACAAGATCTCCTATTCTGTAAACTCTTGAATGTAAACGTAGTGTAGGATGCTCTCTGACTTGTGAATGGTACTTAGTCGCCGTTCAAATTAAAACACGTGCCACCTTCTCGCTATTTTTTCCTTTTCGGAGTGAGCCGGAGTCGACACTTGATTACAAAGGAGGAAATTCTTCGTTCTTTACGTTTTTTTATCATTTCAGGTACATAATGCTTTGAATATTCAAAATACTAGGTATACTACTGGAAAATATCTCAAATATCTCGATGCGCTTCATTGTATTGAAATGACCTGTCTGTCTGTGGGTTATAGTGAAAACTTTTCACTAAAAAGTGACTGAGGGACACCACTCATAAAATCAAACCGAGGCTACCGATCCATCTGTTAAGCAGATTTATGGCATGGGATGTATGGCAGTCTAGGTAGTGAGCCTTCCCATAGAAATTAAGATTCTTCTTCTGGAATGTATGTAGGTACTAGAATTACAACAATTTGCGGCATCAGTAGTTTTTTTTAGGGCAGGAGAAAGATAATCCCTGAATCAGCCCATTTTTGGCAAACGACTAAAGAATATCGAGGTCTGAGGTAATATTAGGGTCTGCCATGACTACGTTGCCCCAAAGGCTTTAAATAGTTATTTTTATAGACTTAAAGCCTGCACCCATTTTTGCGGCACGGCACGGCAGTGGATCCTTCGGCATCGCTACATTCTTCTGACGGCAATGATGCCGCGGTTTCATAAGGATACCGTGGGTGCGACGTCGTTTAGGATCATTATTCAACTTTCAATTTTATAGTCGTACAGAGGCCAGCACATCAAGCTACCCCAATCTGTCAAATTTCTTTGATAGGTTTTCAACTTTATCACAAAGTGATAAGGTACATGTTCAATTGGGAAAATTTGACAGTTTAGGATAGGTTGACCTGCTGGCGTCTGTACTAATAACTTAAAATAAATGTATTCTTTGCATAAAAATCCTTTGCCGTGCTATGCTGCCAGTGGGCGAAGTCCCAGGGACGAAGCAAGTCTTTCTTCTCAAAGTGAGAATGTTTCATGTTCCAGAAAAATGCAAAGACCCCAACGAGGAGTACGTCTGCCTTTTCGGATGTGAGCTCCGCTGTGACAAACGCTGTGTGCGCCCACGCTACTGTGTGCTTGGCTGCTACTGCAAGATAGGACTCCTTCGGGACAGCTCTGGTCTCTGTGTCCTCAAGGATAAGTGCTCCAACACTGAAGCTAACAGCACTGAAGCTAACGGTACAACAGTCGTGTCGATTTGAAGAAAAAGGTCTTTAATAGATGGGACTATTAAGACCTGCACCCTAATTGCGTAACCTTATCAATCAGAATACAAATAATTTTTAAGGTTGTTGCTAATCCATTGCTTCATATGTTCGAAAAATGTGTCTGCTCAACAATGTAAATAACGCCATGAATGTTGTTGAACTGTCAAAATGAAAAACAAACCTACTGTTAGTGTGTAGACGCAATTACCCAATTAACCCTCAGTTTGTGTAAGTTAGCTTGAGTGTTTTTTTTTTTTTTTCGAGGATGAGAAATCATTAAATAACTTTTCCCGCTCTAAGTGGAGCGTCAGTAAAAGTCTGACACACCCGTGTCAGACTTTTACTGACTAAAACCCACCCGTGTTCCCTCAGTTGCCTGTGTACCAGGGGCCACCGGTATCTCTTTTGAACAACCCGCACCTCTGACAGGCATCGGCCCTTGCGGATCCCACCAGTTGGTACTGACATCTCTTTGAAGCGCGAGTGGAACAGAACGCGCCGTCGACCCGGGCTTGGTCCTTACTGGAGAGCGAGCTACCCATTACTCGCCATCCGCAAGCCCGCGCCTGCGGTGGCCGGGAATCAGCTTGGGATTCCTGAAGCCCAGGGCGTCTCCTGCGGAGGCTAGGGCCGTGAGGGCGCATATAATGCCTCGCCCTCACTTTTGCCGCCTCCCTCTTCGCGAACATCACTGCTTCGCAGAAAGAAGTGACGGCTACCCATACACTCTCGCTCCGTACCATGGCCTGGACCAGGGCCAGACGCGAGAGATCGCCGCCGCCGATCGCCACGGGGACACGGCAGTGCGCCGCCCAAGCCGGGCAGACCTTTACCGTATGCTCCATCGTGTCCTCAGGGCGACCTTCCAGGGTTTCCTCCCGCCTTTTGCGAAACAGGAACCTCTCGAAACAGCCGTGTCCGGTGAGGACCTGCGTCAGGCGGAAGGTGAGAACGTCGTGGCGCCTCTTAATCCACTCCTCAAAGAGAGGACTTACCTACGCAATCGTGGCGTGCCCAAGCTTGAGTATGGTGAAGTCTGAATTAAGGACTAGCGTAAGTCAGTCAGATTCAAATGTGGTACGCGAAACTACCTAATGTAGTAGTAGCTACAAATCGCTGCTAAATAATCGGTTTTATTCAAGTATTTTTAAATTAGAAAAAAAAATGGAACTAGATAGACTGCCTATGGTTATTAGATGATATTTAGCTATTGATTAGTTATGTAGGTAAGATGCTTGTATTGTATATCGAACAGGACTCTGATTGTATTGTATATCGAGCAGGACCTTGATTGTATTGCATATCGAGCAGGACCCTGATTGTATTGTATATCGAGCAGGGCCCTGATTGTATTGTATATCGAGCAGGACTCTGATTGTATTGTATATCGAGCAGGACCCTGATTGCGTAACTATCGATCAAAATCTGAATTAGGTACTTTGAAGGATAATAATTGCTAGTCCATTGCTTCATATGTTTGAGAAGTTTCTCTACTTGTCTGCATCACAACGTACATAATGCAATGAATGTTGTATAACTGTCAAAAAAATAAAATCAATTTCTGCTGTTCGTGTGTTACACAACTACCCCGCTGGTGTTGGTGTCCGCAAGTCCATGTCCAAGCGCGCATTTTACGTACGAATGTCAGACGGGTACAAGTGTTACCTCTTATCTAACACAAAGTTACCTCTTTGAATAATGTATCTCATAGAGAAGTGTCTATTATTGGTAACTAGGTATAATTAGTTATTTATCGCTGTATTAGTGAAGTGCTGGATTAAATACCCATTGCGAGCATAAATAAGTTTTTGGATTATTTAGGCCACTTTTAAAGGATGGCAGTTAATTATTCATCATTCATTCATCATTTCAGCTGAAAGACATCCACTGCTGGACATAGGCCTCCCCCAAGTTCCTCCCGTAATTTAATTAAGTTAAAGTACCTAAGTAGGTATAAACTTCTAAACCTAGCTTAACAATAAAGTTTTTTGACTGTGAAAAACATGTTCAATATATGGGTAAAAAAGGTAGGTTAAAGGTATGTAATAGTCTAAGTAAAAATATGTACTTATTTTAAATGTAAAATGCAAGTGTTGTAAAATACCTACAAGAGTGAAAATAAAGATAAGACAATTACCTTGACAAATAGGTACATATACCTCAGTAACTTTTTTTATTCAAAGCCCTGTTTCTCACCTACGAAGATACACCCGAACACTACGAAAATATGAATATGTAGCACAAGAAAAGTCACTGTGCTCAGCAAATGTCATCCATTCTATTTTCTTGTAAAAAGTGCCTTTTATTGCCCATTTGATATAAATGATATGAACTTTGACTTCATAAAGCCTCAAATCATAGCCGCAAGTAGCAACACCACAACATGAGTATGTCGCTTCACTATAATCCATTTATTTCACCTGACAATGGATGAAAAACCAAAATAATACTTTTACAAAAATAATCTCTCCGGCGGGGAATCGAACCCCGGTCTCCCGCGTGACAGGCGGGGATACTTACCACTATACTACCGAAGATATGTTAACTCGTGCAAATTGGCGAACTAGAATGATAAAGTTTTTATTTTCGTTCTTAAATAAACTTCATAAATTTTCATGTTATTCTAGTAGTTATTTTATTATCATCATTTTAATATATTCATAAATTTGACTTTTTACCAGTTTCAATGGAATCAATAAAACTATTTATTAAAAAAATAATTTATGCCCTAAAATAATATCTGCAAATAATTTCAATTTATTTCATGTTCTTAGTTTCTGGACGGCTACTTACTTGTCACCGTGGAGTGGAGTTGTTTATAACTTCGATGCCTTGCATTTCATTCAGAATAGAAACTAAATTGTTATAAAAAAAACGATAATGAGTGAAAAACTAAAAGAATTGCGTGAACGATCGCAAAAAAGAAAGAAATTGTTGGCGCAAACTGTTAGTATAGTGAAGATTGTTTGTGACATAACCTAAAATCTATGCTAGGTTGTTTAAAATCATGATAGATGCGTTGTTTATATTTTAGCTTGGTGTATCAAGTGTTAGTGAGCTGCGGCATGCTTTGGGGGCTACATTGGATGTACCGGCAAAGAAGCAGGCTGTCCCTGGCGTAGAAAACGAAGGCAATGACAAACCAACAACTAAAGATCAACCTGATGAACTAGTTTATAAAGATTCCTCGACTTTTTTGAAGGTATGTCATGTTATTTTGTATCATACGTATTAAAACCGATGTGAATTTTCATACAGCAGTATTAACCTAAGTATTATTATTAAACTCTAAAGTTCAACAATTTTAAGTACCTACCTATGCCAACAACAGCTTTCACATTCTGCTATATTTATTGTAAAAAATCTTAAAATTATTTATGGTATTTGAAGAAGTCGGTCATTCAGGCAGGGGAGAGCTATTTACATAATGGCCACAACATTCATGCAAAGATTTAATTGTTTAACTGAAACAACTTATTTATAAATGTCAGTCACCTCTATTTGATTAGTAAAATAATTTTGATCAACCAATCACAAAGTAAATCTAATGGACAATTTATCATCAGGGTACTCAGTCTTCAAACCCCCACAATGACTATTGCCAGCACTTCGTGGATACAGGCCAGAGACCGCAGAACTTCATCCGTGATGTCGGTCTCGCTGACCGCTTTGAAGAGTACCCCAAGTTGAGAGAACTGATCAAGCTTAAGGATGATCTGATCTCCCAGACGGCTACTCCACCAATGTATTTGAAATGTGATCTAAAGGTGAGTTATAATTTTGAGACTAAAATCAAGCAGGACATTCATTGTCAATAAAATCCTCACGAGTATTTCAGATGATATTGCTATGTATTAGTATTTATTCTATTATTTTATAGTTGTTTCTAATCTCTCCCTTATGTTGCACCTGCCTTGTTTTCTCTCTGCATCACCTGAAGGTTGTACTGGTAGAAAATGCCACAGGCATTAAGTCCACCTTCATAATACAGTATTCTTTTACTTGTGCATAAAGTTTTTATACATAAATTGATTTGATTCCTTGCTGTACTACTTAGAGAGTTTTTGCATAAAACTATACAAGTCAGATTTCCCGCAAAATCAAAGTTCTGGTTTCTATGATCACCTTGCTCTAAGTTTTCCGAAAAGTCCCATCTCAACTCAATACTCCTAAAACACTCATGCCTCCACAAGCTACATGCCAATTAGTTGTCATCATAATAATCAGCCTATAATGTTCCCACTGCTGGGACACCGGCCTCCTCTCTGTGACACGTGTGGGCCATGCGGGCCCAGTGCGGAATGATAGATGTCACATATCTTCGAATTTTGGGTTAATTTGTTGTCCTTGTACCACATACAAATTAACCCTTACACGTTTATAACTATTCCAAGACAGTATAAATGATTTTGTTTATTTGTATCTATTTATTTTGGTCTAATTTAACATAAAAGTAATGCACAATAGAGAAGTTTTGTAAATTTTATTGTTTTTGAGAAGGGGACATATATGTCCCTATATGCGTAAAGGGAAACATTTTTTTAATGTATCGCAACAAAAACACTTGAACGCTTTTATTGTAAAGTAAACACAAATTTTAGTAGAAAATAAAAGTTATTTAATGTAAAAACTTATTTATAACACGAACAAAAGATAAAATTTAATGAAATGCAACAAAACAATTACGTTCTGACGTGTAACATAAATGAACATTACATGTAGAGTATGTGTTATTTGTGCGACTCTCAACACGACTTTTTGCACACTGTACACATCTTTTTCTGTTACTCACTTTTACCATCACATGTGAAGGTATTCCGTGTTTTTGTACGAGAGAGATTCGCTTTTTCGTCAGAACAACTGACGACAAAGCTCTTTGTCGTGACGAAAAACTGCCAATAAGTGAACGAGCTACTACCTGTCGAAATTCTAGGTTTGAAAGCAGTCCTACGTATTTCTTCGAAGCGGTTTATAGGCATCACATTAGCAATGTAAGGGACTCCCATGTCAGGGTCTGTAGACCAATAGCTCCTGAATGTAGGTAAACAATGATATCCCATAACAAAGTTTATGCCGAGGAAAGCCTTGGCTTCTTCATTAGTCATAGTAAAAGATCGACCATTTTGTTCGGCATTACGTATTGATTCACGAACAATGATCTCATCAATTAATTTTTCAAACCCGGCAGCAGCATTGAAAATATTTACAGGAGTCAGTTCCATTTCAGAAGTGTGGGTGCTATCTAAAATATGCACTTCACCGAAGTTATATCCCTGAATCTCGCGAAATTTGTGTGGTGAATATGATTTTTTTCGCCAGTTGAAAGACGGGGCAGTAATGTTATGTTGCTGATTTTCAATTATATTTTCTTCTAGAGGCGCTGAACTTGATTCAATTTCAACAGTCGACATACCCGCATCCATATCTTGCGCTAAAAATGTTTGGTTCTCTTCATCAAGGAGCAAATCGTCTTCGTCGTTGCTGTTGTCAGCCACCAAGACTTCGAAAATTTCTTCTTCAAGCAGCGAAAACTCTCTACGTCGATTTGAAGCCATTTTCTGAAGCAAAATATATCAAAATAAGAACCGTAAACTGAAAATAATAGCAAGACAAACAATACTATTACTTTGAAGCAAAAGTCTCCTTTGATGCATATAGGGACACCCGCGTCCCTTTAGATTTTTTTACATTATATGCATTAATTTCACTAAGAAACTCTAAAATATGTAATAAAATGATAATTGTACTTACCAATTAATATAATTCAGAAGAAAACCGTTCGTTAAAAGTCGCTGTACAAGAATAAAATAATTTTCAATATCAACGTCTAGTGAAAATGTATTTCACTTTTCGCGCCGCCAACTTTTTTGACAGATATTGTTTTTTTTCAGTGTTGCTAGCGTGTAAACTTGAAAAGGTACAATAAAATTTAAAAATGAAAATATTAAAAAGATTTTACTTCGCCAGTATTACTGTAAATCGTGAAAATTACGTGGGGACAAATGTGTCCCATATGCGTGAAAGGGTTAAGTGATTATTCATTTTATATACATACTAGCTTCCGCCCGCGGCTGCGCCCGCGTGGATGTCGGAAATTATCCCGCGGGAACGTACTACCGGGATAAAAGTATCCTGTGTGTTAATTTATGTTATAATCTATCTGTGTGCCAAACATCCAAATCCGTTCAGCCGTTTTTGAGTGATTGAGTAACAAAGATCCAATCATCTTCACAAACTTTCACATTTATATTACGGACTACCCTTTTTTACCCCTTTAGGGGCAGATTTTCGAAAAACCCTGATGCACAGTATTCTTTATTCTTCGTTTTAGGTATAAATACTGAGTTTCGAATTAATCAGACCGCGCGTTAAAATTCTTCCATACAAATTTTGACACGCCCCAATCCCCTTTTAGGGGGTAGTTTAGAAAAACAATTTATTACCAACTTTATAATTTACTTAGATAGTTATTCGTGCCAATTTTCAAGCTTGTTAACTCAAGGAATATTTTTTTTCATACAAACAAAATCCCCCTTTTCACTCCCTTAAAGGTCGAATTTCCAAAAACTAAAAAAAAACTTTTTTTTTTTACACCTACACATCTGGGATTGAGCCGGTTCCTTGTATTTTGCCGTCAAAGTTATGACACCATCGTTTTGACTTTTAGCAAGATTATTCAAAAACGCATCCATGAACAGTTTCGAAACTTTGTATGGTTATTATTAGCGTCAAGAAGGACCGAATACAGTTTTCAGCGAACTTATGCCTTGTCTCATATAGGCGCTGCGATGTTTTTTCGGGTTTTCATAAAACCGTGATAACTTGAAAACTATAAATATTTTCATAAATCTAATTTGGGCACTAAGGGGCACACATTAAGAGCTACTCGTGTATGTTTATTCTACAGGGGCACATGCAATGGTTTTAGAGATATAAGATTCATCAAAACGTTACTCCAGCAGGAAATGCAATATCTCGAAAACCTGAAGGGGCACAGATTTTATTTTTGGGGGCACATTTTGGCACACATATCAGCTCTCTGGTCATGCACAATTTTTCTCTCTCCGATCATTCGTTTAGAATTTTCCTGCTAGAAAAACGTTACCCCAGCAAGAATCGTTTTTTCCGTTTTTTTCCAAACCGACAGGGGGCACACATTTTTTATGTGGGGGCACGTTTACAGCAGATAAGGCACACATTATACGTTCTACTCATATAACTCTAGGAGACACTTTCTTGCTGGGATAAAGTACACGAAAAAGTGGTGAGATATAAAGTTGAAACCTTCTAAATGCAAATGAATCATTATCATCATCTGCCTAGCCTTTTCCTAACTATGTTGGGGTCGGCTTCCAGTCTAACCGGATGCAGCTGAATAGCAGTAGGTATTTTACATGAAGACTGCCTATTTAAATACAAATATATGTGTTTCTACTATGCTTTTGTGAGTTGGGGATTGGGGTTTTGTTTACAACATCCTTTCTTAACATTTATATAAAAACTGCTATGTCCCCAGACATTTGATCTGAAGCAGATGGGCAACAAGTTCGACGTGATTCTGGTGGAGCCCCCGCTAGGGTCGGGTTGGCGCTGGCAGGATGTACTGGCGTTAGATCTGCAGCAGATCGCTCAAGCTCGCTCCTTTATATTCCTGTGGTGTGGCAGCTCTGAAGGTAAGGCTTGAAATATCTAAACACAAAGAACTTTTAAATCAGTAAAACCTGTATTTTCAGCAAAATTGTTATCTTATCGCGCAATGGATTTTCGCCGCACTTCTCAGGGGCCATCCAGCCATCCATAAATTACGTCACACAAGTTTTATGTTTTTATTGACAACGCCCGTCCTTGTCACATGTGGTCACACTTGTGAAACCCCGTTGTGTGACGTCACATATTTTTCAATTTTGTATTTACATTACATAATTAATTGATTTTCCATTTTTTTTTATTTATATTAAAAATAATCTTTAACATGTGACGTCACAAAACTTTTGATCCCATTGGCTCTTGTCACATTTCGTTGTCCCCCTCCGGTCCTCAACGTGTGCAATCGCCCATTGAAACCTGGGCTTATTCTCATCTAAAGAATACTTCCATAATACTTACATTTCTTTATTACCTTTGTTCAAGAAACGGTACGACACCTGTAGGTTTTAACTGATACCAAAGTGTATGATTGTGTTTCCGTCGTATGTTTGTAGGTATGACCGGTTTTGTTCATTGATTCGCAAAACATAATTTATTAAACCAACTGACAGTTATGTCTACTGGGTAGGTACTCTTCTTTTGAACTCATTTGTGACCTACTTACTACTACCACAGTCTAAAAATCATACAGTCGTCCGACGAAGCCGTCTAGACAGGGCAATCGTGCGGGGTGTGAGGGGCGGGTAAGCCGAGCCCAAACTGCGAACAAAACGATGTTAGTAGGTTGGGCTCTAACATTCGGGGCTAACGCGTGTTTGTTTTTTATTTGTTTATTTAAAAAGGTACATACGACGTGTGCTGTGAGTGATTGCAAGTCCTCATCTCGTATAAATAAAGATCTGCGGTTTCATCAGCTTCCACGTACAGAAGAAAGTTAAATAAATCTGTTTTGTTATTGTAGAGTGCAGTTAAAAAAAAAAAATCGTGCCACGTTGATAACGCTAATAAAATGGCCGACCGGCGTACGGTAAAAAAAAGGTTAGGCACAGGTTATCGCACAGGGCATTTGTTTGGAAATCCTACTAATATTATAAATGTGAAAGTGTTGGACTTTTTTATTATTTACTGAGGGTTAATGTCGAGATGGTGGACATTATTTTTATAATAAGATATGGATGTCAATTTTGAGTTTAATTGGAGTGCTTGTTACGAAAAAAAATTGGTTGCCTGTAAAGTCGGTATACGGGCGAAAGTTTTACGTGACAACGACTTTGAGTGGTAAAATAATTTTAATGTGAATATTCATTCGTATAGTAGGAAGAAGGATGAAATAATAGACGCGTGCCTTTCACTTTTTATGTCTGTCTCTCTCGCTCTTAGGCGGGCTAACCATGCCCGAGTGGAAGGGACGCGTGCCTCTCACTCGCTCTCATTGTGAGCGCATAACGTGAGCGGAGCGTAACGCAGTTTCTTGAAGTGTCACCCGGCAAACCAATTTATAAGACGTTGTCACGTCAAAAGTCATCCTTTTTGAAATTCAAGATGACGGACGTCGTTTTTTTATAATTTGATTTGGTTGTCAATGGTGCCGATTCTGTTGTCACAAAATTCTCTAAACTAGACTAAAAATCACCAAAATTTAGTTTATTCCTGTCAAACGACGATTTCCCATTCTGAAATTGACTAAAGTGACACAACTTAACTATATTTTAGTTTGACAGCACAAACATTGCACTGAGCTATTAGTTTAGTGAAAATGGCAATTTTGCCATTCTGTTGTTGTCAATTTCATTGTTCTATTCAACCTAAAATTTTGGTTGTCTAACTAAATCTATTTTCAATCGCGATTAAGTAGGTATGGAATAAAATTAGTTGTCAAAAACTAAAATTCACACCAACACCTCGAGTTCTGGTGCAAAAATAGCACTGTGTTTTTTTTTTCTTTTCTTTTGCTTATATCTCGAAAATGGTGTGTCCTATCGCAAAAATAAAACTGTTTTGCATTAAAACAAAACAGTTATTATGTGATGAAAAGCATAAAGCATTGGATTTGAAGATACGTCTAAGATTTTACCGCATTTAAGTTCAATAATGAAAGAAAACATACCTTCCTTCCTCGATTACCTGTGGCTTCACACCATAGCAGCACTTGTGATGACCTATGGTACAGCAAGCTGTCACTTGTCAACTGTCAATTCATAGAAGTCTTCAGATCTCCAGCAAGCACCTTGCTCCAATGCTTTATGCTTTTCATCACATAATAACTGTTTTGTTTTAATGCAAAACAGTTTTATTATGTTCTTTCAGCATAAAGCATTGGATTTGAAGACCTGTTTGTTATCTGCTGGTGAAGAATACCCTAAGGATGTAGACGCTATGTGAATTAAATATATATTATGTGGAATTAATGAATATTTTGGTTTAAATTAATTAACTGTAAAAACTAAATATTTAGAGTTTTCAATCGATTAAATCCAAGAAAACGCAGAAATAAAAACATCTTCCATAAACTGTTTTATATAAATTGCAAATCTATTTGCCTTATAATACGTCAGCATGAAATTTTTATACTAAGCTATAATGGTTATTTTAAATCCATTATACAATCTGAATTAAATAAACATCTCATTGCTCAAGGATAATTGGATCACTCATTCATATCCATAATTAATACAAGTTAATTAATATACTTGAAACTTAAGAGATTAATATTTCTAGACATACTGTTATAAAGATGTGTTATTTTTTATTGTCGTACATGACAAAGTTAAAATTCCCCTGAAACTGAAATTCTTTCAGGATCTTTTTATTATAGTGGTCAAAATACATTAAGCTCATCTGAATCAAAATCAAAATCAAAATCAAAAGTCATTTATTCAAACTAGGCTGAGAGTCAGCACTTTTCGAACGTCAAAAAAAAATAAAACATAAGACAGTCCCCCCAAAACGCCCACCCTTCGACACTTCCTAGTGCTTTAGCTGGGAAGAAGAAGTGGCGCAACAAACTCCCCAGCAGCACAGCTGTCTGTTCAGTTAGAAGAACTTGATACTGTACAATACAATAGTAAAAAATAAAATGATTTAAAGAGTCTAATAAAATAAACAATTAAGTATATGAATGTAATTCATACAACCTGTCAGTAGGTAAGCTAATTCTGGTGAAAGAACACAAACATTGTCTTGAGTTAATCACAGCGACCAACTATTCTTATCGTTTAAGTAGTCGTTAATAGAATAATATGCCTTAGAACAAAGGTTGGATTTTACTTTGGCTTTAAACGCACTAAAATGTAAATCTAACAAAGAAGAGGGAAGCTTGTTATAAAAGGTTATACCAAGCCCAACAAATGAGTTATGAACCTTATGAAGCCGGTGAAAGGGAGCACGTAGTTTATCCTTATTTCTAGTATTTATATTATGAATATCACTGTTTTTAGTGTATAAGTGTATATTTTGCCTAATATATAAGATGTTAGCGAATATGAATTGCGATGCCACCGTGAGAATACCGATATCTTTAAAAAAATCTCTTAGGGACACTCTAGCACCCAGTTGGTAAATTGCTCGAACAGCTCGCTTTTGAAGAACAAAAATATTTTGAATATCAGCGGCTTTGCCCCACAACAGAATGCCGTAGGACATAACGCTATGAAAATAACTGAAATAAACTAACCGAGCTGTTTCAACGTCAGTGTACTGTCTTACTTTTCTAACGGCATAGGCGGCCGAACTGAGCCTTCCCGCTAGGCTTGATATGTGTGAGCCCCACTGAAGTTTAGCATCCACTGTTATGCCCAAAAAAACTGTCGAGTCTACGGTTTCAAGCACCTCTTTATCTAACACGATGTTTGGACCAAGATTTCTAACATTCGGTAAGGCGAATTTTACACACTTTGTCTTCTTGGCATTAAGTACTAGGTTATTTGCCGTAAACCAATCCGTAACCATTGAGAGTGCACTGTTTACGTCGTCAAAATCTTGTCTATTCCTGTCTACTTTAAAAATAAGAGAAGTGTCATCTGCAAACAGAACAACATCACAAATACCCTTTAAATAGAATGGTAAGTCATTGATATATACTAAAAACAAGAATGGGCCGAGTATTGAGCCTTGAGGCACACCTAACTGAACTGGTAGCCCGGAAGATTTTACACCATTACTTTCTACACATTGGAACCTACTATGTAAATAAGAATTTATTACGTTTAAAGCTTCGTTATGGACACCATAATAACGCAGTTTACGCAAAAGCGTTTCTATGAATGATCTAAGAAGGGGCATTCAAGTCCCTCCATTTATCAATTAAGACTTATAAAATGTACCTACCAAAACATTTTTTAAATAATTTCATAGAGAATCAAAATTCTCATGTGATCTTCCTTCCCTCTCACAGAGAGGAGTCTTTCGTCCCATCAGTGGGAGGTTTGAGACAACTTCTCTTGAGGCCCTTTCTTTTACTACATCTCAAAAGTGATAATTCTGTAAGTCTAGTGGCTCTTTTAATGTAAGAGGCCATCTTAATTTCATCTGTTGTGCTAATCACTAGTCAGCCTCCCGAAGGCTACCACAGACGTTATACTTTTTTGGAGGCTCTTCTATCGTAGTTTGCTTAAAAATCTTTTAAGCAAGCTTAGCCATACCTATCATTGTCAACAAAGATTATGGTAGATTTTAAGTAAACAACTTGATTTTCAATTTCTGTGGGCCACAATGGCCGACCTGTTAATTAACATTTAAAACTTGTGAGATATCTTACTAATCTCTGCCAATCAAGGGGAAAAATTATCTATTTCACATGGGTTACTTTCTTCCTTAGCTAAACCACTACGTTTTAGCTAAGGCTAATGCTCCTTTCACTTACTAAATGGACAAAAAAATGTTTAGATCTAACATCAGATCTGTTGGTACAGTAACTGCCTCATGCAAATAAATAAGTAAATTGGGATCAGGTTATTTAAGACTATTGCCATGCAATCTACACCATGACATTCACCTCTGAATAGAAGCTTTTTAAGTAATAAGTGTGGATTATCTCCAACTATATTTTAGCAAATCCCTTGTTCCTGTACCAACCACTGCCTCTTGCAACCTGACTGCCTCCCCCCCCCCCCTCTAATTTGCAGGGTAGGAGTAGCAGCTTGTTAGGTCTAAGAGGTTCTTACATAGGTCTTGTATAGGTATTGGCTCTCCGAGACCTCTCGTCTCCAAGTACGGGAGCCAGGTACACTGGGTTCAATATGGGGCCATTTATAAGCACCCGACCCATCTCCGAGTTCAGAGGACTGAGCGCTCAGTTCTAAATTGGACTTGAAGAGAACACCGATACTAATAATTGCAGTCACCTCTGACTGAAAGCATCGCAGAAGCTTGCCAAGCCTTCATTTGAGTCCCATATGACGTTCTGTCGCACAACGGCCGACTAATCTTGACACGAAAAGGTCGACGTCAGGGACGCCCCACTTTGTATACATGGCCTCCGAGGCCCGGGGCCTGGAGCAGCAGGAGCCCATCTGGCTGGCCTGTTCAAAAATAAGCGGTCGGCTAAGCCGTTATAACACTTTTAAACTCCCCGGGAGGTAAACCGCTGACAGAGTAATATTCAGCAAACCTGCTAACTTCATAATTTTGCAAGTTAGGTTCAAGGGCACTAAGCGAATGCCTCACTCATCCCAAATGTGTGACAAATGTTGCTGTTGAATTGAACTATTACTCTCAAGACTGGCTTTTTGGCTGCTTATTACTGCGTTTATGGCAAACCTCCCAAAGTTCGAATGCCATTTTTTCTGGTTTGGTCAAGTTCCTGACAAGAGTAGGATCATCATCATCATCTGCCTAGCCTTTTCCCAACTATGTTGGGGTCGGCTTCCAGTCTAACCGGATGCAGCTGAATACCAGTATTTTACATGGAGCGACTGCCTATCTGACCTCCACAACCCAGTTACTGGGTAATACGATACCCCTTAGTAAGACTGGTTGTCAGACTTTCGGGCTTCTGACGACCCGTAACAAGAGTAGGATATAATACCCATTCTTTATAATGTGCACCTTATCAATTATAAATATGAAGTGTACAATATTTTACAAAGGGCGGTACAATGAGTGATTTTATCACTAAAAGCGATCTATTAAAGACATCTTTTGAATGTATAGGGTAGCCCTTTCATGTGGACTCCTTACCCTTCCTCCACTGCATGTGTGGACAAGAAGTGGGTTTCCTTACTCATGTGTTGAGGAACTGAGCTGTGGTTTATCAATAGCCTCTAGCTATCACATTAATCATGGCCAACCAGTAGAGCAACCTTTTTCTATTTGTCTTGGTCTGCCCTTCTCAAAAACTTTTGAGACTATAAGCATTCCCTTACAAGGATTGCAAAAATTATATATGGAACACCTAAATTTGTTACACTTTGAACTTGGTTCAGGGAACAAAGTCCCATTATTTTTTTATTTATTTTTTTGAGTTTTTATATTATCATCTTCCTTTACACCTTGCCTGCACACAGGGTCTTATAAGTATCAGTGTTCCAAAGAAGGCTTACTTGTTTTAACTCCTAACAGTACAATATAGAATAACTTAACATAAATGAGCTTATATATACTAAATAGAAGTTCGGCAAGACATCTGTGTCTGAACTAGATAAATAAATATCTGTATCTCAGACAGCAGCGCTCTTCCTTCGAAGACAATTTGTCACCTAAGCTTTATTAGGACTTACTGTCTCCGAGACAGAAATCATAAACTGAGTCTTCCTAGTGGGCCAGCTAATTTCAATCTGAACTACATTAACCAGAATGCGGATACCACAGGCTCGCAAATTCTCTGCCACACAGTTGGCTGATTGTCCAGAGAACTCAAGAAAGGCCAAAAACCATAATTTTCTGGGTTCTAAAAGACTCTTCGGAGTTGTTGGTGTAGACTATTACATGAAAAACAACCTTGAATTAACATATCAATACCCTTGTTTTACTTTTTAATAATATTGATGTGTAATGTAGGTATTCAAACAAAAAATATTTCTTTTATATTGTTGGTTTAGTAGAAATTGCATAAATTATTTTGATTAAAGATACTTATACTTATACAAAATTGAGCTGTTGTGAATATAAACATATTCAGAGTTGGACTTCCTGTGATTATCTTCAGTATAAAAACAGAAATGAAACAGAAAGGCCTTTAATTCTAAAGTTTTTACATGTTTCTTTAGGAAGTCTGATTTTTGTCAAAAGTATCTTTGCAATGTTTCCCATTTATCAAGTTATTTTTATTTATTATTTTTTTATTTTTATACAAGTATTACTTCTAATAATAGCTTTAAATAGTATATTGTCAGTCTTAAATTGTGTGGTGGATGTATTTATTCCCTTTAATATTCTGATAGATCAATGATCCTGATCATAACTATAAGATTTCCTTAATTATTACAAAATACAGCAGTATAGCATAGTAAATTAAATGTTGTAAATGCTATATATTTCTGCTAGATTTTAGAGTTCAAAAGAGTTCAGCTCTTCATTTGAACCACTGTAATTTAACAGCAGCTTGCCACTAGACAGCAATAAACAATTTAAATTAAAATACACTTCTGGAAGAAACATTCTCACTATTTCCAAAGGTGACAGTAGGGTACAAGCCTATTGGATAGGTTGCTGCTTAATTAACAAGTCCTAGTAGACCTGCTTTAGCAGCTAGCTCCTTCGGCTACCCACACCCACCCACATTAAGCATCCAACCAATAACTCCCTCCGAGGGAACTAAGTAACCTTTAGTTTGGTTTAGTGGCTTCTTCTAATTCAGAGTGAGAAACATATGGGGTAGATGACCATAAATTTGAGGTTTTCTTTAATGGGTACCTATTTGGTTTATTTTATTTTTATATTGCTTGAAACAGGAATATCTGTCAATGGGATGTCTTAGGGGCAGAATTTACGAGTATCTACCTAATTATCTTATTTTACACTGAAATTCTTCAGTTGTAACACTTCTGTCTCATAAAACAAATCGGATTGTGTATTACCTATACCACAATGCACTTCCGAAGTGGATATTTATTTAACCAAAACCAGGTTAGAAGTTTGATAAGTGTTTTTGTAAAGTTAGTGATATGATGTGGAAATTGTGTCATGTTCACAGAAATTGCACACTTACTTGGCTACTTATTCCATTGTAAATGCGTAGGTCCACTTACAGTAATTGGTCAGCAGTGGGAAACGGCTACTTTCTTCCTCCGAGGATGAAGAGCGTTTTTCGCCACTTACGCACCTATGAGAATTCGTCGCTCAAGCTCGCTACAACGGTTGCTTTAAAACGGCACCGGCGAACACGTGTTGTGAGCTTTCAATTTCGTATTTCGGCATTTCGCTGACTAACGATCAGCGTAACACTATGTATCACTTACCAAAAGCACTATTATTCACTTTCTATAAAGTTTTACCAGAAACTTTAGTAATTTTCTAGAAAATTAACGAGAGAAAAAATTTTACGTTCATGGCGGCAAAATTTTTAGACGCTATGAATTGACAGTTGACAAGTGACAGCTTGCTGTACCATAGGTCATCACAAGTGCTGCTATGGTGTGAAGCCACAGGTAATCGAGGAAGGAAGGTATGTTTTCTTTCATTATTGAACTTAAATGCGGTAAAATCTTAGACGTATCTTCAAATCCAATGCTTTATGCTGAAAGAACATAATAATGGAAATTTCGACCCCCTTTACTAAAACCCATACTACACCTCTAAAACTCAACATGTGGGTAATAATTTTTCATATTTTCCACACAAAAAGTGAAAATTCCATATTCCGCTCTGGGTGGAGCAGGAGGGCGTGTCAGACTTTTACTGACTAAAACCCACCCGTGTTCCTTCAGTAGCCAAGAGGAATCCAACGGTGGGGCCGCTCGTCAGGGCTTTTGCCTTCAAGCCATTGACGTAGCGGCCAAAAAGTAGGTTGCGGTGAGGTGCACCGCAACTGAGGTGGGCCGCGATGTCGAATGGGAGGCATCGCGGCTGAGGGTTACAGGCTGCGGTAGAGGAGGAGTGCCGGTGCTTCTGAGCAGCGCTCTTCCCTTCCGTGGCCTGGACGGGGCCGCCACCGTTTGATGGCGGACGCGGTGGGGCCGCAGGGGAAGAGGAGTGTCGGTATAGCGTCAGCCGCTCTCCCTATCCTCTGCGGCCGAAAAGTGGTAGACGGGACGGCGCGTTGTGTTCCTCACGCGGGCCGTCAAAGATGTCAGCAACCACTGGTGGGGTCCGCAAGGGCCGATGCCTGCCAGGGGTGCGGGTTTGTTCGAAAGAGATACCACGGCCCCTGGCATACGGGCTACTGAGGGAACACGGGTGGGTTTTAGTCAGTAAAAGTCTGACATGCCCTCCTGCTCTACTCAGCAGGAGAAGTCATTTGATGATTTCCCACCCAAAAAAAAAAAAAAAAAAAAAACCCCTGGCAGAAACAAGTACCACGTTGCGAAGCCTAAACATACCACGTGCGAGAAATTCGATTTTAGTTGTGTCAAAATTGTTTTAAATTTAGAGATATTTTTTGCAGGATAGCGTTAAGATTCTCATAGTCAAAAGTAAGGAATTTTAGTTATAGTTTAGTTCGGTGTACAGACGCCAGCAGGTCAACTTATCCTAAACTGTCAAATTTGCCCAATTGAACATGAACCTTATTCCTTTGTGATAAAGTTGAAAAACTATCAAAGAAATTTGACAGATTAGGGTAGGTTGATGTGCTGGCCTCTGTACAAGAGAATCGGTACCAATTTTAAGTTTAATTGGGGTGCTTGTTACGAAAAAGCCATCCTTTTTCGAAATCCAAGATGGCGGACGTCATTTTAAATGTATTTCAAATATGATATGGGTGTCAATTCCGAAGTAAATTTATTGCAGATCAACATCAATACCTACTGCTATCGATGTTGATCTGCAATAAATAAATAATTTCATAAATATTGTTTACTTGTGACAACCCTGGCCGATGCGTTACTGTCTAGCTAAACGATGTCGGCATTTTACCAAAGATCAAAGGCGTCGAACTACTGTATGATTTTATACTGTGCTACTACGCTACATCGTGATTTTAGCGGAGGTTACCCCTAAAAACACTAAATAAAGCAAGTACTTATTTTTATAAACCTCACAGGTTTAGACATGGGTAGAGAATGCCTTAAAAAATGGGGCTTCCGTCGCTGCGAGGACATATGCTGGATTAAAACCAATATCAAGAACCCAGGTCACTCCAAAAACCTGGAACACAACGCCGTTTTCCAAAGGACTAAGGAGCACTGTCTTATGGGCATCAAAGGCACGGTGCGAAGGTCGGTGGATGGAGACTTCATTCATGCCAATGTGGATATCGACCTGATCATATCTGAGGATCCCGAGTTTGGGAGCAGTGAGAAGCCTATTGAGATATTCCATATCATGGAGCATTTTTGTTTGGGGCGGAGAAGGTAACTATACGTTAACTTTAATAAGTATTAGATTACTAAAAATCAGTAGTATTAGTAGTAAGTAGTATTCGATTACTAATAATCAGTAATATTAGTAGTAGTAAGTAGTATTGGATTACTAGTAATCTAGGTTTAAGTGGAGAGAACACATACATTGACCGTTTGTATACCGGAACGTGGATCCACGCGAGACACGTTATGACTGAATGTCTTTTTGTTTCTGTAATTACGGCACTCTACCGGTTAAATGATACATTTATCAAAATCAAGTAATCATCAAAGCTACATTTTGGGTTGCAGATTTGATCTCCACCAAAATACTATTATTAGTAGGTACCTTTTTTAGGGTTCCGTACCCAAAGGGACGTGACCCTATTGCTAAGACTCCGCTGTCCGTCTGTCTGTCTGTCCGTCTGTCACCAGGCTGTATCTCATGAACCGTGATAGTCAGACAGTTGAAATTTTCACAGATGATGTATTTCTATTGCCGCTATAACAACAAATACTAAAAAAACAGAATAATATAAATATTTAAGGGGCTCCCATACAACAAACGTGATTTTTTGGCTCGATATTGATAACGGCAACAGGTAGCCGCTTGAAATATTCATAGAATATTTAGTTATATATTCACTTTAAAAATAAATAATTAAATTAAAATAAAACAAAGTAGCTCCCATACAACGAACTTTTTTTTTGCCGTTTTATAGATAATTGTACGGAACCCTTCGTGCGCGAGTCCGACTCGCACTTGGCCGGTTTTTTCTAGTTGTTGGTGTCACTATTGATTGGCCAGCTAAGATATAGGAGTTGGTTTAATTAATAATTCAGATATCTGCTCTTCCAGAATCCACCTATTCGGCCGCGACTCCACAATCCGACCAGGCTGGGTAACAATCGGGCACGAGCTCACCAACTCAAACTTCAACGCAGAACTCTACGCGTCCTACTTCAATGAAGGCCGCGAGAGCACTGGCTGCACCGAGAGGATAGAGGCACTCCGGCCTAAGAGCCCTCCTAACACCAGCAAGGGGGCGCGGCCTAGAGGCAGAGGAGGATTTCGCGGAAGAGGGCGGGGTAGAGGCGCGATTTAGTCGACGCTTACCCTTGGAGGATGAAGATGTAGCGTCATTGGTTCTAATAATGATGTTTGGAGACCCGATGGTGGTATAAATGTCGCTGTCATTATCTTCGGCGAAGGCCGGTGGGAGAAGAGCTTGAAGTGGGAGAAGAGCTTGAAGTGGAGTTGAACTGATTGAATCAACATTGAGACCCTTTTTTTAAAAATGTTAGGGTCGGCTGATATGGCCAAATATCAGCGTTTTACACGAAAATGCCACCCACGACTGCAAGGCTAACAGCCTATTGTTGATTGAAATAATTATGGATTTTTGTTGTTCCTTCTAGGAATGATACTGCAAAAGAACTGCATTTCTCACAGCTAAAAATGAAAGGAATATTATGTTATTTTTATACTAGATTAATTAAAGTTAAGCGTTGTATTTACTCATGATTTTGAATTGAACCAACATTGTTATTACCTATCAATTTTAAAACTTATCCAGAAAATAGAATACTTCCTGTCAAATATACAAAAGTTTGTTCTACAAAATATTTGCAGCAGAGGAAAGATGATTTGGATAATCGTTCACCTGTATAATTAGAACCGTGCCAGCCTGTTTAAATTATCACAAAATACTTGTGCCTGCTTCGATGGCATATACTAATAAAAAGTCCAAACTCAAGGGTGGTCGTCGTCGTGTCGATGGCACTACAGTGAATAAAATTTTTGTTAGTTGCAGAATAAGAGGTGGGACATATTTTGCGCCAAGGGTAATCCGTGCCCATACACAGAAGAAATGCATGTTTCTATACTTTTTATTTCACTGAGTGTAGTGGTACAGAATCCTTAACGGTCAGTTCAAACAGAACGGAAAAATACCCGAGCAATTTACTGACTCCATTGAAAATAGGACCGTATTGCCATATTCTAAAGGTAGAAAATTGTATGAATATCGATGCAGTCGACTCGCGCACGCTCGCGACTCGGTTGCTAGCGGTTTGTATTGCGGCCAGAGAAGGCTCGAGCCTGTCGAAGATTTTTCCGTTCTGTCTCTTTACCGACCCTATAAAAAATACTCTGTGCTAATGCGCGAGTCCGACTCGCACTTGGCCAGTATTTGTTAGAAATTCAGCATTGACAGAAACGTTCAAACATATCTACTGGCTGCTGAACATAAAAGAAGCAGATTCTTTGGAAATTTTGTTAAAAATAATATCTCCCGTTTTATTTATATAAGGTGGAAGAGCAAGGGTAGCCCCGCAAAATTCATAAAAAAGACATAATCTGCAAAATGGAAAAAAAAAAAATACGAAAGAAAATCTGAATTTTGCAAGCTACCTTGGACCTTCCATGTCTAAGTACTACAGCACAAACTCATGTTACTTAGCAAGGGTTGTTTAAAAAGTTTAGCAGTTTTAAAAAGCAAGTTACACACTACAATAATTCTATTTTCTTATGCTTGTTATAAAACGTCACAATATAAAGATTTGTTGCACATGTATTTTGATATGAACCAACATATTCGGCAGGGTGTTTGACTAATTATAATGTACTACGTATCTAGTTTATAAGAATTACAATGAGTATTTTGTGTATCGTGACTTAATAAACACGTTTTTAAAAGTACGTTGTATTATTTTTGCTCCACCCATAAAGTAACCGGTACTTGCAGTTTTATGACAATTGACTTAAGGTTTATTTTACAATGAAATGGAACAACTAACCACCCAAGATTACTTACCAGCAAAGTGAACATCTTCCAGTCTTCTCTTCGGTTAATCGGGACAAACCTGATTTAGGGGTTCAAACTGTACATTCTGGGTATTGCATAAATAAAACAAAGTAAGTATATACATCCATAAGTTTTATTTTACATTGATTGTCTTTAAATCAACTAATCTGCTTCTCAAAATAATTATAAAAAGACAAAACAAAAAAAATAAGGTGATGAGATCTCTTTACTAAGATAAGAAATAATTTACAGTGTATTACTTTACTGTGAAACTAAGAATTTCTTAAGATTTATAAAAAAATTATATTCTTTTAGTTTCTCTATCTGCGGAGAGGGCTTTACTAGTATCTGTGAAAGATTCGATCACAAAAAGCCCCCTGTGTGCACGCTACGACTTGTCGCATTTGCAATATATAGAACCACATAGGTCTCAGTAGTCGAACATAGATTTGATTAACATTATATTAGAATACTAGACATTTATCCGAGACAGTCGTTTTCATAATCATTCGAAAAACATGTCGTTTGCTAACTAGCTTTCATTCTAAAGATGCCATTCACGTTGCAACTATCGCAAGCACTGCGGTATACAGAGTCAACTTTACTTGTGATTGACGACACTAGAAACATGCAGTTTATAAATCTTATACTTAGGTTTTTTTTATTAATTTACGGATAAAAATCTGTGAATTGACAGATCAGACATTTTTGCAGAAAAAAAAGCGTTTAGTCGCAACATGAATGCTAGTTAACCAAGTTTTTAACCAATAAAGCCCTTTTCGCCTCTGTATCCAATTGACAGTCATCTTTACTGAGCCTATCGAACATTTTCAAAGTCTTATTATATTAGGTCTTTACCTATGAAATTGCCGTTCTGCAGTACTGGCCATTTCAAATCAAAATAATTTTTGTTTGGCTAAGAATTCTAATTTCAAATTAATTTTATTTTAAAAACATGGATTTTTTTTTCTAAAAGTAGTCATTTCTTTATTGATTAGTGTTACATTTTCATCGCATTTCAATCTTTTTCGTCATCATGGATACGTTAAAAATTCGAGTAATTATGGAATATGAGTACCGTCGTGGCAGCAACGCGGCACAAGCGGCACGCAACATCAACGACGTTTACGGAGCTAACACTACAAACCAACGCACCACCTGTTATTGGTTTGCTCGCTTCCGTTCTGGAAATTTCGACCTGAAAAATGAACCTCGCGGTCGTCCGAAGACTTTGGTCGACAATGACGAATTAAAGGCGATTGTGGAAGCTGATGATACACAATCTACGGCTGAATTAGCAGCAGCTTTCGACGTTAGCGTCAAAACAATATTGGTCCATTTGCGTCAAATTGGCAAGGTAAAAAAGCTTGACAAATGGGTGCCCCACGAACTCAATGATCGCCAGCGCGAAGTACGCGTCGAGACGTGCCTTGCACTGCTCAACAGACACACAAATGAAGGAATTTTGAACCGCATTGTTACCTGCGATGAAAAATGGATTCTGTTTGATAACCGTAAGCGCTCAGCAAGTTGGTTGGATCCTGGTTCAGCACCTAAACAATGCCCTAAACGAAAACTTACCCCTAGAAAAGTGATGGTCACTGTTTGGTGGTCTAGCGCCGGTGTGATTCATCACAGCTTCTTACCAAACGGGGTGAGCATTACTGCAGATGTGTACTGTGAAGAACTGAACACAATGATGGAGAAGCTGGCGCATCTCCAACCAGCATTGGTCAATCGCTCGTCTCCGCTGCTCCTGCACGACAACGCGCGACCTCATACTGCACAGCAGACGGTCTCCAAGTTGCAAGAACTGGGGTTGGAAGCTCTCCGTCATCCGCCCTACTCACCAGACCTTGCGCCTACAGACTACTACTTTTTCCAGAATTTGGATAACTTCTTGGCGGGAAAAAAATTTAATACCCGAGAGGCAGTACAAAATGCCTTTGAAGCATTTGTTGCCTCCCGTCCAGCTGATTTCTTTAAGAAGGGCATCAATAAACTGCCACTGCGATGGCAAAGATGCATTGATTGCATGGGTGATTACTTCGATTAATACAAATAAAAAATTCATGAAAAAAATTCGTTTAAATTTTTTCATACAAAACGGCAATTTCATAGGTAAAGACCTATTATTAGATAATTCATTATTCTTTTTATATGTTACCATATTCATTATACAAACAAGGCATTATTCTTTCATATTTGTTGTGGACGTAGGCGCGTCTGAGTTCAATTTTATTTAAGGTATAATTTACACTGAAACGTCCGCCTGATTAAAATAAAGTAGGGTTTTCAGTAAAAGTGTAAATTACGCCTAGATTCAGTAGAAAAAGAAGTCATTTTTAATTAGATTTAGAAATAATTGAACGACAGTTGTATGCCTCCGTTTCGGATTGGTCATTCGAGTCGATTTCGTACGACGATGCAGCTCGAAGGACCAGCTACAACAAAGATAAAAAAAATCTGTTCGTTGTGGTCAGACGCTGCCTACGTCCGCAACATACAGCGACTTCCTTTAAGTATAATCCTCATAAGATCACATTTTTTTATAAGGCAAACAACAATCTTTAAAGCTAAACCTTTGATGAAGGGAGAGGGGAGGTCGAGCGGTTAACCGATAACGAATTTTCGTGCGAATACAATAAAATAAAAAATTCGAACGTCTACCACTTTCCTGGAATGGGGGTAATTTTAATACTAGAGGTGGCTGTTTATTCAAATATTTCCAATAAAAATATTGTTTTGAAGAATAAGTTAATGACTTAGTCCACTCCGTCTATCTAAGACGGATCAAACTAACAACTCCTAAATTTGTACTTGATGATATATACGCGTATATTAACCTCCGGACGCCAAATAGATTGTAATTCGCTGCTTATATAAAATTTAGCACATAAAACTTTGTAAAAAAAACAGTAATTTAGAATTTCACCATCCTTATTTACAAATCGGAAGTTAAAATGACGCATAGAATTTTCAAAAACATTACTGAGCCAAATACATATACTTAATAGATAACTAGAAATCTGAAGCGATACAATTAAAAAATTACTAACTAATTAATGAAAAAAAAAAAAAAAAAACAAATTCATGACACTTAATAAAAACGTTTTTAAACTGGAAGCTTCATGTGACTCCGTCTTAGCCGTATTTAAGAAATTAAAATCGTAATGCCTAAAAGAATCAAAAAAAAAAAATTTTTTTTTGTCATTTTCGAACTCCTGCAGCTCCGTTCGTTTCTATGACGTTATTTAAACCTATCTAGACACGATCTAACCTAACTACAGTAACCATTGCTTACGTACTACATTAAAACTTCAGCGAGTTTGTCCAAAATGCCAACCTTGCTCACATTAGCTTTTACTCTTACTTCTCCGAATACCCTTATAGGCCATAACTCCGACGAGGGGCGCATTCCGTATTAGACAAATAGTGATAATATCGCGAAGCCAACCAAAATAAAAATCAGTACTAATGATCTGATAGCTCTTAAATTTTTCGACTATTCAATTTGGTCGGGTTCGCGATTTTATCACTTTTGTTGCATTTCGGAACACGGCACATATATTAACTCCGAACACGTGATACATTCCCATTCAGTACGAGTTATCACAATGAAGCATACGTAGAGTATAACAGGGGAAATATAAAACCTAGGCTGGGCAATACATGTCCATTCGTTTCGCTTTCGCATCGCACATCAAAGTCACCCTCATACACCACACCAATTTACTGGCATTTACGATAAACCCGTCGTCATAACAACTCGGGGCGGCCCAAATCTTTAGTATTACATCTGGACATAACAAAACACGGATCGTAGTCAAGCGCAATTTTCCTCGGGAGATAGGACTCCCGCTCCGTACTAAAGGTTTGAGCCACCGTCCGCCTACGAAGCCCTATATCACAATAACCGTGAACTCTCCTAAACGTCATAGAAACATAAACGAGAAATGGTGTTGTTTTCATTCTTTTATTTTAATCATGCTCTTCGATTTTGTGTATTTTCCTCCCAAACAGGCGCGACGAGACTTTAGTAAAAATTTCTATGAAAACTTCATGGAAATTGTTCTGACAGAATCGTGTCGCGCACCCTTTTTCTGGGAGCCTATTCGTTAAGTCACTAATTAAAACATAAAATTTTGAGGATACGAATTTGAAGGTAATTGTTAATATATAAACCAAAAGTACAGTAAAAAGCTATTAAAATAACAGATGGAAACGAACACCTGTATTAGACATTTTTAATTTCTCTCCATTGCAAATGGACCAGCCATAGACAACGCTCAATATGCTTTTGTCAAATTGATAAAACTTTTTAAAGGCGCTAGGTTGTGTTACAACCTACTTATTTAAAAAAAACAGATCTCGTTTAAACACTAATGTATCGTAACAATAATATTTACAATTAAATAAAAAACATCGGCTTTTCATCCAACTTTTTAAGGTACAGATATCGTCTGTAACTTTACCTAGGAATCGAGAGTTGACTTTCTAGGAATCATGAAGTTATGATTAAATATTTATGTTAGGTTTCCTTAACTTTTTAGGTAGGTCTGTACGGTAAACACGGCTGCACATCAAGCTATACATTTCCAGTATAAGCCGATCTCGCATTGTGTAGGATTTCCGTACAATGCGAGATCAGCGTAAACTGGAAATGTATCTTAGCTTGATGTGGAGCCGTGTGTACTATTCATCTTGTATTGCAACCCTTTCTATCAGAACATACGTCATCCGACTATAATATTCCCACTGCTGGGACACAGGCCTCCTCTCCTTTTTGAGGAGTTGGCCGTAAGCCACCAAGTGGGCAATGCGAGTTTATAGATGTCACATGTCTTCGAACTTTTGGTTCTATACCGGTTTCCTCACGATGTTTTCCTTCACCGTTTTGAGAGCAGTGGTGATGAAATAATTTACACAAAGCACCGCGCCTGACCGGGTTTGGACCCACGACCCACAACTCGTTAGCCGGGGTCTTACCACTGCTCTACAACCCTTTCTATAACCACATAATTCGTATAAGATTTAAATGGGAGTCAAAAATGATGAAGTGGTGAAGAATTCCCCTTCGACTAACAAGATGATAAATATCATGTAAAATCACGTTAAATATCCAGTTATCCTTTGCTTCATTATATATATATATATTATTCGGTTTATGGTTGAAGCCAAACTTCATTATGATTCCAGAAAGTTACAACTCTCCATTAATTTGCTGTTATTAGTAAACATACTTCAATTGCAAAAAGACAAAAAACACATTGCGTATCAGCAACTCAGTTCGAATATTCCAGGCTTTTAGCCCTTTCAATGCCTGCAAACCCCTGATAGTAATTTAAACTTCTAAAAACTCTGAGATAACTAGAGTCAGTCAAAGGACTATAAGCCTATTTTGATAAAAAATACTGGCACTCCAGTCTAAGGTGGTCTTAGATATTTACATATTCAATTTGTTGACTGAAAACAAATATACCAATGCGGTGTTTTAAAAATCTCAAACTTGAAAATATCAGCTTCATTGAGATATTATTGATATTACAATCAATTCTTGCTATTTATTATTGGTTATCGTATATTAATACGAAGGCCTGATTTAGTATCCAATAAAAACTGAGCTCTATGAATACATTTTGTAGGCATTGAAAAGGTGCATAAAATCATACGAACGCACGAAAATCGTGTTGTCTCTCTCACACTTAGCGTGGAGAACCATTCTCTGTGAAGACCTAGTACTTGCAACCATTTGTACTTTTTCAAGTGACCACCCTAGCTTTGACGACACACTTCAGCAATGAATATGATTTTGTTTGTATTACATTTCTTTCTCTCAATAGCCAGTTTTATTATTTTGTTAAACGACACTATACAAATAGTGCAATTTATTGTGAAAAAAAAAATGATTAACTTGTATTATTATGTAGAATATTAAATGTGTTATAATTTAATCTATACTCAGATAATGGACTAGCCGAGGGTCAAAAATTTAAGGTTACTAGGCCTTCGGTTCCTTTCATAAAATTGTGTCAAGTATCAAACTTGTTTTTGGAAGTTTTTTTTTTTTTCTACTAACAAAGTGTCTACTGTGGGATTATTATTGCATGTTTTACATTTATTCAAAATGTTTATTTTCTTCGATATTTTGTTTTGTAGAATACTAGAGAGGTTGAGTAGGTTTAGAGCCTAACATACGACTGATGAGGCAGTGCTTTTTTTATGGAGGAGTATTATCCATGTATCCCATTCCTTTTTATTATATTTTTCGATGGGATATGGTCCAATATTTGACCCATAAAAATCCCACAGCAGTCACGTCAAGCCTAACAAATTTTTACATTTATAACGGCAGTTAGTGAGATCTTTCGAAAGTATACAAAAAAACATTAAAAAACTGTCCGTCAATGGACTTAGTCGAAATGGTGGGAAAATCTGCCTCGCACTCACGGCATATTGTAGTTCTTTATCAATAAAAATACTTATAAATAAGTGAAGCTGACACTATGGTACATTGTATGAACAAACAGACGATTTCTCTTCAATATTTTCGGTTAACTATGGAGCCGGCTTACCAAGATGATTTTTTTACTATAAAATTATTGAATGAAATAAGAGCACCTAGAAATTGGTTCCCTAATTTAAAAAAAAAAATACATTTTCAAGTTGTTTCAAAGACACTGACTAGGTACGTCTAGAATACAGTGAAATGGTGACGTTTGTTAAGATTAAAAGACGGAAATAATGATCACTCTGAGTATATATAACCTTTATTAGTTTTTGGTAGGGGGTAAAGATAAATTGAATAAAAAAATAATTTCTACACATTTCTAAAATACGAAAACTAATCGTCACCATTTGACTTCACATTGATAATAATGAATCCTAAATAGGTACATAAATTGAACAGACAATTTTAGTTTCAAATATTCAAGCGAGTCACATTGCTTTTCCATCATCAATAGAATCCTTTCCTCAACTGAACTAATATAAAAAAACATTTCTAACCATCTGATTGACCGGTAATAATTTCAGTCTGTTTAAAAATTCGGCAGAATACACTATAAACCTTGTATTTTAGTCTTTGACATTTAAAAAGTACAAAATGTTTATTCACTGAAACACATCTATGACAATGGCCAAAACTTATAATTAAAAAAATACCGAGAAATGTACTTATCAGTCATAAGAGTTATAACGAGAAACATACCTTGTGACCATAGAATTTAATGTCGATATCTTCCGACGGCTTGTAAACGGGTGAAATGAAACGATATCTCCACTACGTCGGTACGTCGACGTTTATGTCCATTCAGCACACTATTATTATCACAAAAACTTGTTTTTTATATCCAAACCGTACGTTTAGTCCGTCGGTACGCGGCAATGGCACATCCCGCCCATTTTTATTAAATATCTACACATTTTAGACACACATAGAGCACTACTTGTTCAGTAAACATCACTAGGATTCAGGGTTATAAGTGTTTCTGGCACCGTGTTAGAGTTCAAGCCTTTGCCAGTAGGGGGGGAAAGCGGGGTTTATTTATAGAAGTGTGGAGAGCTCACCGAGGCCACGAGCCAACCTCACAAGTATGTTGATTCACCTGAAAATGTAAGAAACCCATATAAGCCTTTGAACGATAACATAGCCACGGACAGATTTATATTTGTTTGAACTGTTAGGCTTTGTATTTAAAATTAACAGTAATAATTTTAAAGCAACTGCAATTTTAACTGTTTGCAAGAAAGCATTAGATTAAAATTGCTATAACATATACATTAAAAAAATTTAGTCACAACAAAAAGCCCAAAAATTCAAATAAATTATTTACAATATATTTTCTAAACGCCTTAAGTTAACATTCTTAGAAGAAGAAAAAAACAAAAAAAAACAAAACAATGAGGCGTTTAAAAAAAATCCGTATGTGGCGTGTGCGATGCGTTCAAACTGTGCAAAGCGAGCAATGTACAGCAAATGAAATGTTAGATATTCACTACCTGGCGGAATATCTGGGCCTTGGGCTCTTTCTTGATTGGCACGTAGGAAAATTCGGTACTGTTAAATCGATAGTCATAAAGTACAGAAGACAACTGCAGAGCTTGCAAAGTGCACTCCCTACACAATAGGGTATTTTCCAATTTGATAAAAACTATTTTAATTTGAAGATTGGGACGATATATTTAACAGAAAAATAAAAATAAATTGATTTATTTCCATTTTCTCCATTATATACGATTAAAATCAAATTTCTTTTTCGTGGTTTTGAATTTACCGCCAAAACGCTCCTTACGATGACTTTTTATCACGTGACATGGCGACGTCAGCTTTGTGTAAACAGCACCAGTACAAATACTTAGTTTGGCGTAGTTTTAGAAGTATTTGTGCAGAGAGGCACCGCAGACCAGTGATTTCACTTTCTATCCATAAAAAATCTTGTTAATTATAAACACGACACTCACTTGTTTACTTACTAACTACTTTAGTTTACACAAAGTTGACGTCACGTGATAAAAAGTCATCTTAAGGAGCGTTTTGGCGGTAAATTCAAAACAACGAAAAATACATTTGGTTTAAATCGTTTTTAATTGAGAAAATGGATATAAATCAATTTACTTTTATTTTTCTGTTACATATTTCGTCCCAATCTTCAAATTAGAATAGTTTTTAATAAATTGGAAAATACCCTATTCGACACAAAATGTCTTAACAAATTGAACTGTGCAAAATAACGAAGAATATCAGTTGTCAAAATTGCAGTTGTCGTCCTACACTTTGCGTGTATCGAAGTGGCCCAATACTTCTACTAGGTAGTATATTAATGGTTCTATATGATAAGATGTGAATTCGTTCGCGATATGTACACATAACACAATCCACACAGAGGGACAAAGACGATTAGAATGACCATATCTTTTAGGTAAATATTGCTTATTAGATCTCTTTTGTGTTGGTCATTCTGATCGTAGTAAAAGGTCATAATAATGCTGTATATTTGTTCTGGCTTAAAGTAAAAAAAAGCTTTAAAAAGTCGAAACGTTAGAACAAAAACAGCATAATTATGCACTTGAAGCATGCACATGAGTTTTAAGCACATTTAGTTGCATCTTGAACGCTATTTAGAACTTTCAAGTCATGTGAATAAGATTGATGATGGCATAACAATTCTAGAGCAAAGGTGGCCCAGTGGTAACGGCTGCGACTTACGAGTTGTTGTGAAATTCGATGACATGTGACATCTACCAACCAACTCGCACTGGGCCCGCGTGGTGGATTACGGCCCACTCCCTCTCACGGAGAGGAGGCTTGTGTCCCAACAGTGGGAATGTTATAGGCTGAATATGTAGCAATTCTATAAAAAAAAGCCATTTCCCATTATGGTCTATGGACATTGAGTGTCAATAGACCATATTTATTGTCTATTAATAAGTTACTCCTTCGGTTTTGTTTACAGATACGTGATAGTCTATCCTTTTTATAACTTTGTAGTAATTGATAGAGTTCAAGATTGTAAAAAAAATTACAAATAGACAATTACATAAGGAAAAAAATATCAAAGATTAGACAAGAAACATAGGCACAAATGATAGTACCAGGCTATAAATATAGCAACATTGAGATTTAGAAAAAGTTCCAGGTTTCAGCACCAGGTGTCATCTTTTTCGGTCATATTTCTACATCTTCATTCATCAGCCTCTTTCGGAATCTCGATATTACATATTTACAGCCAGGTACAGTAAACACACAGCGAACGAGCCTAGAACATGACGATGCGGTGAGACACAAGCAATGAACGAAACGAACAAAAACGAATCAAGCGAGGTTTAATCGTGAAAGCCGAGCAGTCAGTGACATAACGTGCTATAGAGCAAAATAATAAGATGACGCAGTTTATGATAGGGAAATGAAGTAAATAAAGAAAATATAGTTGAAAAGTTTCTAGTGGTTTAAACTATATTTAAAAGGGCAGGGAGGTTTTTCTGGGGTTAGGCTAGGATTTTCTGCCCGCGGAAACTAATTTTATAGACTAGAAACCGTAACTAACTATTAATTTAATGATGCACAATATTATTTTTTTACTTAAAATATACTCAACAAAATACTTTACACTATTAAAAAACAAAAAGTTAATTAAATATTCCTAAATTATGTCGGTCTATCAGTCAAATGTGATGCGTCACACATCCAAGATTATCAGAAAACTGAACTTTACGACGCAAGACAACTAGTTTACGTTCAAGAAACTGGCCCTAAGTCTCGTATTCACTAGGGGACAAATGTCCCGCAATTCGTGTCGCTAGAGATGTCTGGCGACATCGGGCGATGTCGCCAGACATCTTATCGCACGACTTTCCGTGTATTTATGTCCTAGTGAATATGGGACTTATACGACGCCTATTTTAGAGGCACGTGGAAATGCTTGACGTGCGGACGTGAATGGGGATGGTATATAGTCACAAGCTGCGTCATCGTGTGTAAGGAGATAGTTACGTGTGCGGCGTGTGTTCGGGCGACAGCGGGCGGTAGTGGCCGACGCGTTCGCACACCCGCCCTGCGCGACCAGATACGTTTAATGTATCATATCATCATGACATAATAACTATACCTAGCTTTGTATAGAGGAAATTCAACCAATTTTATGGATTTTTGTTGGTTTGTGGCCCAGTTATGACGGTTTGGACGTGAACGTTGTTGATGTATCATACGGACAATTGAAATGAAAAGCGAGCCCATATTGCATGCTTTTTACACATGTTAGTAGACCCTTGATGAGAATGTTACAGTAACTCCTAAACGTAGGAAAGTTATAATTAACCCATAAAATTGGTTCCATTTCGATAAAAATGCTTCCTAAATGTCTTTCTTTTTCTTTCAATTTACTATAGCCATCGATCACTAATAAAGAACTAGATACACAATCAGCGGCAAAAAATGTCCTCACCGAATGAGCACCCACTTGAACATTTGGGTGCGCTTTTCATTTAGTAGCATTCGAACGCTCCGACGGTAAACATGTCTCGGTGCTCGTTTAAAAATATTAAAATCACACATCTAGGACGCTAAAAAAGTATGGAGTTTGATATTTTCGGTAAGTATTAATATTATCATTACATAATTGTTATCACTGTATTATAAATGCTGATATTTTGTCAAGAAATCATCGTAAAAACATTTTTTTAAATAAATCGTTTTAAACAGCAGGTGTTATAAAGCATCTCAATTCTAAAGACTCATACTAAACGTATTAACCATGCTATAGCATGCCCACTTAAATTATTCGAGTTATGTGCGTTGATTCTGTTCCATTTGTTGGAGACGCTATTGTTTTTTAAATTTTATTATTAATTAAAGAATTATTGTTTTTTTTTGTTTAATGAGAGTACTTGGCTGTTTCTGTCAATATTATAGTAACATTTTATGGATTTAATTTTGACTATGTTCCTAAAGGGGGGTTGGGGGTATCAAAGTTTGTATGGAAGAATTCTAAGATTTCTAATATCTGATTAACTCGAAACTCAGTCAAACCGAAAACCTAGATTAACATATAGAATACTTTTTATCCCGGTGGTACGTATCCGCGGGATAATTTCCGACTTCCACGCGGGCGAAGCCGCGGGCGAAACCGCGGGCGAAGACGCGGGCGGAAGCTAGTTAATAAATAAATGTGGTGCCCTATCCAAAAACATTTACATTCAAGTAAACTGTAATCATTACACATATACTATACACCATAGAATATAATAAAATGTATGTAAGTACATAATTTTTTTAAAATACATTATTCACGAAATTAAAAAAGGCCATTTATTATTACAGTACAAACAAAAAATATTGGACAGTTCGACTCCACTCATTCCTTGTCCTAGCGGAGAGCCTGGATCGTAAAACTTTATTGCTGTTTATTAGCACTTTTTAATTCAAACTTTAAGACATGCGTGTAAGGTTGATTTTTTAAAATTTACGTTGACCAGTGAGTATCGGTCGTAAAAATTTATTGCTTTTTGTACATAGCTTTGAGAAATAAACTTTAAGCATTGCGTTTAAGGTTGAATTTACATTACTGTATATTTATTTCAACTAGCATTACCTAAACACAATTTGGTGACAGTTTTAAGAGAACTTTTGCTTGGGATTGTGTATCTAGTTCTTTATTAGTGATCGATGACTATAGCTTAAAAAAAAATCTAAGCTGAGCTAACTATCGACATTTGCTTAGAAGAGAAAAATCAAAATATCTGTTCTGTCATTTTCTTTACAAAATCTAGATTTCAATATTCATTAATGATAGCTCCAGTATAATTACAGGATCCATGTTACACACAGAAAGTGGTATATCGATGTCGATAGATACATGTTTATTGTGCATATCCATTAGTCGATTATCGATAAAAGGATGTTGAAAAAACTTATGCTGTGAAAAGTGTGATTATATCTTATATACTTCCGAAACACGTGGGTTGAAGAATATATAGATTGATAAGGTTCACTCCGAGGTTCAATTCCGACTGTTACATAAGCGATCTTTACTGCCATGATAATAAAGGCTATAATTCGATATATATCGGCATCAATACCACACATAACATGTTAGCCATCACCAATATTAAAAGAGGAACACACAATGGCCTTCATTCTTTACTAAAACTCCGCTATTTATATAAAAAAGAGATGTTTACGTGAAACTTTCTAGAAGCACCAGGATTTTATGGAAAACGCACGAATAAAGACCCCTCCGACAGATCTAAACGTTGCTCTAATAGAAGAACGTATTAATTACTTTTACAACTAATGATTTGTGTCGTTTGAGCCAGTACTTTTGAATTGTTAATTTTAATAAAATAATCACTCTATAATGACCAGTGATAGGAATAGGTAGTGCCTATTTGCCTAATCTTCGAAGAGACAGAGACAAGAAACGGAGACTTCCATAGGACTAAAAAAAAATTCCCGGCATTTGGGAAAAATCTTCAGTAACTTAAAATTTGCGCACTGGATAAAAAGCTATTTTTAACTAAACTTGCAATTACCAAATTTTCGGGATTTTCAAGTAAAATCCCGAAATAAATAATCTAACTTTAATTCATGTATTCGAATTATATTTACGATCCAACTAACCGTTGCATCAAATCATGAATTAAAGTTAGATTATTTATTTCGGGATTTTACGTGAAAATCCTGAAAATTTGGTAGTTGCAAGTTTAGTTAAATATAGCTTATATCTTAAATAAAGCTTATTTTCAACTTACTGAAGATTTTTCCCGAATACCGGGAAAAAAATTTTGTCCTAAGGAAGTCTCCGTTTCTTGTCTCTGTTCTTCGAAGTTTAGGCAAATAGGCACTACCTATTCCTGTCACTGTTAATGACATTTTGGCTTCACACTGATTGATCTTGAAATTGATATTCTTCTTTATTTTGTAATAAACTGAGTTTTAGTTTGTTTGGTATTATTTTAGATGCAGAATACTAGTATTTATATATAATCTTAGGTATTCAGGCAAAATAATTATAGCTCCGGCTCTTTTTGAGAACAGTACTGGACTTAATTATTTTGTTCCGTTCTCGTAATAACTGAGATAAAAAAAACGATATAATCAAGGTACTAGCACAAAATGACACTAACAAATTCGTTATCGATATAAGAGATCAACGCACGGGACGTCTGCCCGCCTCCCCGTTAAAAGGTATACTAAACCTGTTTAGTAATTATAAACGTTATTTATTATTATATAAACTATGAACCATTTATCACTAAGTGTTCGTGCAAAATGTGCTGGCTTATCGCGGATTATAAAGAAATATTATGAAAAAATTGTGTTTATTTTTGAGTTACTTTACAACGTTAAATTCGGGCGAAACTTAAAAAATCTGTGAAGTTTTGCTAGTTAATTTTATTTGACCTTTTTGTTTGATTTAGAAATTAGAATATACCTATTTTCATTCAAACAAATTAGTATCGACAGTGTTTAAATTGATACAGGGCTACAGTTTTGTTCTTTATGAAAAGATTTACAGCAAATCAAGACAGATTTTTGGCTAGGCTGAACCAATCACATTCCACGAACACATCTAATAAATCGAGGTGAACGCTCTGCGTCCAGCCTATATTCAACAAGTACAACGCACACGATTATCACTTTATCCATACAAGACTAAGAGCGTAACGCTTTTGAGTTCAAACTTATTTTTATTTAGCACATACTATAAACAATAGTACAAAATCCGACTTTATTCACGAGACTTACGACTGAGTCTTCTTTATGAGAAAACTGTGACTAATATAAATTGTATATTTTCAACTGTCCATTGGCGAAAAACGACGCCTTTTATTTAAAAAGTTCTGAATCTTCATCGACCGTAGTTTCTGTACATTGATTCTGATACTCTATCACTCTATGACCAAAAACTTCAGTCGGACCGCGAACTGTTATGATCCACTGTATATTCGCATAACATTACACTTTGACTGTCCAGTGCCCTACAAAAAAAATACACATCGATCTTTTTACTATTATCATTCTGCATGAGATGTTAACGTGACAGTTTCGTATAGCACTATGACGTATCGAGTGAGAAGTGACATTTAGAATGTTCAGGTAGTAGTAAGCCCCGTGCGCACTACAGGCCCTCACCCGAGTCCCAGTGCGCGTCGGGCTCGGGCTCGTCGGGCTCGCTGCAGCACGACGACGACGACGAGCCCGGCGTGGCGCGCGCGCCGTGCGTCGTGAACGTGGACGACGACGGCATCTTCTGCACTATCAGCTCCACCTGCAGGGGACGGGGTGGTCAGTGTTGCACTCCATATACGGGAAGAATGGACTGGATGCGCGGATACAACATGTCAATGCTTATTTCAGAGATTTGACATGGCACAAATCTTAGGGTGTGTACAGATCTGGCAAATGCGCCGCTCGCGTGCCGCCCGCCCGTATGGCTCGTTTGCGCTCCTGCGCCGTCCGCGCGCAAGCTATGCACTGCGTGTGCGCGTGCAAAATAAAAAAAAAATAAAAAAATGACGTAATGTCCACTAATTTGTTGGCTGTTCAATTCTGATACTATACTCTGTCTTCTATAAAATGCAATCTGCCACCAACGTTGAATTCTTTTCTTCTAAACACTTCACTTATAAAATAGCTACTGTAACAATAACTATGGTGGCAATGGTATTATCGTCTGCCATCGTCAAAAACAAGTAACAAAGTAACGAACTGCCCGCACGAGGTACGCATGCAGCTCCCGCGCACTATGCGAGCGTTGTGTAAGTTGCTCCTCTCGCGTGAGCAACAAACAATAGGGTATTTTCCAATTTGATTAAACCTATTTTAATTTGAAGATTGCGACGATATATTTAACAGAAAAATAAAAATAAAATTATTTATATCCATTTTCTCCATTAAAAACGATTAAAATCAATTTTATTTTTCGATGTTTTGAATTTACCGCCAAAACGCTCCTTAAAGTGACTTTTTATCACGTGACATCGTGACGTCAGCTTTGTGTAAACAGCACCAGTACAAATACTTCGTTTGGCGCAGTTTTAGAAGTATTTGTGCACAGAGGCAACGCACACCAGTGATTTCATTTTCTATCCATAAAAAATCTTGTTATTTATAAACACGACACTCACTTGTTTACTTACTAACTACTTTAGTTTACACAAAGTTGACGTCACGTGATAAAAAGTCATCGTAAGGAGCGTTTTGGCGGTAAATTCAAAACTACGAAAAATAAATTTGGTTTAAATCGTTTTTAATTGAGAAAATGAATATAAATCAATTTACTTTTATTTTTCTGTTACATATTTCGTCCCAATCTTCAAATTAGAATAGTTTTTAATAAATTCGAAAATACCCTATTGCAGTAGTAACACACGAGCGGCGCATTCACCAGATCTGTACACACCCTTAGACAGTTGTTTAAATTGATAGGCTCAAGTTCTACTACTTTTACAGGTAATGGTAAATGGTCGACGATTTCGAACCTATTCATTTGAAACTCGATTCGCCTGAGTCCCAGCCGTGTGAACATTACAAGCTAATATTGTATGCTGTACCTTGAAGTCTGGGCTGTAGTGTTTATGCTGTTTGTCCTTGTGCGCCTCGTCCAACTGCCACTTGTTCAGCGTCAGCTTGAACGCCTCCAGGTTCGGACCTGCAATGTTTTAGGTTACTTTATAGTCATTTGGAAACACGTTTTTTTAGTCTGATTTAAGGACCACTGTACGATCGTATAAATGTTATTAATTAAGAATAAAATATAATTTCCTGTCGTTTATGATTTTTATTGTTTGTTTTTTGAATGTAGATTTATTACTATCCACTTGAAAGAAATCTGTGTTATAAATTCTAGCAATACGGGTCAATACGCAATTTTTGTCGTAATTAGTCGAGTGCCGAGGCACGTGTAGCATCGTTACGTGACGAGTGCGCCGCAGGGGAGTGTTAAAAGTTACCTGTGCGATCAACTGCGGGCAATCGGACCACCCATTATGTATATCATAAAATAAACACATATCCGTAACTTCAATGCCCCGAAGTATGTCGTACTGCGAAAATAAGGTTTTATTTTCATTTTGGACTTGTACACATCATTTTACCGCAGGGTGCAGTTCGCAGTTCGTCAGGTACAGTCTATCTGCTCAAATTGTACCATCGCAGGGATCTAAGGTGAAAGTTCCAGGGTAGCTCAAGAACAACAATGTTTCGTGAAACAGACATTCAATGCAATTAAATGAATTTAGAGAGTAGTTTGATGATTTTATTAATTATAATCGCGAGCTACCTCGGAGCTTCTACTTTAACGCAGTAGTTTTCAAAGAACTGCCTTATATAAGCAGATATTAGTATAAATGATGCCACATTGCTTGACTTACTATCGTCCAGCGCCGGCACCCGCTCAGCCCCGACGCCCGCGGCCACGAAGAAGGTGTTGAACCAGAAGTGGAACAGCTTCTCCTTGCGCATCTTCATCTTGGGCTTGTTGTACACGTCCACGCGCACGTCGCCGTCCAGCGGCGTGCAGTGCGTCAGGTGCACGCGCACGCCGCGCGCGTCGCGCCGCACCTCGGCGCAGCCCGACGGCGTCTGAGGGCGGGAGGGCATAGCGTCACGCTCTGCTTCCCCGAACGGCGGGGAATACACCCATATTTCGCCACTTATTAATAAGTGCCATGTAATAGGGGCGAGACTATTACCATCAACCGGGCACAAACAAACCCAGACTCCGGGCTGCTACTGAGAAATTCCATATAGAAAAAACCCAAATAACACTTTCCCGACCTGGGAATCGAAACCAGGACCTCGTGCTCAGCGGCAGCACTTGCGACAGTCTGAGTCAGAGGCAGCCTTAGTTACTTATCATAGATGTAATATAGTATGTTGCAGTAGCGGGTATCGATTTATAGATTCTATTCCAGAAACATTCTGGTAAGACATGAGAGAGTTACTGTAGACATCTGCCCAATCTTTCGGGGAATATAGGCGTGATATTATGTTGTTGACACAAAGTGATCATAATGTTTCCGAATAAAAATGTGTATGAAATGATACATTGAAACATCATAGGTGCTATTCTCGTAATGTTAAGAATGTTCACAGTCTGATTTTAGTTTCAATCTGTCAAAAATACCTCGAATTTCCATTTAGTTTTGACATTTGATTGTTATCGAGATGACACTGCAACTATATTTTGAACGTTTTATTTACGAGAATTGGCCCTCTGGTACCACTAGTACCTGACCTTTCTGAAAAACATCACCAATAAGGTCACTATAGGGTGGGTCCTCATAATACGTCCCCTCCCGTCGTTTCCACTCACATCTGTCTTGTAAACCTTTTGTTAGCCGCCCTTCATTCATCCTCTCAACGTGGCTTTAAGCATTTTGAGGCAAAAAGAGTATGTAAGGATCATATCAGGTGGCGTTCTGTAATTTCTGCCTACCTTCATAGTAAGAAGGCGTGAAGAACATAGACCGCTATTGCCAATATATGTTTATAGTGCTAGTTACTCAATCACGTTTTACCGGCTACGTGGATTTGGATGAAACTTGGTATACAGGTGGACTATGGAACAACTTATACCGTCTTATTACAAAACACGATCTAACTTAGCCCGAACCTAGACCTTCGAGAAAGTTTTTATTATTTCAAATTTTAATAAATTTCCAACTTTAGTAAAGTTCTTAGTATACAATTGATAACCGGACAAGTTGTTAGTTTTGTAAAAGGAACTTTATTTCGATTTCTGTTCGGCTCCATGGTTTCATTTCTTTAAACCATACCTAAAGAAAAACCTTGTTTTGTAATATGACCGGTGGGTTCTATTCTACGTGTCCTGCAGAAGTAGTTTCCCAAAGCGACAGCTGGTGGAAGATTAATTTGTATTATTTGAAGAGGCAGCCTGTTACCACTATCTCACCTGATAGCAAGTGATGAGGCAGTCGGAGAAGGTGCACGTATGCTTAGAAGTAACCTATCCACTCGGAACTGAAGGCTCCCAGGTTATAGATATCGGGAAACACAAGACTCCGGCAGTTATTTCCACTCCGGCACGGCACTCGCAATGTGCTGGATTTGTGAAATTTATTTAGTTAGGGGTTCAAAGCAGGTGTACTAATATTGGGAATTATTCAGTGCCTTGAAATTGTGTAAGTGGTTTTATTGCTCCTTTCGAAAAGGGTATTTGATTAAGAAAATAGTTTCGAAAAGCATTTGTTGATTATTTAACTCTGGTTTACTTAAAGTGAGCGAGTCCTTACTATTCCGGAACAATCGAAGAATAACTGGTGCATATTGACCAACGGCCCTAGTGTGAGTTTCTTTTTCGGCACTCCGATTGGTCCTTTATCAATCCAGGGCCAATCAGAGCACCGAGCGCGGTCGATGCGTAAAGCCGAGATGGTTAAAAAAACTCACACTAGGTCCTCAGGTGGTCAGTGCAACTACTGAGACGGGTATCGTCTTTTAAAGACCCCGGGCCGTTATCCACCACACCCTAATTTTGGGCACTACATATAAGGGTGTTTGGGATATAAAAGCAAGAGTAGATGGTACCTTGAAGGAGGGCTGTGCCTGCGACACGGTGAGCTCGGGCGAGCAGGTCCCCCCGTTGAGCGTGGGCGGCGGCGACATCACCAGCTCGCGGATGTGCAGGCGTGTGGGCGCGTACTGCAGCCCCGACGTGATCAGCGCCGCGTAGTACTCCACGTAGCGTCGCTGGGACGGGATCGTCACGCCTGCGAGGGAACGGTGCGGTCACAACTGATAGTACTGTAGACGTACGATAGCTATAATTACTTTAATACATTCGAACTGTCTTTCCCGTGGGACGATTTCCGATCTCCAAGCGGGCGAAGCCGCTAGCAAAAGCTAGATTGAAATAAGTGATTTGACTTGACTTTGACTGCTCTCCACGAATGACAGCACTTAAGTTTGTTTTGGGTAACAGGACCTACCTTACCAAAACGGACTAGCTAACTGGCTATAATTTCACCAGGCCATAAACTACCCCATTTAGATTGAGAAGACAGGAGAGAGGGCGATTGGATGCTGTTTTTTCAAACCACTTTTCACCAGACAAAAAAAATCTGCAAACCATAATTTTACAACCACAGCTATTTCCCACGATAACGATAACCGAAATAGACTTCAAGTAGCTTTAAACTACACGCTCCTCCAGTAACATTTCTATACAAGCTTTGGAAATGTGTTTGCAACAAGCAATTGCCGGGACGTGCAGTTTTAAATTGTCTGATCTCTACCCCTTTGTCGCTGAAATACCTCAAATGTTATCACAAAGGTATCTGTTATCTTTGATGCCAATTGTCAGACGATTCGTCAATACTGACAACGTCATTGCAAATTTTGTATATGATCTTACCGACTGCATATGATTGTAATCGGTGTATATCGAGAGACTTGACAGTTAGACACACGTTTCCTTTGTACACGACTTTTTTTCTGAGATGTTGTCTTTTTCAGAGCAAAATTAGCTACATCATCACTACAATGCTTTATTTAAAAGATCCTGTATGAGTGAAGATTCTTAAGTTCGACTGACGCATACAGTACCCTAATATGGTATTTAACTCTATATGAGAAAAAATATAAAATATATTATTGAAATAGCTTAGGCAAAAAGCAGTCGGAAAATGTTCGTTTTAGTTCATGAAATAACAAAATAAATTTTAATTAAATTTTATTTGAATTCAAACCCTGGAGGGGCAGCCATGCAACCAACATTATTTCACATCATCCTCCTAGTCTTTTCTCAGCTATGTCAGGGTCGGCTTCCAGCGTACCGGATGCAGCTGAATACGAGTATTTTAAACGGAGCGGCTGCCTATCTGGCCAAAATCCATTTTTCGGGTAAGATTTTCAGGCTTCTGACAACCCATAACGTCTGTCAAAGATCCAGGAATTACAGTGGACCAACGGATTAACGTACTTTCCGAGGCACGGAGGGATCTCGGTATGTAAAGATGGTCACCTATCCACGAACCAACCGCGGTTGATCAATGATCAATCGATCTGCGCGGTTGTTATTTCTCTTCGCCAACTAGCAACCATTTTTTCACAATAAGTGCTTAAATACAAAAATAGTCATACCTAGACACCTAATGGGTCACTTAAAATTTGTATGTCTTCATTATGACAAAGCATAGCGCACCCCCTATTTATGTAAACACCTATGTTTCACAAATAAACTGATTGATTGATTGATAGACGGACGGTCCTTTTAGGAATTGTTCACATACCTCCTAGCTAATAGACATTTTTGATTCAGAATAAGAGATGATATTAGAAAAAGCTACAGCGACCCACATCCCAAAAGCTACCTTCATCAACGAACCTAACTAGAATGCACCTGCAATACTATAAATATCTGTGTAAGATAGCACCGCCAGACGGCCGGCAATCGATACCACTCGCTATACAAATTACACAAATAATAAAGTTTCATTTGCATAGAAAATGTGCGCCGACTGTTGCTACGTCGAAGTTATTGAAGAGACACGTGTGTGCCTTTATGAAAGTAATCGGGTTTAATGCGTGTAGAAGACGCTGTTGAGGTTGAGAATTTTGATTTGCTATGAATGAAAATACATTTTTGATTTAAGGGTCGGCAGAAGCCCGAAAATTTCACAACCAGTCTTAAAAAGGGGTATCGTATTACGCAATAACTGGGTTGTGGTGATCAGATAAGCAAGTCAACATAAATTTTGTATGCATTAATGTTGCACATATTATGTATACTTTTACTTTTCCTAAATAAATTGAGAGCATTGATTTGTTCTTACTGTCCAGACGTGAAAGAAGCGAAATGATTTATTATGCTTTCATTTCTATTCTTCTATGAAACAAACGGCAGCAAAGCAACACAGTTTCAAATCCATTTTTTTTTTCTTTTGTAAGAAAATAATTAGTTTACAAGGGAAGATCTTGATTCTTTAACAACTCGGAAGGAAACTACTGAAGTTCCTTTCCATAAAACGGTAATAAAAAATGCATTCTTGCATCCTCGGAGCACGAAGCGGAAAAAAAAACTTGTTAGTGATGTTACAAAATACCTTTCTCGTCGTGGGTTCTCTTCGTTCCGTAGAACTTAAGGGCTTCGTCAGCAGACGCTTTCTGCCGGCTATACAGTAGGTAGCAACACACCATTGTGCCTGGAACACAAAAACATTACACCTTTATACTATGCCCAACTTTTGTGTTGATATTTTCTTTAGAAGTAAAAAAAAAATGATACTTTCTTTCCTTTTGATCGGGGTGTGGGCGGTGCTAGATGTAGAACGGTTGAGTTTTACTTTGACAAAAGTATGTTTGAGGTTTTACCGTAATTACCCGACTACGGGGAAGCAAAAACGATGGTTATGATTTTAACTGGTGTGTATGTTCATCTGTTCCCGCATTAATTGCTTATAATAATAATAACGTCGGAACAGTCTTGTCCGCTGGTTATATGCTATGTGACATCACATTCAATTGAATATGGCACCCTCTAGAAGACAACGTGATGAATTAAAAAATTAAACTAGACCACAGCTTTCAGCTGGGAATATTTTCTTGTTACATAGTTTTTAAAGCGTGACTTTTCAGAAGTCCGCTTTTCGTTTTTGAAATTCCTTTTTTTTAGTTTAGATTACAATACTATTTTGGCTAGAATATTATACAGCAGTATTCGAATCATGTAAATCAAAATAATTATGTTATGTCTGAACCGAATTAGATAGGTACTATGAGACGCTCACAAAAAGCTGTTCCAAAACTTGCATGAACAACATTTCCTTTAAATAACAATGAGCCGATGGAAAACCGAATTGGTCCAAATAACCGAGGATTGTGGCGCAAACACGGCTCATTTCACGTCCACACAGCAATCCTACACTTTTTATATCCCTTCGGGGCAGCCCACAAAAAAGGAGGCGGTTTGAAAAGGACCTTTTTTAAATTTACGACTTCGGCGTGAAAGCCGGTACGGTGGTAATACGACCAATTATGGCGTGTAAAGAAATTTCGCAATTACGCCTTTGAGGTTTCGTCTCATTTTTGTTCGTGCAACAATGCCCGGCCATCCGTTTCTATAGGCAATAACGCGGCACGTGTAATTTGTTGCTTTAACCTTTGTTACCGAAAACGTTCTGGGACCTATTATGCTAACTTTTATCTGTCTGGAATGATATTAGTACGTAATAATTTATTCTTTTGATATTTTAATGTTCGATGTAGCGATACACATTAACAAATGGTGCACGCAAAAAGGTCACGTTTTGCGACGAATAATGGAGTCGTTTCCATGCTAAAATTGGACAGCAACCCCTTTGGAGTTTTTGCTTGCAAGTTTATTGCGGGAACCGGAGAAAGTGTCAACTTAATGTTGGAATCCGCTGCAGGGCTTCTTTGTCGGTGTTGAGGGCAGGATATCATTTATGCTTGCACAAAACGGACTTTTACCTTTTGCGGTCAATGGGAGCTATTAAAAGATGCCTCACATGAAGACACCTGGTTTTTAACTTTCTTCGTTTGAAGGCTCCCGCAGACGTGATTCTAGTAGACAAATTTTCATGAAGTTTGTATATAAATTGTTCTAGTAGAGTCTCGTCACGCCGGCCCGCAGGAACAAACCTTCACATTATTTATAATGATTCTACTTAGAAAGGAACTTGCAAACTCCGGTTTTGCCCCTTTTGCCCGTACGGTCACGGTAATAAAGAGAATCTTACCCGTCCGTCCCTTGCCAGCTTTACAGTGCACGGCGGCAACATTCTTGGAGTCTGCAGATAGCCAATTGTGGACATCTTCGCAGAACGGCTGGATCAGCTCAATGTTCGGTGGCGTGTGGTCTTCTAACGCGTATCGTGCAACCTGGTATTGGAAAAGCGATTTTAAATACTTTGTCAGTAAGCATGTATCCGAAATAAGAGTATGTGCGCTTCATTCACACAGTGAACAGCTGTCTATGGTACAGCTGGAAGTAGCTTACTAAAATACACCTGTTGAATGATCTCCTAACAGGCTCAGTAGGAAGTATTCTTCCCCAATATTCAGATTCTGTAGTACAATCCCCATGTCTACAAATACTGCGATCTCTTAAAATTTGCTTATGATAATCATAGTATATTCTCACGACTGTTCTATTAACTGATCTGCTATAGCCTGATGTTTTGAGAGTTGTCCAATGTTCTGACGGTGCCTCTCTTGACGACGTCAAAGACTGGAGACCTGTTGGTAACCGGCTTAGTCTGGATGTCGAAGGCAGTGGAACTGGGTGTTGCCAAGCTTAATGGACGAAGCCTATGTTGAGCAGTAGATTGATATATTGACGCTGGTGGTAAAAGAAAAACATTTAATGTATCCTGTGCCTATTTTTCGAAGATTCGTCTATCTAGGGAATTGTTGTAGAAGTAGTACGCGGTCTGGCGATTCGTCACTAGGTATACGCTTTTTTATATACAGGGAAGTAACTTTTTTTCTACAGTCCAAACTTCTGCCAAATTCTGTGCCCATGGAAACAATCTTTGGAGCGTTTTCTATAACCGGCTGACGACATGCTAAATAAAATGTCCCTTTTTTATTTCACAAAGTTTCCAACTGTTTCTTTTTTTTGCAAAGAATTTGAATTATTTCAGAACTTTGGACACTTTATTAATGTTGTGGTGCTTTAGTTTGTCATATGGGAAGCGTGCTTGGAACGCCTCCAAATTTTCAAATAATCTGCATGCAATGAATTTTTATTTATTGTCGGAGTAACCTGCACTAATATAATTTTAAAGAAGGGCTATTTGGAGAGATGTTTATGAATTAATTTATTGATGCTGGGGAACGTCGCTTTTCGACACGTGACCAAGATGGAAGCCAGCAAAAGTTATACTAATGCCGCAGTACAGGCTTAAAACGGCCAAATAAATTAGGGCTGAGTAAGTAGCAGATGACCACCATTTTCGTATGTTCAACGTTCTGCCAAACACCTGTATAACTGCAGTCTAATCGCGTGACACACTATCAATCACAATTTTAAAGGATATGGCTTATCCATTGCTTCAAATTTTCGAAAAAAAGATCTGCTCAGCAACGTAAATAACGCAATGAAAGTTCTTGAACTATCACAATGAAACACACTCCTACTGTTAGTGTTACTGTACATCACCACAGTGAATTGTCTCTGGAATACATATTGCACGACCTCTTACGAGCTTAACTCTAAACTATACCGCATAGTTACTTCAAGATCTCTTGGGACTCGTCCTATTTACAGTCTAACACACAGAAAAGTATTAGGTACAAGAAAATTTCGGGTTACTAACCCAGAAATAAGGCATAACTATTTTTGTTCTCGATGTTAGGAGTTACCTACGAGCCTTCTTAAAATTACTTAATGGAGAAAGAAAGAAAGAAGACAAGCCCTCGATTGCTAGAAAGTTACCTCTTTCAAAGCTCAGTGTTCATAACGAAGCTCGGCTGCATAAATAAAGCCTTTTAGAACCGTCTCGTCATTCCAGACCATTAGTAATAGTGCTAATGGCAATTATTTCCCTCATATACGGCTTCCTTGACGTCTGCAAAGAGGGGACAATACCACATCTTGCTAGTAATTACTATTGCTTTTTTTTTTCACATATATTCAACCTTATTTGTTATTGGGATTTATTGATTGGGATGATGAAAAACTTGAGCTTATTGAATTCTCCAAAACTATCTAATGTAACAGGTTATTATACAGGAAAAGTTTTTATCCAGTGCGCAAATTTTAACCATGAATTCAGCATATCATTCTAGACCCCCTACCGCAGAAATTTTTCGCCGGTTATGCAAAAAAAAAAAACAGCCGTTTCATAGAAAAGTGCAATACCTACGCGGTCAAAATGTATGGAACAGCTGTTTTTTTTTGCATAACCGGCGAAAAATTTCTGCGATGGGGGTCTAGAATGATATGCTGAATTCATGGTTAAAATTTGCGCACTGGATAAAAACTTACCCTGTATATACAGGATGGCAGAGACACCCAACTGTAACCATGAATTTAGCACATGATTCTAAGTGCCCAAGTTAGAAATTTTTCGTCGGTTTTCAAAACAAAAAAAGGTGTTCTCCATAGAAAATTGCAATACCTACGTGCTGCTACGAAATGCTGTTCCACACATTTTGCCCACGTAGGTATTTTAATACGACGAAACACTTCAACGCAGGAGTGGTTCAGAATCATGTAAGTACCGAATTCATGGTAACAAGTAGTGCCTCGTTGTCCCGAGAAACCAGCCTGTTTAGATAAAGTTTAGAATAGGTCTGATCGACCAATTGCAAAAATTTATTAAAAATCATCAGACTATTGTGCCGTGTACATAGAGTTTGACGTTTGCGAACGATATTGATTTCATGAGTTTAAAACTGTTCGATGTTACCATGTAGGTAATTTATTTTGTTTCGAACGGATCTAAAAATTTCAATATAAAATTGTGATAAATCTCATTGAAAAGCAAGATTAGAAAACAATTAACAGATATCACTGCAGCTATATTAATCGTGACGATAATCAACAGCACACCACACATTTACGTAAGTACACTCCCAAAACCTACAGAATTGAACTCCAATTTTGGGTATAAACCTAAAATTTGTTTTAAAACTCCCGTTATGGCAATAATCGGTCGAAACAGCGTCAGGACCACCCAACATGACGCTGACATGATTAGATAAGTTACTACGTTCTATGTTTTCCTTCCATACCTAAATCATTATGGAAATACAGACAATTGATAAATGTAACAAGGAAAATGCCGTCGCCCATGACGTCAGGGTAAGCGTTGCATGCGATATTTTGCCAATATTATACAATATTAGTTTATTCCGTTTTTATGCTGCTCTGAAAGTGTCGACGTGCGAAATTGATGACCCATATTTGTTAGACAATACCAGGATAATAATCTCGTCATTATTATACTTATACAGGTTGGCAGGGACATTGACTCGCAACCTGTCACCACGGATTCCGTACGTTTCTAAGAGGAGTTCAGAATCATATACGAAAATTTTACATCTATACTATTATATTATTATACAGAGGAAAGATTTGATTGTTTGCATTGAATAGGTTCCGAAACTACTGAACCGATTTGAAAAATTCTTTCACTGCTTGGAAGTTACACTATCCCCGGGTGACATAGGCTATATTTTATCCCCGTATTCCCACGGAAACGGGAACTATGTGGGCGAAACCGCGGAGCGCCGCTAGTTGGCTATAAAAAACAATGCTGCTCCATGTATTTTGACCGCGTGTATATAGAACGTTTCTATGAAACAACCGATTTTTTTTTACCGGATGAAAATGTATACGTTAATGGTAAATGTTTGGGCGTTGATGTCCTTGGAAACCTGTATGCTCTTGTTTAGCTCTTGTGTTCTCTTTTCTGATCGTCATCTGAATTTCTTGTTTTGTTCTCTCCATCAACCAGCTTCCATAAGCTAGGACTCGCGAAAATTTTAGTCACAGTAGTCGACATCGCAGCGCAAGTCGCGACTACTGTATCCAGGTATCATACGGCTACACATCAAGCTATCCATTTCTAGTTTCCGCTGATCTCGAACTGTACGGAAATCCTATACAATGCGAGTTCAGCTTATACTGGAAATGTGTAGCTTGATGTGTAACCGTGCGTACAAGTTATCAGCAGCTAGAATAAGCAATACGAAGCCTTGAGTCGAAGACTATGACGACATTCCTACTTGCGATACAAATTAATGAGCCCTGCACCTAGATGTGTGTAGATGTGGACTATACTTAAGGGGTAAGCGCCATGATAACTCGCAAAATGACACATTTGTTGCAGTTTTTTTTCAATTTGCAGGTCAGTGACATTCCATTCATCATCATCTCATCTGCCTAGCCTTTCCCAACTATGTTGGGGTCGGCTTCCAGTACAGAATACCAGTATTTTACATTGAGCGACTGCCTATCTGACCTCCACAACCCAGTTATTGGGTAATACGATACCCCTTGGTAAGACTGGTTGTCAGACTTTCGGGATTTCTGACGACCCATAATGACTGTCAAAGATCCACAAATGATAACCGGGACCAACTGCTTAACGTGCTTTCCAAGGCACGGAGGGGTACCTATTGGTATGTTAAGATGGTCACACATCCACAGTGACATCCCATTCAATAACTATAAAAACTCAATCAATGGAACTACATATATGAACTTAAGAGCACTATTAAAGATTTTAATTAATATAGTTCTGTCGTATTTGTAACGGTCGCGAATATTTTTTGTAACAACATACAATGATAAAACCCAACACTGCAGGGGCCTAAGTCTACTAATTTATAAACGTTACAATGGTCTCTCACCCCCCCGAGTGGGTTCCCGCATTGTCGTTGCGGGGGGGCTTAGTAACCGTGGTCTCCCATCCACGGTGAAGCCAAGAGGAACCCAACGGTGGGGCCGCTCGTCAGGGCTTTTGCCTTCAAGCCATTGACGTAGCGGCCAAAAAGTAGGTTGCGGTGAGGTGCACCGCAACTGAGGTGGGCCGCGATGTCGAATGGGAGGCATCGCGGCTGAGGGTTACAGGCTGCGGTAGAGGAGGAGTGCCGGTGCTTCTGAGCAGCGCTCTTCCCTTCCGTGGCCTGGACGGGGCCGCCACCGTTTGATGGCGGACGCGGTGGGACCGCAGGGGAAGAGGAGTGTCGGTATAGCGTCAGCCGCTCTCCCTATCCTCTGCGGCCGAAAAGTGGTAGACGGGACGGCGCGTTGTGTTCCTCACGCGCGCCGTCAAAGATGTCAGCAACCACAGGTGGGGTCCGCAAGGGCCGATGACTGCCAGGGGTGCGGGTTTGTTCGAAAGAGATACCACGGCCCCTGGCATACGGGCTACTGAGGGAACACGGGTGGGTTTTAGTCAGTAAAAGTCTGACACGCCCTCCTGCTCTACTCAGCAGGAGAAGTCATTTGATGATTTCCCACCCAAAAAAAAAAAAAAAAAAAAAAACAATGGTCTCTCAATGGTGTGTTTTTGACAGTTTTTGTATGGCAAATCTGTCAAAAACTTACCATTGAGAGACCATTGTGACGTTTATAAATTAGTAGACTTAGGCCCCCGGTCAGTGTTGGGTTTTGTAATTACAAAAGAATTGAGAAAAAAAATAATTTGCGGACTACTTTATCGCATCCTCCATAATTTGCCATGTCGATTCCATGTTCGAAGTATTTTAAAGTAGCTGAGACTTGCAGTCTCATTTATTTATTTTTAAAAGATCCTGGCAACATTAAAATCACCATAACCCGTTCGCAGCGACGTCCTTGCTTTATATTGCATTATTATATGAACAGACAGAAGTTAAAGTGAAGAAGGAAATACTTATCACAATCATACTGATTGCACAGCCACACCCACTGATATTAATGGCGTGAAGATAGGACACGTTTAGTCTTTGATATAAATTATCAAGACTTAAGAATCCTACGACCGAAGCTCGCAACTAGGATTCGGGCGGAGACAATATTTCGTCTGAAAATTGCTATCGTTGCGCTAGTGTTAGTACCTGTCTAGGACACATACCTACAGTGAGCAGTACGATCACACACACATTGACAATGGCTTGACGCGATAGCGCTACTAGCTACTGACCATTTATGATGAATTTGGATGTGTTCCGTAATACCAAAAATGATGAATGAAAACTTATTGTATTTTAATATTTTTTTCGACATTTTACAACTTGATAATATGAGCTATGCTTCTAAAACAACAATATTACGGAAATTGTTTGTTATAATACCAAAAAAACAGTGAGAAAACATGTCATTTACGCTGTAAAAATGTGCGAAATGCAATTCGCTTAAACTTCATTTCAGGTAAGTATTTTGGAAAAAAAACCCCTACGAGCTTAGATAAATACTGTCTGAATCCGAATATCATCATAATATGATGGAAATATGCTCAAGTTGCAAATGATTTAGGTATTACGTATGTATGGACAGTTCATTGTACGTAGGCCTCTTAAGTGAGCCCAAAGAGGTTTTTATCTGTAACATTATCAGTGAAATTGAATGCGTTACATAAGATACTTAAAATGACGTAGATAATTATATTATTTTAATGGATGTAATTGATGCTTTAGCGCTTCATAAATTATGATAATACATTGAGGTGGCTTCGAGAAGGTCTTGTCGGAGTAGCTCGTTTAAATACGACCGTTCTTTGACGTTTTCAAACATAGGTCCAGGAACGTAGAGCCGAGAGTTGAACACTGTGTTGTTTCGACGCGATGAGACTCACGCGCACTCTCGCACTGCACTCTATTACATTCTCAATGCTCCGTTCATGACCGAGAGTTTAAAATTCCTTGCGCGATAAAATCTCGCCGCGAAATTTCTACGTCCGGACGAACGTTGACGAAGTGTCACGATATGATAAGACCACGCCATCGCACGTACTTTCTGTGTGCTTAGCCTTTGTGTAGTCTTTATGTCGTTGTACTAAGTTAGCTTAAGTTCCTAAGTAGCCTATAAAGTTCTTGTACGATTTTGCTGGCAGCTACAACTGAAAGCTTGAACTAGTCATCTACTCGTTCGCCATTAGCAACAGCGTTATTTTGAGTGAAATGAAAATAGAATATCTAATGAAAGCTTGGACGATAAATCAGAATAAAAATCTTTTTTAACCCAAAACCACCAAGTTATTAATATTTTTGCCGTTATTAACACCACATTATAAATGTATATTTTTTTTATTTCCACTCAAGGAAATTGTCAACTAGACTAATTCTGTAGTTAATAATCGTTATAACATCGGCGTATCGCATTATCGGAACTATAAAGATGCAAAATTACAGTGTCATTAAATATAAATTATGATAATTTTATTATAAGCACGCAATCAATAGCTGGGCAATTGTGTCCAAATGAAAAAAAGAAAATAACATAAGACATCTAAATTATTATACATATTAGTGTTAGTAACTCCCATTTTTGCGGAGTCGTATAACCTTGAATAATTTTATTATAGATTTATTTTAATAATTTAAAGGCAATTTTATTTTTTTCTATGGAGTACTACGAACTCAGGACTTGAGCAGTTAATTTACTATACTGAAAACCAATTTATATAACTGCACACAACTAGGTGCACGCTTACCAGTCACTACGTCAAGATAAGCATAGTAAAATATGGCTTTAATAAAAGTCATAATAAATGTTAAATATGAAAAGATTAAAAAAAGAAAGTATAGCTTCATAATCTCGTCGATACCACCCAGGCAATACCTAATATTTTCTGCTTGTAAATAAATATTAAAACGATGCGATAAAATACAACCCATCAAAAACATAAATGTGAAATGAGAGCGAAGTTCAATATTATGATATATATGCTATGGTTGTTGACTTCAACGACAAGAGAAGTGAGATCTAAATGGGTGCCAAGTTCAATGGTCAGTCCTGAAATTTATTTATCTACTTTATAAAAATAAGTCGGGTTTTCCTTCCTGACGCTATAACTCCAGAACGCACGAACCGATTTCCACGGTTTTGCATTCGTTGGAAAGGTCTCGGGCTCCGTGAGGTTTATAGCAGTAGGTAGGGTAGGTAGGGTAGGGATTCTGTATGAATGACTATTGGACGGACAGGACAACGTCTGTCAGGTCAGCTAGTTACTACATAAAATTTAATTTATTCTTATAACTTAGAATAATATATTGTAGCCTAAGGTCGACTTGGCTAGTTCTCTTTTACGAATGATTATGTTCGATGGCTAGTTTCTACCAGCAAGCCAAATTTTCGGAATAATAAAATAAGAACCGACAAGTAACAGGTTTAGTAATTGTGAAAAAATTTAACACCTAATGACCTATCTGCATGCCAAATTAGAACTTTCTAAGTCATCTGGAACTGGGTTAGAGTTTTGATCTATAGGTCAGTCAGTGATAAAAATGACGATTTTTGGTCGTGTTCCGTTTGAGATGTGTTTATGAAATTTGGAGCACATATGTATCTCGCAAGTCTCGATATATGAGCCAAATTTGACACGTTTATGTGAAATGGTTTTTGAGTTATGAGGGGATCCAAAAGTGGCTCCAAATGGTTCGTGAACGGTGCTGCTCGCCAGTTCTGTTACTTGAACTTAGCTTGACACGCTACCGCGCGTCTAGATATTGATAAAAATAAGCGGAGGACACAAATGGAGCACAACATTCTATGATAGGACACTTGGTCCTTGTAGTCAGACCAGTGCCTAATAATATTACATAACCGGGAATAAAACGTATTTTTGGAAATAAGTAGAGATGCGCCGAATGTTCGGCCGAATATTCGTATTCGGTACATTCGGCGTTATTTTTCATGTTCGTATTCGGCCGAATATTCGGTTGATTTGCCGAATAATTACCGAATATTTAAATTACTGTACCAATTATTTACTGACAAAATAAAAAAGACTAAATTTAAATGAAATTTTAATCAAATTAAGTTTTTTTGACGAATGACAATTTTAGCAAAATAAAATCTGATTCAGGATTACTGTCCTTAATCATATCGTAAAATTTACATTCTTAAATAATGATGATTTATCAACAAATTAAAACAACATATTTAATCATTAAAATTTAAGAGTGGTAAATTAATCAACAATCTATTTCTTATCTCTTCATAGGTATATATTGCCTGCTTCCGAGAATAACCGTTCACTATACAGGCTTTCACTATGGGACCAAACCAGAAATCAGGAAAACAAAATCTGCTGTTCCCTTCATTTTGATGAGTTATACGAACATACATTTATGGAACTTGTTTTTTTTATTGAACCGAATTATTCGGCCGAATATTCGGTTCGGTACATTTTGGACCGAATATTCGGCCGAACATTCGTATTCGGTTGAACCTACATTCGGCGCATCTCTAGAAATAAGTATTATCATTTTCATTTAAATTCACCGCTAGAAAGAATGAAAACTAAGTAACTGCAAAGATACACGACAAAATTTATAGGATAACAATACAAAATATTCCTAAATGGGCATCATTAAGCAAATTGTAGCTCTATCTTGCCGAGACATCGCCCATTTCGTTGTAAAACGTCAATTGAATTACAACGTCCTGCCACAAAAAGTTAAATTGCAACCGAGATACCTATATATACCATTGAAATTGTACCGAGTATCAATTATAACTGGGTATCACAAAAAATCACAATGACATACGAGTATATCTAAAAGTCATTACAGCAAATGAGTGGAACATACGCAGACTGTAGGTAGTGGGTATCATGTTATAATTATAACGATTACATGCCCAGATATAAACATCCTAGGATCACACTGTCAGTTAAAATAAGAAGCTAAAAGATGACAGATAGACAGGCAAGAAAAATTACACGAACACATATGGGGATCATTGTAAGCTTCATTAAAATGTTTAAAGTTAATTTTTGTTTCAGCTGTTCCAGTGTTTCATCGGTGACCGGGGATCGATATGATATTACGTGTCTATTGAGTGGCATCATGTGTCAATTTATTTATTAACATTATATCACGGATCAATCATTGACGGACAGTTGAACCACTGACTAAGTATTTAGGAACATTAAATGTATTATATTAAACATCAAAATTGATTCCTTTTGCAGGAAAAATATGATTTATTTTGAATAATGTGTTAATTTTAAAATGTCACGAAGATGCAAAATATTTGAAGTTTTTATAATCAGATGTGTATTCACCCTAAACTTTCACGTGAAAATCGATATTGTATCGATCCATGAAATGCGCTATTCATATTCTTTATTTTATCAACGTGTCGACACTAAAATGTCAATGCTCCGATGCGATTTATTATCAGGCCGATATAAGTAAGATATGTACTAGCAGATAGGTATATCATGGTGAAACCTATGGGTACATTCTACTTTTCCCTTTAATATTTTTGACAGGTTTACCGATGGACCTACCCATATACACAATGGGTAGGTAACTTGTGTAGAATGAGTTTTCCTGAAATTCTAATTTGGATTAATTGCGCGCGTCTGTCTGTACTAGCGTCAATCCATTAATCGTGATGTATTAATGTATTGAAACTAAATTAATTTTACGGATTTAAATACTCTGATTCCATACCATTTATGGGATTGTCATTACTCGGTGTTGTAAACCGATGGCATGACCTTTTAACCGTCAAGCTACCTATTCTCTTAACACACACACACATACAACACACAAACACATACAACACACAAACACTACCTCACTTCACACGACTGGTACATTACACAAAATTACACCTACAAAGTTTTAGTGTTTTTTTTTTTAATATATATATTTTTCTTTTGTAAGTCTTAATCTACATATACTTATATATCATACATTATTTTAATATTATGATGCTGAAGAGTTCGTTTGTTTGGTTGAACGCACTAATCTCAGGAACTACTGGTTCGAATTGAAATATGACTTTAGTGTTGGATAGCCCATTTATCGAGGAAGGCTATATAACATCACGCTGAGACCCTTGGGAGCCGAGCAAAGAGAAAAAAGTCACGAATACGAAGTACTCGCACGGGCAGGCGAAGCGACAGTGTGGGTCGGGGTGTCAAGAAATTTGACGCGAACGAAGTCGCGAGCAGAAGCTAGTTTAGTATAAGACTAAAAATGTGAAAGTCTAGAACCATGTCTCCCATGTATTTTGTGTGGGGCGTTGACAGCCGCACACCACTATTTTACCTTTTCAGCTGTCTTAGTGGTTTTTGTTAAGTTAAACCTTAAATGTTCCTAATAAACTTTTTTTTATTTAATTGATATGAGAAACGCCTAAAACCAGTCATATCCCAGAGACTGAATACGCAAACCAGAATGTGTGTAAAGAGGCAAAGTACAGATACAATAACGTTCACACTTTACGTGCTCTCAGACCGGAACAATGACTTCATTTAAACCTTCCCCGTATAGCAACAACATAAAATCCAAATAAAAAAAAACAAACAACATAATCTGATAAAAACTAGAATAGATTTCATGATACGATAAATAAATATTTCTATTTCCTTGAAAACTGAACGTTTTTAGTGGAAACTGCACGATCCATTCTGTGATACGCGTTATCAACGAACAAGTGATAGCGGGTGTAGTCAGGCCGTCGGTGGCGACATCTAGTCTAGCGCTGCGACACACGGCTGAGTCAAAGAACAACCGATAGACAGTTCAAACGTATTCTACCTACGCGGACGTTTATCTGCCTGATTGACACAATCACAACGCGCTACGATAATGATCGCATCGTCCAAATATAGAAAGTAATATAGTAATGGAATGTTCCGTTGGAGGTGTTAGTGTTACTAATTTTTATTGCACGCTTATTTCGGGCGAGTGATCATTTTCCTTAGTTTGTCTCCACGTGTCATTATGAAGGTCGTATGCCACAACATAGTATTTGAGACTAAAGTTCTGAACTACATCATCATTATTTACATAAGCAGGATGCTCTAAAAGGTAAACCGGGAAATTATAATTTACCTACGTTTTTTTTTGCAATATGCAAGTCTGTGTCATGTTGTATGTTGATTATCTATCTTCTATACAGGGTGTCCCGTAAATAATGGTTCAAACGTGACGGGTAGGTAGCTTACCTCATTTCCAACAACTAATTTGAACAGGAAAAAAAAACCGATAAGGTAACCAAGATTTTTTTTTTCGATTTTTACTATTTTCTGTACCAGCATTCAGTGTTTTTAATGCTGTTGCTGCAAATGATATCATATTTAGGTGTGATTTTTGTCAAACATTTCTGAATAGTTTACTAATGTTATAAGATACCACTGAATGCTGGTACAGAAAATAGTAAAAATCTAAAAAAAAATATATCTTGGTTACCTTATCGGTTTTTTGTTTACTGTTCAAATTAGTTGTTGGAAATGAGGTAAGCTACCTACCCGTTACGTTTGATCCATTATTTACGGGACACCCTGTATATATAAAAGGAGAAACTGATTGACTGATCAATCAACGCACAGCCGAAACTGCTAGGTCTAGGAACGTGAAATTTTACAAACCGCTTCCTTTTATAATGTAGGGGAGCCTAAGAAGGTTTTTGGAAATTCGACCTTTCAAAAATCAAAAAATCAAAATCAAAATATTTTTATTTCATATAAACCTGCATGGGCACTTATGAAACGTCAGAAGCTAGGTGCACGGTTCCAAATTGTTGTTTCCTATGGAGAAGAGCCGGCAAGAAACTCCACGGTTACTCTTTTAAAAATAATTGGCTTTAACAATATTTTCAAATTACAGAGATTAAATGTATGGGAGGACAGCGCAGGCCTATCAAAAAGTACCAGGTACTTAGACGAATACAGAATAGAAAATCGTCTACAAATCTACAGTCAGTAAGGCCTACAACGTTCTCTCATTCACAATATGTAAAATAATCTACATAAATAAAATGAACCTAAATAAAATTGATGTATAATGTCAATTAATGACGAGAATATGTCAGCATTGTAAAAATAAAAAGAATTAAAAAGAACTTTGTATTTGAGAGCAGTTAATAGACTTTCACATAGTTATGCTGTTAATGAGGTACCAGGGAAGCCACATGTGCAGAAGGAATTAATGCCAAACTTCCCTGTCTTCAACGTAGTCTTTTATCTTATAATATGCTTTTTTGATAAGGACACGTTTGATGTGGGTTTTAAACTTTCCATCGCTAAGTTCTGTAACCGACTTTGGCAACTTGTTATAGAAGCGGATACTGTTTATTAGAAATGACTTGCTAGTTTTAGTCAATCTAAATTTTGGAATCACAATTTCATCTTTACTACGTGTATTCAGATTATGGAAATCGCATCGTTTTTTGAAAAGGCCTAAGTTTTTGCGAACATACAAGATATTTTCTAGGATGTAAAGAGAAGGCAGAGTTAATATATCAATTTCGCTGAATTTGTTTCTAAGAGACTCGCGAGGCCCCATTTTATAGATTGCGCGGATTGCCCTCTTTTGTAAAATGAAAATTGAATCTACGTCAGCTGCCGATCCCCACAGCAGAACGCCATAAGACATAATACTGTGAAAATAAGCAAAGTAAACTAACCTAGCTGTGGCTACATCAGTCAACTGCCTTATCTTTCTTACTGCGTAAGCAGCTGAGCTTAATCTACTTGAAAGAGCTCTAATGTGAGCACCCCATTGCAATTTTGAATCTAAAGTAATTCCCAAAAATACAGTTTCCGAAATAGCATCCAGTTTCTTGCCATCAAGTTTTAAGTTTAGACCTACTTGGGGTACATTTGGTAACGAGAACTTAAGACATTTAGTTTTGTTCGCATTGAGTAAAAGATTATTAGCAGCAAACCATTTCGAAAGAACAGCTAGACTATCATTGACATGTAAGACATCCGTATCTTTCCTATCTATTCTAAAAATAAGAGAAGTGTCATCAGCGAATAAAATTATATCCGAGAATTTAGCCATCAGGTAAGGAAGGTCATTAATAGAAACTAGAAATAAAAAAGGGCCAAGAATTGAACCTTGAGGCACGCCCATCTTAACTAGAGACCCCGAGGACGTCGCCCCATTAACGTTTACTTTTTGCTGCCTGTTTGATAAATAGGAAAGTACAAGATCAGCAGCTTGTCCACGAATTCCGTAGTGGTGTAATTTACAGATCAGTGTATTGTGGTCAACGCAGTCAAACGCTTTTGAGAGGTCACAGAAAATGCCAATGGCGTCCTGGGAATTCTCCCAGGATTCCAAAATGTGACTGATGAGTTTTACTCCTGCGTCAGTCGTCGACCTACCTTTCGTGAAACCAAACTGTCGACTATGTAAAATCCCATTCGAGTTAAAGTGTGATAACATCTGGTCCAGCATGATTTTTTCATAAATTTTGCTCAATGCTGGAAGCACAGATATAGGTCTATAATTAGAGGGATCGCTCTTACTACCCGATTTGAAAATTGGTACTACTTTACTATGTTTCATTAAGTCAGGAAACGTACCGCTGTCTAAACATTGATTAAATATGCCTGTTAGGACAGGGGCAATTGTGTCAATGATATTTTCGAGAACTTTAACGGAAATCCCCCATAAGTCTTCAGTGTTTTTTATGTTAAGACTTTTAAATGCTGTTTTAATTGTGGCAATTGAGATGGGTTTGAATTCAAAACTTGGAATGTCCTTGCTGAAGTTTTCTTTAAGAAGAGATTCAGCTAATACAGATGATGAGGGGAGAGATTTCGTAACTTCTATTGGGATGTTGGTAAAGAAATTTTCTAGAGTCTCAGCAACTTGTAACTTATCTGAAATGGTTTCATTATCAATTTTTAGAGCTAACTCATTCTGATCTCGCTGTTTTGTGTTTCCAGTTTCTTTGTTAATTACCTGCCACACAGCTTTTATTTTATTTTTAGAGATACTAATTTTGTTACTTATTAATTTAGATTTAGCGTGAACGCAGACTCTTTTGAATATCTTAGAATAGTTTCTTACATAATTATGAAGGGCCTGATCAGAAGTCAATGATTTTTCGTGATACAAATTATATAAAATATCTCTGCTTTTTCTAATGCCAGCAGTGGCCCATTCGCTAAATTTTGGTTTAGTAGCTATCGTAACTTTTTTTACAGGACATGCTTTATTGAATTCTTTGCATACTGTAGAAAAAAATGTGCCATAGTTTATATTGGGGTCTTGTGAATCAAAGCTCGCTGTTGAGAGCTTGCTAAGAACATTATTATTAAAAGATTTCAATTTATTTTTAGTCAGAGGTCTCAATTCAATGGTTTTATCTAGATGTAACTTTTGATCTAAGTCAAACAATACAAGCTGACCAGTATGGTCTGACCTGACGCCACTAATTAAGGAGGAGTCCTTTATTTTGCAATTAGTAAATACGTTGTCTATGCATGAAGCTGTGGTTGCTGTTATTCTAGTCGCTTCATTAAATATACATTTTAAATTGAATGATTTAAACAAAGAGACAAGCTTACTTTTTTCTGGTGAATTAACTAATAAATCAATATTTAGGTCACCACACACAAAAACTAATTTATTATCTTTGAAAAGTTTACCTAATATTTCTTCCATAACTATCAAAAATGATGACAAATTCGTGGCTGGTGGTCTATACACAGATAAGAAAGTATGGCCCTCAACCTCCGCACATGCTACCTCACATAAGCGATCAACAGAGCAAGCGGTGATATCCTTTCTTTCCTTATATCTAAAACAACTATTACACAATATCAAAGTACCACCCCCTATCGAAGACCTATTGTACGCACTGGCAACTGAAAAATTATTTACATTAAACAACATCCTATCCGGTTTTAACCAAGTTTCAGTAAAACATAAGATATCCATATGATATTTATCTATTAACATTTCCACGTCTAGAATTTTGCCAGAGAAGCGATTTATATTTTGGTGATACAGTAAAATACACTTATTATGCTTCTCTTTTGTCGCGTCTAAAAGTTTAAAGAATTAATTACAGTATTATTAGAAGTACTAGATAATACTGTTTCGTCACTTAACCTAGTCTCAGTTAAATTATCAATAACTGCGTGTATATTGTAAGCTAACAAAGTAGCTAATACATGTCGACTAGTCTTGGGAAGAAACATATGTTCCCGAACTAGTACAAAATCTCTAACAAAATTGTTAGTATCAAAATACAATAAACGGTCACTATGACGACATGTCAAAATATGCATTAAATTATTTAGGCTAAAAATGTAATCATTTTCTTCATAATTCAAATGATTTGAATATGGCAAAGCACATAATATTATTTTACCTAATTTTAATTTAAGTAGGGTGTCAATACCATTAACTATGTCCCTTTTAGTTAAGCTCAGACTGTTACCAATTAAAAGAACTACCGTTGTCTGCTCATTCAATTTTGTATGTTTTATTTTATGAACAAGCTCATTAAAATGCAGGTTATGGTAACAACAATTAGTTATAGTAAGTTTAGAGCGGTTATTTAACAATGGTCCAAAACCTGTTCCTAATCTATCAGAATACACCAAAACATTACTTTGAGTGGGATAGACACTGTCTAGTGTATGAGGTAAAATGGGTGAAGCGGCAGAAACAACATGCTGTGACATGAGAGGTGGCGGAGTGGGAGCACAACTACAGGTGAGATTGTTTGTCAGTGACTCATACCTCTCTGCATTGTACTTAACCAGGTCCACCAACTCACAGGCCTCCTGCAAACGTTCGCTTAACATTTGTTGACTAGACTCATACTTACAGGATATTTCTTTAAGTGTATTTTCCCTGCTCAGTAATTCCTTTTGAAGGTTTTGTATGTCAACATTATACATGAATCTACTAATCTTTAAGGGGGTGAAAAGGGGGGATTTTGTTTGTATGAAAAATCTTATTCCTTGAGTTAATAAGCTTGAAACTTGGCACATATACTTATCTAAGTAAATTATAAAGTTGGTAATATATTGTTTTTCTAAACTACCCCCTAAAGGGGGATTGGGGGGTGTCAAAGTTTGTATGGAAGAATTTTAACGCGCGGTCTGATTAACTCGAAACTCAGTTTTTATGTCTAAAATCAAATATAAATAATAACGTGTATCAGAGTTTTTCGAAAATCTACCCCTAAAAAAGAGTAAGTACCTAGTCCGTAATATTATAAGTGTGAAAGTTTGTGTAGTTGATTGGATTTTTGTTACTCAATTACGCAAAAACGGCAGAACGGATTTGGATAAAATTTGGCACACAGATAGATTATAACCTAGATTAACACACAGGATACTTTTTATCCAGGTAGTACGTTCCCGCGGGATAATTTACGAAATCCACGCGGGCGAAGCCGCGGGCGGAACCTAGTAATTTATAATTAGCGATCGTAAACATGGCTTTACAAAATCAAAATAATAATTACAACCTTCTAAGTACATTTAATCCCATAGAATAACTATTTGATGAAAAAGTATACAGCCTTGGACAGAGGGGTTATTGTGTAACACAATACCAGTAGGAATGGCTTTCATTTACAGTTCAACAACATTCATTGAGTAATTCACGTTTTCTAACACATGAAGCAATATTATAGATTATCTACTATCCTTCAAAATGAGTCGGATTATTGATGGTGATACGCAATTAACGTTAGACATGTTGAATTTCGTGGGTTACCCTGGCGCTTCCCCCTTAACGACCTGACCTTTAATAGTTTGTACACGTTCCTAATGAGCTCCACGAGCGAAGATATCCAGTAAAGACGTTAGAGTCTAACGTCTTTACTTTAGACTATACGCTCATGAAGTTTCATAATTATTGTCGTCTAACTCTGAACGGACAAATACGTATTTGATGGTTTCACGAAAACACTTTCAAACTTTCCATGTATCGTACAAGCTTAGTACTTTGACGTCGATGACTAAGAAATTTCAGGAGCGTGGAAAATGTCAATGACGCCATCGTTGGATGGCCCTAATTACGTAGTGTACAATAAATCAAGATTATACTCTTGGCTCCCTTTCAGGTACAAACAAGTTTAGCCTGTAATCTAAGTACTCCATGATTTATGGAATCTGATTATAATATAAAGGGCGGCGGCGGGGACGTTGACGCACAAACTGTCCTTTCAAATCAAATCAAATCAAAATATTTTTATTTCATATAAACCTGCATGGGCACTTATGAAACGTCAGAAGCTAGGTGCACGGTTCCAAATTGTTGTTTCAAATGGAGAAGAGCCGGCAAGAAACTCCGCGGTTACTCTTTTAAAAATTAAATTAAAAATTTAAAAAACCCCCGACCCAAACAAAAACTCAAAAAAGTAAAAAATAATATTTATAGGCCTTTTAATTTTAACGTAATATTTTGATCAGGGCATTGTCAAGTCGGGGGACGGCTAGGCCTCTGTTTGGCGTTTTCATTGACCGTCCAATGAACCTCCCATACATTTTATCTCTGTAATTTGAAAACAATGTTTTCAAATTACAGAGATAAAATGTATGGGAGGACAGTGCAGGCCTGTCAATAAGTACCAGGTACTTAGACGAATACAGAATAGAAAATCGTCTACAAATCTACAGTCTGTAAGGCCTACAACGTTCTCCCATTCACAATATGTAAAATAATCTACATAAATAAAATGAACCTAATTAAACATATTGACATGCTTTACATGACAATCACTAAAAAATAGTTGATATTAAAATTGATTTGTAACGTCAAATAATGACGAGAATATGTCAGCATTGTAAAAATGAAAAGAATAAAAAAGAACACTGAGAGCAGTTAATAGACTTTCATATAGTTATGCCGTTAATGAGGTACCAGGGAAGGCACATGTGCAGAAGGAATTAATGCCAACTTTGATTCAGTATATGATTCTTGATAACTTTATCGAACCATCTGAGAGCCTTCCACCTGGGCACGCGTTACCGTGGCCGACTTGGAAATCTCTAAATAGACTTCGAACCCAAGTCGGCCGGAGCAAAGACAATCTCCACAGATTTCGGGGGTTCACGGAGGGCTCAGATCTCAAGTGCGTAAGCAGCACCTCCCCATAGACAATGGCTTACCCACCATGGCTACCACCCTGAGCTGCTTGGCCTGTGACTTGTGCATTTTACTATCTTATGACTGCGTCAGCTTGGGCCAATTTTTTTTTTTTTGCCGTCTATGTATACGCTAATAAGACGAATTCCTGTGCGTTTAAATTTTTCGTCGGTTATAAAAACAAAATGCAATTCCATACAATTTCACCGCATAGGTGCACTTGTCTATGAAAAAACATTATTTTTCTTGATAACGGATGAACAATTTCTACGCTACGGGTCTAAATTCATAATATTCTGAATTCATGGCTGTGGTTTGCGTGTCGATGCCACGTTGTATGTGTACTGTTCATTCCATTTACCAAAGGACCTTTACATTATCAGCATTCTAACAGTGAAAAGACCAAAAATGACTGTCTATTCATATTATGATGAAATGCATTCGCACAGAAGAACCAAATATTAATATCAAATTATCAGAACCAGGCCGTATCAGCGATGACAGTTAATCACGGATCAAAGATCATCACTGCATCATGGGCCAGAGTTCCTCAATCGTTTTCCTTCGATGTTTATCACGCGGCGCGGGTCGCAGACAACGACGTGAATCTATGCCTGCTTTAGAAGTAAGGAACCTGCAGACAGGCGCGACGCGTCTCTGAACAATTTCTATGGCAATTGATCTACCGCAATCGCGACTCACCATCTTGACGCGCCTTTCTGCGGGAGCCTTTAAAGTAATTTGAAGGATTTTCCATTGCATTTGATACCCAGAATACCTCTCTCAATCAAAATTGCAACTCCAGCATTTCTTGGTTCTCAATTCAGATTAAAAGTAAGACAAATTATGCTTGACTGACCATATAGAAATGGACAGATAAGAAGCTGCAGATTGACTATTCGCTGGCATAGGTTAGACCAGGCAATCCACCAGCTAATGGGCAACATTAACTAATTGCCAAAATATAATTAAAACCTTTCTTTGTCTTATTCCCATCGTTTCATTTCAACTTAACGATACCCTCTTACATTTAGCAAAATTTCAAATAAGAGAGTGCCGTAATCAGATCGTGTACGGGGGTACAAAGTTATTCGTTATCTTCCACCACCAGGCGGGGTCGTCGCCCCTCATTAGTGTTGTATTTCAGATTAATTACGGTCTCAATTAAAATAATGCTCTTAATCATTACGCGGAGAATTTCCTTATAAACTTGGCTGATGGTGCAATGGCAATGTAGTCGCCATTTACGATAGCTATTTATATAGAGAAGTTGAGAATAGCTATTCATAAGCTCGGTATTTATTGACGCTGGACCTGCAATTAGACATTGCAGGTTCAGCGTCATTGCACGCCAGGTTTGGACGTTAAATGCTGCCGATTCTATAAGTTATACGGATTTTGGATATTGAGAGAAGATAGATTAGACCACGGAAATTACAATTACAAATTGGTTTCATAAATAGAAAATGGCTTGTATATGAGGCAAATCAGATTTGAATAACAATCACAACTTAACGATGAACGATCTAGAATCTAGGCGATAATTCAACCCAGGATATTTTTGATAGAGTAAAGACAAATGTTACTGCTCCTCGACCCGAGGTAAGTATAGTCTAAAAGAAGAGTAAGCTTAGCCACAAATCCGACATCGACATTCAGTGGAGGCTAATTAATATTAATTACCTAATGCCACTAACTCACACAGCAAAAAAAAATGATTACAAACGAAGGCTAAATATGGGTGACCCATTTACCTCACCCCCATTGCAAATACACTCAACACAGAATATTACCTAAGACATAAATTACCTAAAACTTGACGCAACTAACACAAATACACGCGAATGACGCATCTTGCCATTTAACACTTCTATGGCTGGCACACATTGTTCTTTATTAAATAACGTATTGAACTTACGAGCACGTTAACACTGTCTGTGACATTTTTAGACTGTATACATAAAATGCGTGTGCTGGTTGGATGACGTCACTATGACCCGTATAGCTGCCAAATCCCCCGTGCATACGGTACCTTAGCATTTGTAAAGGCCCCCGCAGCCAGGCGCGACGCGATTCTAGTAGAAAAAAATCTGTGAAAATTTCAAGAAGATTGTTCTACTAGAGTTGCGATTCGCCTGTCTCAGGGGGCCCTATGGCGGAATAGAAGACGTTGATAAACGTCGGAATAAAATCAACTTTATGGATGATTCAGTTTATTGTTTAATCTTTGTTTAAATGTTTGGAGCCCTCTGTAGTACTCGTAAAACACGCGCGAATTATATAAATAAAGAAATAAAACAAAGAGAATAAACTGTGAAGAACATAGACGTAGCGTAGCTCTGCTACAGCGGGCTTAGCATGACGCTTTGTATTTCTACGAAGAATAGACAGCGCGTTTTCAATACAAAGTGACATTTCGTTCCTACATTTTTGTTATCGCACCGTAGAAATCCTTTTATAATCTGGCATTTAGTCTTTCGTTTCTAACGATATTTGTCTAGGTCCCTATAAACGTAGACTATTTGAGAAGAATATTTCTTCCCAAACTGTCAAAATCACACTGACAACAAAACTTTCTACTCGACGGCCACAAAGTAATACGATTATCTACAAAATCATGATTCGTTTAGAACGCTTAACTGTGATAATGAATAGAAAAACATAGCTATCTTATCCTATTGTCCATTATTTATTTAATAGTCATGTCTATTCTTCCGTCGACAAATCGGTGCTCGTGCTAAGCCTGCAGGAAGAGCTTACTGAACGTTTCTATTGTGAGTAACACGGAGTTTTTTGAGCTTTCGATGGCACAAAGACCAAAATTGCGTTTAGAAAATTTCCACTGTTGCTAAGGCGTCTTACATGTGTTCTAGTCTAGTCTAATAAAGCTTTACAATATAACCGAATTCCTAAACATGAAGCTACTGACACATTTACCAAGAATCTCAAGTCGGTACACAAATCTACAGAACAACCAGTAACTATTGCTTCAGTCGACGTCAAACAATATTGAATATTGACTATTACTGTGCCGTTTGACGACAAAGTAGCCTTAAGAACCGGCTAGGAGTTATGCACAGGTGTTTCTGGAGGTCACCGTAACGAGAATCTTAGCAGTCAGCTGTGAAAGACCTTAGGATTATTGTACTACGCGTACCTACGTCATTTGACGGCCGCTTCCTTTTTAATGTATGGTAGATTTGAAATCACCTCGCACAGTCTGTTGCCAGGCGGTGGGGACGCCGAGTATATAGTAAAAAAAAGCAGAAGCGGTTTTGCAGAGTTTTATAGCTGTTTTCTTTGCATACCAGCGTACCATGCGTAACACACTAACAGTATGTATTTGCTTTAATTTTGATGACAGTTCACAGTTCAACAACATTGCGTTATTTACGCTGTTGGACTAACAAATTTTTCGTACGTATGAAGCAATGGTTTAGTAATATCCTTTTAAATGATTCCGAATTTGATTGATGGTGTGTTATGCAATAAGGGCGCTGCTTTATGTAGAACATAAATTCTTTATAATACGTCGGATTGCCAATTTTTATTGATGGGAGAGCTTACGCGTATACAATATTTTCGAGAATAGCAAATTATAAGAATGCAGTAAAACCTGTAAAACGTTAATTACAATAACGAAAAGGAATATTTTGAAAGTTTATTTCGGTACCCTCGTGCCACTCCCACATGGAATTGGCAGAATACACCGTAAATGTCGAGTCACTTATAACCAAGCACCATCAAGATCCAAGCTTCTGTCTTTCCCGTTAAATCGTCCCTCCCGGTTTCCCAGAATTTCATTTGCAAAATATTTACGAATCTATTTAAAAATTACTTCCTTCCTTCCTGTCTACATAGGGTATGCGTTTGTATTTGTGTCATTTGTAAAAATATCGTCGAATAACGTTCAGTCACATTTTTAGTCGATATAGTAATTTAATTTAGGCTAATAATATTGCCTGTTCCATGTGTCGTGGTTTCATGGTGAGAAATGACAAGCTGCACGGTACCAACGTGCGTTAATGAATCTTGTGCGAAAATTTGATCCAACACGACCTATTTCATTACAAGTTTTATCGCAATCAGCCTATAATGTTCCCACTGCTGGGACACAGGCCACCTCTCAGACCGGGCCATAAACCACCACGTGGAGCCAGTGTGGTGTCTTCGAATATTTGGTTCTTGGACATGCCGGTTTCCTTACGATGTTTTCCTTCTCCGTTTTGAGAGCAGTGGTGATGAAAATAACACCTTTAAATTGCGCACTATTAATAAACAATTCACAACCTATCTTCGGCGAATTGTTGGACATAATTCTGCTGAAAACAACTACAGTATTTGAGGAAAACGAGCTTGTATTAAAACAGCTGATACAAGTGTTAAATGATTTGGTGACAATAAGATCAAAATTAAATTATAAACTGTTGTACTGGCATCAGAGTTCAATGAATATCAGATTTGTTTAAAGGATTGTCCGCTTTAATTTTTGACACAGGGGTTGAATTCCAGCGAACGATTTTGAGAAAAGTTGATGTTATGATTCGTGAAGGAGCACACGTACGCAAGGTGTGAGTCAGAGGCGTGACTTCGAACACGCCACCTATTCATAATCATATTTGTGTTGTCACAGCTTGCAGCAGATAACGCCTCGACCAACAATTATGTAAGAGTTAACCCCTCACTTGTGACATTGGCCGTTGGCTGACTAAAACTTGAAATGTTTGCACAGCGTCGTCGGTACGACACCAAAAGGCAATCGAATGGACGTTATCTTGACAGCGTTGAGGCAAATGCACCCAATTGAACATTTTCTAGGAAATAACACGGCATGGCACTACATTATATTGATATGTCAGTTTCAATCATCATAATCATAGGTTTAATGAATACTATAATAGTGGAAACGAAAGAAATAACATTTTTGATCAAGCATTCATTGGATGGACTGGTTATTTTATGTGACCCAACATTATTAACTTATGCGCAAAAAATCAAAAATCCAAACATTATACATAATGAGGCCCATTTGTAAACACCAAGAATTCTTCATAAATCTGCCTTTGGTGCACATCATTATTTGCATTTCTTACGTTAAATAAGTATGCACACTCGTTTGCCAGTAAAGAAGCGTTTAGTGCATCTCTCAGTACAGCATTGTACGAATTTACGAGTGCATCTGTTTTAAATGAAAGTTTTAAAAAAATATCAAAAGGTATGGTGCAGTTCACAATATAATTCATGTGTGCAGTGGTCGTTTGATCCGCAAGCCGTTAATCCTTTGTTACATCGCGAGGGTTAACCAAGAGGGAACGGTTGCTATGGAGCAGGGGACGGCTGGCCATTGATGGGGAGTTGTGCAACAATATTGCATTGAACTTGTTACAATTTAACCTTGGCACAATGAATACACGGTCGATACCAAAACGTTTTGTCCGAGTTTATAAAAACTGTATTGAGTATGGCGAAATGATATTAACATTACTTTTTATCTAAATGTACCGGATGACGCTCATTATGGGCTCAAGCTCTGTAGAATGAAGACATTTTGGCTATAGTCCATTCTTATTTAATAAAGATTGACCAAAAATAATGGAGTCATTCGTGCATAAACATTTTCAGTTTTATTCATGGTTCTGGCCGTGGTCACGTCAAAGAAATCTAAGCGTAAAGGTATGTAAACTATGCTCGACTATAATACAGTACAGTCAGCTTCCGTACATAAAGGATATACAACAGAAATAACAGTAGCTCGGCGCTCATGATAACCTAGATATAGTGCGTACACTGGTCATTTGATTTTCTTCCAATAGGAATCAATCACAGAATTACTGCCATACCTACACCGAACATTTTTAAGTGCAACGTTTTTAATCATATTCTGTATCTACTGGCGGCTACAACGGGTTAAAATTTTAACAATCCAACTTTATAATAACCTAACTGAGTCACAGTTCAGCTGTTTCTTTTTTCATGAAGAAAAAAAAACAAACAGCTTGAAAGATCGTTGCTAAAAGGATGCGAAATCTTGTCCCTCGAGAGACTGAAAGGAAATTTACAAAAAACGTCGTAAAATAACCTAATTAAAATTAGGGAAGAATTTTATGTCGTCGACCCAAAAAGGGTAGTTAATTAATGAGAAGGTAACAATTTAAATATTTACCAAGGTGATTGCATTGACATTGTTTCACCTTAAGGTTTGTTATCAAAACGAAACTGTAGGTGTAGTCATTAAAAATAATTGCTCAAAGATATTAACTGATTTGAATATGAAGTGTTATGACAACGATCGATATTTTGACATATGGGGCATTGGTTGTTAATCTAAGACATCTTCCAAAAAGGCAGAAATATTCATAAATATTGGAATTGCTGCAGCTCGAACCGAAAACACGAATAAAGTAACGTTTTCGTTCTCAAATCGTCGAATCCAAAATCATCTCTTCAAAGCAAAACATACAGGAGTTTGGGACCTTCAGTGGCAGAATGCCATAAATTTTTAACAATACAGCAACACTACATAAAACAATTTACGTGCACACGTTTCCAATCACTCCAAGATTTACGTAATTATATGTAATATTGAGAGTGTATTCCAATTACTGAACCCTACCTTATACATAATACCGACATTAGGAACAGAAATGAATAAGGAAAGGAGGTTGAATGACGAATGAACTCAATGATTCCTTGAGTCACTGAGTGGGTAAAACCTCGGATTATCGAATGATGGTGACGTTTACTTCAGTATTCAGGAAATCCTTCCTGTAACGCCCTTCATAATAAGCGGAATCCAATCTTGATTTATTTTTATTTTCAATCAAATCTAGATTGTTTAAAAGCTCTTATGGGGAAATCTGTATGATTTGAGTACGGTTTGATTTGTAAAAACAGTCAACCTTAATTCAGAAATGTTATAAAAGGGCTAAAATTATTATCCTTTTAATTCCAGTTAGGGAAAAACTGCTTGGTAATTCTGGGAACCTAAAGGTACAAACTCCATCGTATATGAATAGAAACTTTGATAAGAGTGGTACAGGTCTGCGGTTACATTACAAGCATCCTCATAAGGATCAAAGACACAAAGGTGGAAGACAATCAATTATCATAATTAACCTTTAAACCCACGAGTGGGACATAGGCTCCCTCTCTACATCTTCGAATTTTTGGTTACAGGACATGCTGGTGCCTCCACCGTTTTGAGAGCAGTGGTGATGAAATTATTTACACAAATTAAAGCACCTGCGGGTTCGAACTCACGACCTATTACAATACGGAAATCCAAAAGATCATCCTTAAGGTTTCCTATTATAATGTCTAATATGCATTGGATACACGGCAGTTAATTATAAAACAAAAAGATCTTGTACTCACCCTTTCGTGGAATTTGCTCGAATCATAAGACCTCTCCGAGCAGAGGTTGTATATCTTATAGTGGTCCTTGTGCATCTTCTCTAGAAACCTGTACACCTCGTCTATGTGATTCCTGTATACTCCTTCTAACTTTTCGGCGGGGAAGCCCATCGCTATCAGCCTGTCTGTGATATCTGTACAATATGGTGTTAAGGAAGTATTCAACAATAATTTAGAGCGTCATTATTATTTATAGGTGTGTCTGGGTGGATGCGAATACCGAGGAAAGGCTTCTTCAAAGAGACGCAACACAACATACAAAATACATTTTGACCACGTAGGTATTGTACTTTTCTATGAAACAGCAGTTTTTTTTTTGTATAACCGATGAAAAATTTCTGCGCTGGGGGTCTAGAATGAAATGCTGAATTCATGGTTACAGTTTGCGCACTGGTTAAAAACTTATCCTGTAGAACAATTTCCATGAAGTTTTCATGGAATTTGTTCTACAAGAGTCGCGTCGCGTTGTGCTTTATTTGCAGTCTACTACTTTTCGTGTCCATCCAAAAATATATACTTATTCAGTAAAAAAATATAATTGTAAGATCGATGTTGTGTGTGTGGCATATGGCTTGTCATATCCTGGTACATATATATGATCGTGATGAGGATATAGGTACTACCGTGGGCGCAGAATTTGGATACGCATAAACAAGAGAAATATCTCCTTTAACTTCGATACTTACACTTTATTGTTACAGAATTATTTACTAATACAATAGTCCTAACGCATACTCTAAACGCGAGCATGATTGAAACGCTTGTTGTTTCATCCGACGCAATGCAAGCGAGTGAGAACGCGATTACATCGAACGAAAATTGGAGCGCAGAGATGTCACAATACTTGTTTCAGGAGAATACGTGATTTAAAAAAGCCTAAAGAGTTTTGGGGGAAAAATGTTTGTTATTTAGAATCTCCATTACAAGTTCAAGGTTTCTACGAAGATGTTTTCTTTACTTTTTCCATGTATGTATGCATGTACATTATGAACAGCTAAAGTTCAGAAAAAAATTGTGCAAAAAAAAACAACAGATTTTCAGATGTCTTTACTGACTGTGTTACATGCATGGAAGCCTACATATAAACCGCAAGATACCTGTCTGTTCAAAATATCTGGAAAAGTTATTTTTATAATGCCATTATCACGTACTTACGAGCGTTTGTATGCGAATTATAATTGCCCGCTCTTAAAGGGAAGAACAGAAGAGTTCCTAGTGATGTGTCACGACCAAGAGTATCATGTCACTTCATGGTCCTTAGGAAACAACATGCTCCTGGACTCCGCATAAAACCAAACAGGCGCTTCTCTCTTTTAAGTACATGCTCATGAAATATCCGACGTACTTAACAATACAATGCGCGGTAAACGTAATGAAAATCACAGTATAAATAAATAAAATTACCTCCTTAAAATATTTAATTCAAGGTAAATTTTTCTTTACACCCAATAAGTTATTTAGTGAAAGAAATAAATAAATGACAAGCTTTGGTAAAATTAGAGGTAGTTAAGAATTTCCTCAGACAGTACACTACATGACCACACCCACATTTCGAATCGTTGACTTCAGTGTTACGCGAAATGGTTGTAATGTAGCCATTACAACCATTTCGCGTAACAGTGAAGTGAAGGGATGCTCTGATACCGTCTCCTAGCGGAGACGGTATCAGAGCATCCCTTCACGCTGCATTTAGTACTTAACTTAATCTAAGTCGGGCAGGACTTGTCGTTAAAGACTGCGTGTCCTCGCGTCCCGATTGACAGGCCAGCAACAAAGAAACAAGGATCCTTACAAAATCCGCTTTCTCGTCACGCATGCGCCATCGGATCAGTATTCTTTCGCTATCCACGTATGTCATGTATATGTTCTGAGGCTCTAACCGTAATGCAACAGTCATTGCACTCAGCTTAACATCGACGTGAATAAAATATTTAGCGTGTCAGTTATTTGCGTGCATATTTAACAATGGCAGAACAAGGTTACGATGTGCAATTATGCATATGATTACTGGCCAAAGTACATACATCTATAATTAGGTAATACTATTGTTAAACGAACCTCTTGTTGAGGGCTTATTTATTGTTGGTGATTATAACCTTCCTGAAATTACGTGGACAGCTGCCCGGCTTGGTGATGATTCACATCAGGTTACAGGTATGACTTGTTCAGGAACATCCCCTATATGTTCCCTACTACTACAGCTAATGTCATCTCTAAATGCTTACCAATATAATAGCATTACTAACGGTAATGGGAAAATTTTGGATCTGTTTATTTCTAACATCATAAGTTCTGTAGACCCTCCATTAGACCCGTTATTACCTGTTGACCCCCATCACCCCCCGTTTGTTGCGACTGCCCCTACAAATCTATCGATGGAAGTCTTGCGGCGAAAAATATTGAGTAAATATGACTTTCGTAAGGCTAACTATGATGTTATTAATAAACAGATAAGTGAAATTGAGTGGTCGGGGTTGCTGGACCACCTTTCATCAGAGGAAGCCGTGGATACCTTCTATGAGACGCTGGGCGACATTATCAGGCCCAATGTTCCAAGTGTTAAGTCTCGGGCACTTGACTTTCCGGTTTGGTTCTCCGCTCAATTAATTAAAACCTTCAAAAAGAAACAACGCCTCTGGATTAAGTGGAAGAAATTTAAGAACATTAAAGACTACGTTGAGTTCTCTGAATATCGAACCACTTTTAAAGAAGCCTGTCAGACCTGTTATTCAGCTTATATCAAATCTGTTGAAGATAATATCACCTCTAATATTAAGCACTTTTGGAAGTACATCTCAAGTCGTAAAAACAAATCTGGTATCCCTTCCACAATGCAGTACCAAGACGTTAAGTCAAGTGCTCCAGACGTCATCTGCAACATGTTTTCAGATTTTTTCCTTTCGGTATTTGAACCGAAATCACCGTCACTGTCGGCGTGGACTCCGCCAACAAACTGTGACCCCCAATGCTAATTTGGTTGAAAAACCTGCATATTGAGGAATCTAAAATACTCAAAGAGTTAAAACTTCTTGATCCGTCCAAAGGAGCGGGCCCTGATGGTTACCCGGCTCTTTTCTTTAGGTATACCAGCTGACAGTATCTGTAAGCCACTATTTATAATTTATAATAAGTGTTTAAGAGAGGGTGTTTTTCCTGCCGTATGGAAACGTGCTAACATCACGCCCGTACACAAAGACGGCTCAAAGCATGACATAGAGCAATATCGACCTATCTCAATTCTGTCGGCCTTGTCAAAACTTTTTGAAAGACTCGTACATAATGAAATTTATCCTATCTTGCACAGCTCTATAATCGCCGAACAACATGGATTCGTTCAACAGCGGTCGACTATCTCCAACCTACTTATATTTTCCAATGACCTCTTTGAAAATATTGACAAACGCCTTCAAGTAGATGCTGTTTATACGGATTTCAAAAAGGCATTTGACAAGGTTGATCACGAAATTCTTTTAAACAAAATAGCATTTAATGGGATACGGGGGAATTTGCTTCGCTGGTTCACTTCCTATATTACGAACAGGACACAAAAAGTTGTCGTGAATGGCTATCAATCTGGTGCTGTGCCCATAACCTCAGGTGTTCCGCAAGGCTCGATCCTGGGACCACTTCTGTTTATTATATACATAAATGACATAAATAAGTGCTTTACAAATACAAAATTTCTCCTGTACGCTGATGATTTAAAAGCTTATAAAACGATACAGTCTGTGGATGACTGTTTTAAGTTCCAAGAAGATCTGGATAGACTCACGGGTTACTGTCTCGACAATAAACTACATCTTAGTCTTTCGAAATGTTATTTCATTAATTTTACTAAAAACCGATCTGTCGTTAATTTTAAATATAAATTGCTTAACACCACACTTACTAATGTATCAATGGTAAGAGATCTTGGTGTATTATTCGATAATAAGCTGTCATTAAATCAACATATTGAGAAAAATAGTTAATAACTCATTCAAAATGTATGGATTTGTCATAAGGTCATCCACTGAGTTCAAGCGAGATTCCACTTACCTGTATTTGTATAAGACGCTTGTACGGTCACAACTAGAATATGCAGTACCAATCTGGAACCCATTCTATAAGAAATATATAGATGAGATCGAGAAGGTCCAGCGTAAGTTTCTACGTACCATGCATTACAGGTGTCACAGGAGTTACCTGCCGTACTCTGAATTATTACGCAAATATAAGCTTGTTACCTTAGAATCCAGACGTAGGTTCTTGGAGGCATCTGTGTTGCATGGTATTGTGCACAGCCATTTTGACTCAATTGACCCTCACGAGCAGGTTATGTTATGCAGTCCCTCGCACCGTTAACAAACGGAATGTCCGTGCTGGTACCCTATTTGCTCTAAATAGCTGTCGAACCAACTCTGGTATGCGCTGCCCTATTCGTCGAATGGTAGACACTTATAATAATTTATTTATCGATATTGACATTTTCGTATGCTCCAAATCAAAATTTAAATATAATGTTATGAAACTTTTATCTAATAATAATGCAATGAAATGAATGTATAATAATTAATAATAGATCTAATCCTATTTTGTATAATTTTTAATTTTTTGTTTTTCTCTCGTCACTGAGTTGTTTATTTATTTATTAGTTATTTGTTGTGAATGATGTAATAATTTTCAATATGTACTGTATGTTTAATAATGCCTTTTGGTGGCACTCATTGCCTATATTTTGTTTTTTTAATATGCGGATAATGTAGTGGGCTGCAATATTGTTATTCACACCTATAATTTTTTGTTATGTTAAAATTATATATTGTAGCTGTTTATTGTCCCTAAATAAAATAAAATAAAATAAAAATAAAAAAATAAAA